>CM040245.1:86103335-86380835 GCA_022545495.1 Chrysanthemum lavandulifolium | reverse complement strand
AAATTTTTAAATTAAAAATTTTTTTAAAAAAAAATTTTTAAAAAAAAGGGGGAAAAAAAAAAAAAAAATTTTTTTGAAAAAAAAAAAAAAAAAAAAAACCCAAAATTTTTTAAAAAATTTTTTAAAAAAAATTTTTTTAAAAAATTTTTTTTAAAAAATTTTTTAAAAAAAAAAAAAAAAAATTTTTTTTTTTTAAAAAAAAAAAATTTTTTTTTTAAAAAAATTTAAGAAATTTTTTTAAAAAAAAAATTTTCCCTTTAAAAAAAAAAAATTTTTTTTTAAAATTTTTTTTAAAAAAATAAAAAAAAAAAAATCCAAAAAATTTCCAAAAAAGGGTTAAAAATTTTTTTTTTTAAAAAAAAAAAAAAAAAGGGGGAAAATTTGGAACAAAAATTTTTTAAAAAAAAAAAAAAGTTTAACCAAAAAAAAATTTGTTTAAAAAAAATAACTTAAAAAAAATTTTGGAAACCAAGGCCTTTCCCCTTAAAAAAAATTTTTCCCCCTTTTAAAAAAAAAATTTTCCCCCCTTTTAAAATTTTTAAAAATAAAAAAAAAATTTGGGGGCCCCTTTTAAAAATTTAAAAAAATTTAAAAATTAAAGGGGAAAATTGGAAAAAATTTTTTCAAAAAAAGGGGGAAAAAAAATTTAAAAAAAAAAAAAAAATTTTTAAAAAAAAAATTTTTAAAAAATTAATTAAAAAAGAAAAAAAAATTTTAAAACCAAAAAAATTTTTTAAACCCCCTTTTTTTAAAAATTTTCCCCTTCAAAAATTTTTTTTTTTTTTAAAAAAAAATTTTTTTTCCTTTGGGGGGAAAAACCCCTTTTTTGGGGGGAAAGGGGAAAAAAGGGAAATTTTAAAAAAAATGAAACTTTTTTTTTCCAAAAAAAAAAAAAAAAATTTAAAAAGGGGCCTTTTTTTTTTAAAAAAAAGGGAAAATTTTAAAAAACCAAAAGGCCCGCCCAAAAAAATTTTTTAAAAAAAAAAAAAAAAGGAAAATTTTTGAAAAAACCAAATTTTTTAAAAAATTTTAAATTTCAAAATTTTTAATTTTTAAAAAAAACCTTTTTTTAAAAAAATTTTTTTTAAAAAAAATTTTTAAAACCTTTAAAACCCGGGGCCAAAATTTTTAAAAACCCCTTTTAAAAAATAAATTTTTTTTAATTTTTTAAAAAACCCTTTTTAAAATTTTTTTTTTTAACCCTTTTTCCCCTTTTTTTTTTTTAAAAAAAAAAAGGAATTTTAAAAAAAAAAAAAAAATTTTTTTTTAAAAAAAAAAAAAATTAAAATTAACCCCTTTTTTTAAAAAGGAAAGGTTTTTTTAAAAGGGGCCCCCCAGAAAAAAAAAAAATTTTTTTTTGGGGAAAAAGGAATTTAATTTTAAAAAAAAATTTTAAAAAACCAAAATTTTTTTTTTTTTTTAAAAAAAAAATTTTAAAAAAACCCCCCAAAAAAAATTTTTTAAAAAAAAAAAAATTTTTTTTTTTTTTAAAAAAAAAAAATTTTTCCCCCAATTGGTTTTTTAAAATTCCCCAAAACCCAAAAATTTTTTCCCCCCCCCAAAAAAATTTTTCCAAAATTTTGGGAAATTTTTTTTTTTGGGGGGAAAATTAAAATTTAAAAAAAAGGGGGTAAAAGGAAGGGGAAGGGGTTGGGGAAGAAAAAGGGGGAAAATTTTTTGGGGGGGTTTTTTCCCCCTTTTGGGTTTGGGGAAAAAGGGAAAAAATTTCCCCAAAATTTTAAAAAATTTCCCCTTTTTTTTTTAAAATAATTGGGGGGTTTTAAATTTAAAAAACCCCCCCTTTTTAAAAAAAGGGCCCCAAAAAATTTTTAAGGAAAAATTTTTTTTTTTAAAAAATTTTTTTTTTTTTTTGAAATTTAAAAAATTTTTTTTTCCCCAAATTTTTTAATTTTTAAAAGGAAAATTTAAAAAGGGGAAAAAGGGGTTTTTTGGGGAAAAAAATTTTTTGGGGGTTTTTTTTTTTTTTTAAAATTTTGGTTTTGGGTTTTTTGGGGGTTTGGGAAATTTTTTTTAAAAAAAAATTTTTTTAAAATTTTTTTTTGGGGAAAAAAAAATTTTTTTTTTTTTAAAAAAAGGGGTTTAAAAAAAACCCCCAAAAGGCCCCCAAAGTCCCCAAAAAATTTTTTAAAAAAATTTAAATTTTTCCCCAAAAGGGAAAAGGGAAAAATGGGCATCAAAAAAGGGAAAAACCCCCCCGGGGTTTTGGGGCCCCCCCCCCGGGGGAAATTTTTTTTTCCCCAAAGGGGCCCTTTTTTTTTTAAAAAAAAATTTAAAAAATTTTTAAATTTTTTTTGGGGGAATTTAAACCCCTTTGGTTTTCCAAAGCCAAACCAAAGGGGAAAAACCCCCCGGGGATTGGTGGGGAAAATTTTAAATTTTTTTTTTTCCCAAAAAGGGGGTTTGGGTTTTTTTTTAAAAATTTTTTTGGGAAAACCCAATTTTTTTTTTTTTGGGGAAAAAAAAAAAATTTTTTTAAAAAAAAAAAAAAAAAAGGGAAAAAATTTTTTTTTTGGGCCCAAATTTTCCCCCCGGGTTTTTAAAACCCCCTTATTTTTTAAAAAAAAAAAAAAAAAATTTCCCCTTTTTTTAAAAAAAAAATTTTTTTTTTTTTTTTTAAAATTTTAAAAAAAAAAAAAACCCCCCCCCCTTTAAAAAATTTAAAAACGGGGGGGGAAAAAAAAATTTTTTTTTTTCCCCTTTTTTAAAAACCCCCTTTTCCCCCATTTTCCCCAAAATTTTTTTAAAAACCTTGGGGTTTTCCCTTTTTCCCAAAAAAAACCAAAATTTCCCCTTTCCTTGGTTTTTTTCCCCATTGGGGAAAACCCTTTTTGGGGGAAAAAAAAAAAAAATTTTTAAAAAAAAAGGGGGGGGGTTTTTTTTTTTTTTAAAAAAAACCCCTTTTTTTTCCCCCAAAAAGGTTTGGGGAAAAAAGGGTTTTTTTTTTTTTAAAAATTTCCAAAACCCCCAAAAAAATTTTTGGCCCCCCCAATTTTTTCCCTTAAAGGGGAACCTTAAACCCCCCAAAAACCCCGGGGGTTTTTGGTTTTTTTAAAAAAAAAACCCCCGGGGGGTTTTAAAAACCCCCAAATTTTTTAAAACTTTTAAACCCTTTTAAAAAAAATTTTTTTTTTTTTTTTTTCCCCAAACCCAAAAAAAAAAACCCCTTTAAAATTTTAAAAGGGGGGGTTTTTAAAAAAACCCCAAACCCAAACCCAAAAAAACTTAAAAAAGGGTTTAAAACCCCCCAATTTAAAAAATTTTTCCCCAAGGTTTCTTTTGGGGGGTCCCCAAAACCCCCCAAAAAAAAATTTCCCCAAAAAAGGGGGAAAGGTTTTTAAAAAAAATTTTGGGAATTTTTAAACTTTTTAAAAAAAGGGGTTTTAAATTTTAAATTTACCAAAAAAACCAAAATTTGGTTTAATTTAAAAACCCCCGGGCCAAAAAGGGGTTTTTTTTTGGGGGGGGGGTTTTTAAAAAATCCCCAAAAAAAAATTTTTTTTTTAAAAAATTTTTTTTTCCCCCTTTAAAAAAAAAAGGGTTTTAAAAAGGAAACCCCTTTTTTTTTAATAAAAAGGGGAAATTTTTTTTTTCCCTTTTGGGGGGTTTTTCCAAAAGGAAAGTTTCCCCAATTTTCCCCTTTTAAACCCGGGGGTTTCCTTTTGGGGGGAACCCAAGGAAACAATTGGTTTTTTTTTTTTTGGGGGGGAAAAAACCAAAAAAAACCAAAGGGAAAAAAAGGGTTTTTTTTTGGGGGGGGTTTTTTTAAAGGGGGGGAAAAAAAATTTTAAAAAAAAAAGGGGGCCAATTTAAAAAAAGGAAGGCCCCGGGGAAAAATTTTTTGGGTTTTTTTTTTTGGGGTTTTTTTTAAAAAAAAAAGGAAAAAAAAAACCCAAAAAAAATTTTTTTTTTTTTTTTTTTTTTTGAAAAAAAAAAAAAATTTAATTTTTAAATTTTTTTGGGGGGGTTAATTAAATAAAGGGGGGTTTTTTTAAAATCCCAAAATTTTTTTTTTAAAACTTTTTTAAAAAAAGGAATTTTCCCTTTGGCCCCCCTTTTTAAATTTCCCCCCTTTTTTTTTTTTGGGAATTTGTTTTTAAAAAAATCCCCCCCAAAAAAAAATTTGGGAAATTTTTTAAAATTTAAAACCCTTTCAAAAGGGGGCCCCCCAAAAATTTAAAAAAGGGGGTTTTAAAAATTTTTTTTTTTTTTTTTTTTTGGGTTTTAAAGGGAAAAAAGGGGGCCGGGGCCCGGGAAAAGGAAAACCCGGTTTTCCCTTTTTTTTTTTGGGGGGGGGGGGGGGTTTTTTTTTTAAAAATTTCCAAAAAAAAACCCCCCAAAAAAAACCCCCCTTTTTTTTATTTTCCCCTTTTTTTTTTCCCAAAAGGGGTCCAAAACCCCCCAAAAGGAAAAAAGGGGGGTAAATTTTCCCCGGGGGTTTTTTTTTTCCGGGCCCCTTCCCTTTTTTTTTAAAAAATTTCCTTTTTTCCCCCCTTTTTTTAATTCCGGGCCCCAAAAAGGTTTTTGTTTTTTTTGAAGGGGTTTTTTTTTTCCCAAACCTCCAAAAATTTTAAATTTTGGGTTTAATTTTTTCCCCCCAAAAAAAAAAATTTTTTCCCTCCCCGGGGGGGGGTTTTTCCAAAACCCCCCCCTTTTTGGGGAAAAAAATTGATTCCTTTTGTTAAAAAGGGGGGGAAAATTGGTTTTAAAAAAGGTTTTTTTTTTGGGGGAAAAAAAAAAATTAAAAGGTTTTCTTTTAAAAAAAAAAAAAAAGGGGGGGGGGGGGGGAAAAAATTTTTTAAAAAAATTTTTTTTGGAAAAAATTTTTTAAAAAACCCCCCCAAAAAAAAAATTAATTAAAAAAAAAAAAAAAATTTGGGGGGAAAAATTTGAAAAAAAATTGGGGGGGGGTTTTTTTTTAAAAAAAAAAAAAGGAAGGGAAAAATTTAAAAAAAAATTTAAATTGGGGGTTTTTTAAAAAAAAAAAAAATTTTTTAAATTTTGGGCCCCCAAAAGGCCTTTTTTTGGTTTTAAAAATTTTTAAAAAAATTTTTTTTTTTTTTTTTTTTTTTTTTTGGGGGGTTTTTTTTTTTTAAAAAAAATTTTGGGTTTTTGAAAAAAAATTTTTTTTTGGGGAAAAAAAAAAAATGGGGCCCTTTTTTAAAAAGTTCCAAAAAAAAAAACCTTGGGGAAAAAAAAATTTTTTTAAAAAATTTTTTTAAAAGGGGAAAAAAAAATGGAAATTTTTCCCCCCAAAAAAAAAAAATTTAAAAAAAAAAAAATTTAAAAAGGGTTAACTTTTAAAAAAGGGTTTTTTAAATTTTTAAAAAAAAAAATTAAAACCCGCTTTTTTTAAAATTTTAAAAAATTTAAAAAATTTTTCCCGGAAAAAAAAAAAAATTTTTTAAAAATTTTTAATTTTTTTTTTTTTTAAAATTTTAAAAAGGGAAAAAAAAAAATTTTTAAAAAAGGAAAAAAAAAAACCTTTTTAAAACAAATTTTTTTTTTTTAAATTTTTGGAAAAAATTTTTAAATTTTTCTTTTTTTTTTTTTAAAAAAAATTTTTTTTTTTAAAAAAAAAAAAAAATTTTTTTTTTTTTTTTTAAAAAAAATTTTTTAAAAAAATTGGGGGAAAAAAAAAAGGGGAAAAAATTTTTGGGGAAAAAAAAAAAGGGGGGGGTTTGGTTAAAACCCCCTTTTCCCCAAAAAACCCTTTTAAAACCAAAAAAGGGGGAAAAATGGGTCCAATTTTGGGGGAAAAAAAGGGGGAAAATTTTTTTTGGGGGGGGGCCTTTTTCCCCAAAAAATTTAAAAATTTGGGAAAATTTTGGGGCCAAAAAAAAATTTTTAAAAACCCCCCAAAAATTTAAAAACCCCTTTTAAAAAGGGGCCCCCCCCCCGGGTTTTTTTAAAAATTTTTGGAATTAAAAGGCCAAAGGGGGAAAAAAAAAAAAAATTTAATTAAAATTTTTCCCAAAAAAGGTTTTTTTTTTTTTAAAATTTTGGGAAAAATTTTTTAATTAAAAAAAAAAACCCCCCGGGGTTTTTTTCCAAAAAAGGGGGGGGGAAAAAAAAAAAAAATTTTTTTTTTTGGTTTTTTTTAAACCAAAAAATTTTTTTAAAAAAAAACCCCTTTTAAAAAAAAAAATTTAACCCCAAAAACCCCTTTAAAGGTTTTGGAAAACCCCTTTTTTTTTTTTTTAAAAAATTTTTTTTTTTTTTTCCCAAAAAAAAAAAAGGAAAATTTTAAAATTTTGGTTGGGAAAATGGTTTGAAAATTTTTCCAAAAAACCCAAAATTTTTAAAAAGGGTTAAAATTTCCTCCGGGGCCCCCCCCTTTTTTTTTAATTAAAAATTAAAAAATTTAAAAAATAAAACCTTTTTAAACCCAAAAAAAGGGGGAAAAAATTTTTTTAAAAAAAAATTTTTTAAAACTTCAAGGACTACACCGCCAATTCGAAAAGTTATCTCAAGGGACCACAAGTGACAATCTTCAAAGTATAAGGACCAAAATTGCCATTTTGCAATTTTCGAGGGCCATTTATGCCAATTTTGAAATTGAAGGACCATTTTGTAATTTTCTCAAACTTTTGATATTTTTCACCAAAGGACTAAATTTGACAACTTTTGATTTTAAAAGGACCTTTGGTGACTTTACTTTTGAAATTATGTGCTCGTGGACTGTTTTGACAACTTTTGAAACTTGGGGATGAAGCGCCAATTTTGCAAATTTGATATGTTTTCATCCGATTTTGATATTTTGCATTTAAAACACATAAAACAACGATTTGTGGTATTTTGATCATTTTGATGTGTTTCGAGTGTTATCGATGATTTTGCGCTTTATTTTGTACAAAATGATGAGTATTTACACACTCATCAATGATCCCAAGATATTTGAAGAAGCAATGAAGTCCCAAGATATTGCTTTGGAAAGAAGCAATCAATGATGAGATGGATTCTATCATGGGGAACAACACTGGTGTTGGTCGATCTACCACACGTTGCAAACCTTTAGGTTGCAATTGGATTTTCAAAAGGAAAATGAAGGTAGATGGAACTATTGAAAAGTTCAAGGCTAGACTAGTCATTCAAGGCTTTAAACAAAAGTCTCGATAAACTATTTTGATACTTATGCCCCGTGGCTCGTATCGATTACCATAAGACTGCCGATTGTTATGGCCTCTATTCACAATCGATTATTCATCGATGGATGTGAAGACGACTTTCTTGAATGGTGAATTGGAAGAGGAGGTTTATATGAACCAACCTCGTGGCTTCATCTTGCACGGCAATGAAAACAAGGTGTGTAAACCGATTAAGTCTCTTTATGGACTTAAGCGGTACCTAAGCAATGGCATCAAAAGTTTGATGAAGTGGTTTTGTCTAGTGGTTATGTTCTTAACCAAGTCGACAAATGCGTATATAGCAAATTTGATGAATCGGTAAAGGAGTCATCATTTGTCTATATGTTGATGACATGTTGATCTTTGCACCGACCAAGATCAAGTTGACCGACAAAGGAATTTTTGTCATCAAGGTTCTCCATGAAAGACATGGGGAGGCGATGTTATCCTTGGTATAAGGATTAAACATGAAAGTAAAAGAATTTCTATCTCTCGCCTCATTATATTGAGAAGGTACCGAGGAAATTCAATTACTTTGATTGTACTCAAGTGAGTACACCTATGGATACTTGTGAGAAGTCGATGCCTAATCATGGCAAGGATGTATCTCAACTTGAGTATTCTAGGTAATTGGTCGCTGATGTATGCCATGACTTGTACAAGACCGATATTGGTTTTGCGGTGGGAAAATTGAGCGGTATACTAGTAATCTTAGTGCTCATCACCGGCAAGCGCTCAAAGGGCATCAAGTATTTCAAGAGAACTATGGATTATAGTCTCTCATATATCGTTACCCATCGAGTGTTGGAAGGTTACACCGATGCAAGTTGGATCAAGAACATCAAGACAATTCGTCTACCAAATGGGTCGGGTATTCCTACTTGGTGGAGGTGCAATTCTTGGGCATCCAAGAAGCAAACTTGCATCACCGCTCAACAATGGAATCAATTTGTGGCTCTAGCAATGGCCGGTAAAGAAGTCGAATGGTTGAAAACTTGCTTTGAGATTCCATTATGGCTAAACCTATAGCACCTATTTCTATCCGTGTAATAGTGCAGCTACATTGGCTAAGGCTTATAGCCGATGTACAATGGTAAGTCTAGACACTTAGGTGTCGTGCATAGCATGATTCGTGAGCTTATCATGAATGGGGTGGTATCTATAGAGTTTGTGAGATCTCAACGAACTTAGCCGATCACTTGACGAAGGGTCCGGCTAGAGACTTGGTTATAAAGTCCGCTAAAGGGATGGGTTTAAGTCCAACTTAGTCATCGAATGCTAGGACACCCAACTCCTCCCGAGGAAACTTAGGAGCCGAGTTCAATGTGGAAAGTCGAATATTCTGTGGATTGGAGCACATGTTTTATTTACATCCCAAGGTTGTGCTCGTAACTCTTTGAAAGGAGGATGAAGTCTTTACTTAATGGTTAATTTTCTTTGAAAAAGTGCTTGGCGTGAGCATGACTAAAGAGGAACCACCTATGTAAATGTTGAAGTTTTGCCGCTCAGAAGCTTTGACTTTAGCTTTACAACATTTATGAATTTGGATATGGACACATGGCTTGTATAGTGTCGGAGTCGTTAAGTGTTTGAAAACTTGTGTGTATTTTATCTTGTGTATTCAAATGGGTTGAAGGGTTCAATTCTTAGAACACCCCGATTCTCGAATATTTGAACGTGTAATTTACTAAGATGGAAATTCAATCCTCTGGACATTTTCGCTTATGCACATGTTTTGATTGATGTTTATTTTTCATGCAAAGGAAGTGAACTAAATTTGGGAGGATTGTTGGAAAATTTAGTGCACTTGTGGGATTAGTTCACACCTTGCAATGGGTTAGGAGGTACGGAGGTACGCCCATAAGGTCCATGAACTCCCCGACTCTTATAGTGGTTTGTATTGGTAGTACCGGTGAAAGTACCGCTTGGTGAAAGATCGCTTGTGGAAACCATCGCTGTGGTTTCCATCGATAAGCGATGTTTCCACCGATAGGCGTGTTTCCACCGAAGTGGTGTATCCACCGATAGTGCTATGAAAGTATCGATAAGCGGTGTTTCCATCGATAGGTTGTACTTCCACCGCAAGTGAAAGTACCGCTAGTGGAAAGTATCGCTTATGGAAAGTACCGCTAAATGGCGATTATAACTTTTTATGACCACGCTTAATTGGTCATGTAACCACTAACGGCTATAATGGTGATAATTATGAGGCTATTAATGGGCCGATTAATACTCATAATTCCATTGGAATAGCTCAAGAGTAACCTCCCTATATAGGAGATCCGAACATGCATGAGACACACGTAAAACGTAAACACTTATTAGCGAAGGGTTATAGAATTGTGCCTAATTCTCTAAGCGCATTTGGTCTTATCCCAAGTAGATATTCGTGATACCCGTGCATTAGGGTCGAATAGTTTACTTTGGAAAGTGATCACACGATTCCAAGTGATATCCAAGAACCACCAAGTGGTATCATTACTACTAACAGCTTGTTTGTTTCTGTCGAAGAGTTGCACATTTCACCGAATTGATTATCTTCACCCGCTTTGGGACTAATAACCACCAACATATATTGCAAAACCTATACAAAGAGTGATACTAGATTGTAAAATAACCTTGTCTTGAAAATTTTATGATGATCCTTCTTGATCCTTGTATGGCCGGTTTTGGAGAGGAGACAAGAGAGCAAAGTTTGATCTTTATTTTTACAAATGTATGAAATGAATATGTTAATTAGTATTATACACATACACTTGAGATATTTTGTAAAGTTTGATGACTAATCCCCTTGTGTCGACAAGGGTGTATTCATTTAAGATTATATATATATATATTTTTAAATATGTACAAGTATAATTACTTGTAAGTTACTTGAAGTTAAATGATAACTTGTAGACACATTTGAGTATATAGGGTAGCGTTAGATAAAAATAAATTTTTACGGGTCAAGATAAAATATATTTAGGTCATAAAAATTATAAAAATACATTTCTTGCAAAATTTGAGTGATATAATAATAATCGTGTAGTATTTAAGAAAACCGTCGTAATTATATAAATATAACAATTTATATACAAAATAAATTTAAAACACTGGGTAAACTCATAATATTATTTTATAAACTTAATATGAGTATAAAATATATCGGGATAATTTTTGAAGTAATGGATCAATTATTCAAAATAATTAATTACGCGATAACGCTTATTTAATATGAGATTATACGTTTAATGTAAAATGCAAAACCCATGCATAAATCGATATGAAATGATATTATTGATGATATGTAGACTAAATCTAGTCTGTATGAAATGTCCTAGATAAAATGTTCATGAATTCGCAGCTAAACCACTAAGGTTACGTGAATTTGATACTCGTAAACGTAGTTTACGATAAATGATGAAATAGTGAAACTTTTAAAGTTTGCAAAATGACCTGAAATTACGAGTTGTCACAGTCCAATAGTCCAATAAAGTCGTGATAAGTTTCGTGAGTTAATTAACTTTAAGTTTTAAAGTCCATGTTATCACTTATTTCTCACAACATATTAAACGCTTAAGTTTATTAGTGACATTATTGGTTTCGTATGCTATGATTTACTTATTTACAAGTTTGCACGCGTAACAATTCATAATAAAGGTTAAACAAGGCTTAGGCGTAGAAATGACAAGCTTATGCGTAAACAGAGAGGTATACGCAGAACGCAAGCTTATGCGTGGGATCCCGACTTACGACAAGAAATATTACGCGAGGAAAAGGGACCTTATGTGTAGAGCTTACGCAGTGGCGCATATAAAACTCACGCTGAAGGCTTACTCATAAGAGTCAACCTTATGCGTAGGGGTCATCGCACGCATATCCTTCACGTGATACGCGTAGTCCCTTATGTAGAACCTTACGCGTAACAGCTATGCGTAAGATTACTCTTACGCATAACTCTCTACGCGTAAGGTGATCCTTATGCGTAGATTGCTAATAACCTTGATTCTAAATTTCACGCGTAATAAACCTGAAATAAGGTAATCATAGCACCAATTATTAACACATACAATCAATATTCATCAGATCAAGCATGAAAAACTCATCAAACAGTTACTCGTAAAAAACCCTTATGCGTAAACCTAAACCCTAAGGTTTAATTTCTACGAGTAAGAGATTTAGCCATAGGAATTGCACCAAAATGATTACGTAAGTCTAAGAAGCCTATTAAGTTGTCATATCCAAGTTTTAACATCAAATAGGTCATGAATCAAAAATACCCAAACTGTATGAACATAAACCCTAGTTTCCAATTTATGAAACATTAGTGTTTCTGGGTAGTTTCTGGGCCTAAATATGATCAATTCAACTTGAAAACAACCTCATACAACAATCTTTATCACCAAAAACAATCACATATGAAAAACCCCCAAACTAACATATGAACCCTAATTTTCAAAATCATTCAATTCGTGTTTCTGGGTGCGTTTTGATAATGGAAATGGTTTCAGTATGATTAAGTAAACGTTTTGACACAATCACATTAACCAAAAACACACGAATGAGTGATTTGTGTTCATAGCTTATGCGTAGAACATGAATCACACTCAAACACATCATTTGACCGTTGGATTTGAGTAAAAATCAAAACCATTGTTTAAAAACATGTTAAGATTATTAAACCACTTACAAAATGATGATCCAATACACGGAAATGAAGATCGAATTTTAGGCGTAGGATGAGTTTGGTGAAGTAATAAATGTGAAGAGTAAATATTAGGTGAAGTGTTTTATTAGAAAATACTTTAAACTTTTGACACTTTTAGCCCCTCCACCTTTTCCATTTACATCCAATGCCCATAACTTCCATTTTGGTTACCAAACGAAAGATTTTAGGAAAGAAACTTGACGACACTCCCCTTGACTTAAGAAATAGTGAAAGTTTATAAATTTTAGTCCGAGGAGTGTCAGTGAACCAGAAAAATGACCACCATTAATAAAGAAACAACCGGGATAAGATAACATGAAAGTACGAGGTTTTAATGAAACTGTTAAATGATTGATTTCTCCCCCTCAACACTTGATAAAAAAAATACTGAATTTTGAAAGATTAGAGTGTTGATGGAAGAGATGTACATGCCATGTTAAAAGAAATGTAGATAGAAGAGTATTTTTGTTGTTTTATCAGGTTTTATATTTTGTATTTTGTTTTTGAAAAATTATTTACAAAAGAGGTTTTGGTGTTTGACTGGTTTTTAAGAATGTTTTAAGAGTTCATCCAGTTCCTCTTGAGTCAAACACCGCATACCAATCCGGTGGACCAACTCATTAAACCTACCAGGAGCTAAGGCTTTGGTGAGAAGATCTGCCAATTGGTATTCTGTACCCACAAAATATAATTCAACAGCACTGCTCCACGTGGTCCTTGATGAAGTGATATCAAGATCGATGTGCTTTGATTACGAGTGTTGAACGAGTTGCACGAGATCGCAATAGCACTCGATTGTTGCAAGACATCGATTTTGTCAAACGTAACCATAGTCTTTGAGTTGTGTTCTCATCCAAATGACTTGAGCACAACACGACATGGCTACATATTCGCTTCATTTGAGGACAATGATGTACAATCCGCTTCTTTGATTGCCACAACACCGTTTGTCACCAAGAAATTGTAGTGCTCTCAAGTACTTTTCCGAGAGTCTAAGCATCCCGCGTGGTCGTCTCAAAAATCTATTAGTTCAAAACAAGAATCCTTCGGATACCGATTCCCAAATTAATGGTTCCTTGATGTATCGGAGGATTCTTTTAGCCTCGAGAGGTGGGTTTCAGCTTGGTCTCGATCGATAATGGGAGCAAAGATACACGGCAAAGACAATATCAGTCGCTAGTCGTTAGATACATGAGAGACCCAATAATACTACGGATTTTGTAGGGTCAACCGGTTCCCATGCAAATCGTCTAGCTTCTTGGTATGTGACATTGGTGTGGCATAAGTATCACATATATTCATTCCAAATTTGTTCGTAATTTCAAGGGCATATTTGATCGACTCAAGAAAATACCACGGGTGATTGATGAACTTGCAATCCGAGAAAGAATGTAAGTTTACCCATCATTGACATTTCAAAATGTTTTGTCATAAGTTTTGCAAAAGCATTTGAGTATTTTAAATGTGTTGACCCAAAATGATGTCATCCACATAAATTTGAACGATTAAAATATGAGCCCGTGATATTGTATGAAAAGTGTAGGGTCGACCGAACTTTTGGTGAAATTATTGGCAATAAGGAAGGATGCACCACGCCGAGGAGCTTGTTTGAGTCCATAGAGATCTTTGTTCGCTTTATAAACATGGTTCGAATTGTGGATCAACGAATCCTTCCGGATGGTCGACATAGACTGTCGCTTTCGGTTGACCATTCGAGCGCTTTGACGTCCATCCGAATGACCGTGATGTTTAAATGAGCCGCGAATGCCGTAAATATCCGAATAGCTTCAAGACGAGCAACCGAGCGAAATATTCTTCAAAGTTAATACCCTCTTCCCGACGATAACCCTTAGCCACCGACGTGACTTATTTCGATTACATTCCTTCAAGATCCAATTTGTTTTCCAAATCCACTTGCACCAATGACGAAGATCCTGTTGGTCTTTCAAGCAATTCCCATACTTCAAGACGCTTGAATTGGTTGAGTTCTTCTTGCATGGATTCAATCCGCTTGTCTTTGTCATTGCGTCCTTAATGTTTTTAGGTTCGATTGGCGGTAGTACATAAATGCAATGTTCACCATCTATGTGAAGACGTTGTCTCGTGACGATGGTTGATTTGGGTTGCCAATAATATTCTCAAGAGGGTGATCTTTGTCCAACGATGTGTAGAGGGTTGATGTTGGTATACATTGTGCGATTTTGAGGATTCAAGTGGCTTGTAGATGATTCCACGACATCGGTGTAGTAGTTTCATTAGCAAACGGGTTGAAAACGATTTGGATCAAAATCTACGGTGGGGTACTTGATTATTTAGAACATCATCGGGTTGTTCGTCGTTGGAATCGCTTTGTTCAACTGTTGTAATGGAGTCAATCGGTGGTGCTTCTTCAACCGTAGTTGTTGTAGCAGTGTATCGTATAAGAGTAGTGTCGGGTTGAGCAATGGAAACATTGGATACACCAAGCACGCTCATCAATATCGCCACCGAACGGAGGAGCAAATAGTCTTTCCATTTGTTGACGAGTAAGTCGGGGCTTGATTCAACTAATGATGGGGTTTGAGGAAGTTTAAGCGGTTGTGACCGGGTTCAAAGTCATTATACTCGAAGCCATATCGGTGAGTTCATCAAATTGAGCATGAATCGTTTCCATAACTTGCTTTGTACGACGATTCCGATCCGTAACCTTTAGAATTCTCACAATATCCAATAAAGACTCAATGTCGACTTTGGCTTTGAGCTTTCAAAGTCATCACGATCATTATTCGGATAGCAAAGGGATCCAAATACATGAAAGTGTTTAAGATTCGGTTTTCGGTTGTGGAGAAGCTCAAATGGTGTTTTGTTGTGGCGTTTTGTAATCATTGAGCGGTTCCGAGTGTAGCATGCGATTGAGACAACTTGACCCATATGTAATCGGAAGTTTAGCATTGATTAACATCGCTCGGCGACTTCCACTAACGCGGTTTCGTCTTTTCAACAACTCCGCTTTGTTCTCATTGTGCGGAAATAGATGTTTGATGCTCAATTCCCACTTTCTCATAATATTCCGAAGAGTTTGATTCACAAATTCGGTTCCTTTGTCTGTTGAATTTGTCTAACGGTGTTTCGAGTGAATTTGAATTTTCGTGAGAAAGGTGATGATCATCTGTGGAGCTTGATCTTTACCAAGAAAATAAACCCAAGTCCATCATGAGTAGTCATCAACAATTACTAAGATGTAGCGTTTGCCATTAATCGTCTGCACGCCGCATCGGGCCACACAAATCCATGTGAAGAAGATGAAGCACATGTCGAGTGTTGTGTTCCACCTTTGAAGGAAAATGAGCACGAGTTCTTTTCCCTTGTTCACAAGTCGAACATAGGTGATCTTTAGAATACCGAATCTCGGAGACCTTCAACAAGTTTGTGTTTAGCAAGGTTGGTTATGGTTTGAAAGTTTAGATGTGAGAGGCGGCGGTGCCATATCCAAGATTTTGTAGATGTAGCCTTTGAGAGAAAGATGATGGGAGATGAAGCAATCATGTCTTGCACGGAGATAGTGTAGAGGACCGGATGAACGCTGGCGGACATAAGATCATTTCCTTGTAGATCACGAATGAAACAAGTTTTCTCCCCGAAAGCGACTTCCAAATCTCCATCACAAAATTGACCAACAGAAAAGAGATTGTGACCGAGGCCTTCCACATAATAAACCCCGCTAATTTCGATGTTGCCATTGATGTAATCTCCGTAGCCCATGATAGTCGCTGAAGTGATTGTTCCGAATCGGCGGTGCCAATGAACTTTGCAATAAAGTTTGATAACAGTTTAAGGTTGCATGTCATGTGTCGGGAACATCCGCTATCAACAATCAAGGATGATCAGATCACCGCATTACACACATACGACACGGATGGAATAGAAGTAGATGTGGAACCCGAAGAGTTAGAGGGTTCAAGCGATTATAGTTGAAATACACCCATCAATGATTTTAGGCATCCATGTAAATCCTAGTGTATTATGTATCCATTTTTGCCATCTCCAACTAGTCTTAGCTTTAGTCTTGGTGAATGCACTAGGTGGTACTACCATCCTGGAGGTGATATCGAGCTACGGTGACATCAATGCGTTTCTTAGAATCTAAAGAGGCGCTACTGCACGGACTTAGAAGCGATGAGTGGGCCTAGAGGTATTCGAATCTTAGGATTCCGTAAACGAGACAAGATAGCCTTAGCAACACACTTATCATGACGATCGTAAGCATACTTTTATGACAAATAACACAAGAAGCATCGGTGAATATCAAAAGTACTTAAAGGTTCAAGATTAGTTACAACACTTTTCCATTACATTTGCTAGACGCAATATCTAAAGTAGGTGCAATCGAGTCTTATTCAAAGTCCTACGGTGTTCTTCTACTTCAAAGATTCTTTATTTGTCTTTTCTTAGGTCGCAACTTCCTATTCTTCCTTGTATTGCTCCTAGGCCGTGAAGTGCGGACGTTTGGAAAAGAGGCAACTATTCTGCTTTGAAGAGGGAATCACATTAGTAACTTGTGTTTTGTCAAGAGGTATTCGGGTTCACGTTTGCTAAGTGTTACGGTGCAATTCTCTTAATGGTGCTAGGTGAACTTGTTCATACTTTCCTAACATTTCCTTTAATTTAATGATAGTGTGCACCACTCTTGATTTTCGTAAGCGAAGATTTTAAAAGTTCATGACTTCTTTAGTGTATGCAAGATAATGATCAAGTTCGTTTGATGCTTCATCACGAGTCTCATTTGAGTAAATCAAATATGACACCATATTCCTTTTAACTTTTGCAAGTTCTTGTTCATATTTTGAGATTTGACACTTGAAGGACACGTTTTGATCATCCAGTTGTTCAATTTTAGGATCAAGATTTTGCACGAATCGAGCGATTTTGTTTTGAAAACAAGTTGTTGATCGTGAATATCTTTTGACACCGATTAAGACGACGTTTGCATTGGAAAGTTCGTTTGTCAATCGCTCATTTTCAACTTTTAAAGACTCGATCTGAAGCACATTATCGGTATTCACAACAATATCAATGAATCACAGAATCGCAGAGATATGATCGATGCATATGCAATGTATTGTGATAACACAAGATTATTGATATCGACACAGATAACATTTTGCAAGAGTCGATCAACATCTTTTCTCAACAATTTCTTTTACGTTTAGTATTTGAAATCGATGTTTCGTTTTCTCGGCTGTTTTCATTAGACCAAGTTCCTTGTGAAAATACCTTTCCCAATATAGTGCACAATTTTTCAAATTTTTGACATGGGGTAAAATTCTTTTCTGAAGAATGTCTCTTCGTTCTCGCGCCAACGACGATTGAAAATGTTCAACTTTTATTTCAGAATGAAATTCAATCGCCCGTTCCAAAAGTTTGATGTCAGATAAGAAAGTGTCAAAGTATTTGATAACACGACAACTTTCGGCTTTAGTTTTTACTTCACTAAGTGAAGGTAAAGGACCATTAATTTGTGCACCATTGTGTTGGGGACTAACTTCAGAAACTGGTGTGACAACCAAAGGTGTGTTAGAAGTATCTTGTTGTGTGACAAAAGTTACGGCTTTCGAATAGTTAAATGGTTTGTTATAAACGACATTTTCCATTTTTGACCGACTCTCGTCATCTGCATCTAATTCCTCCATGCGATTGTATTCAACAACAGTCATAATTGAATAATCAATTCTATGTTCTGCACTGTATACTTTAGTATTTGGTTTGAATGCTCTATTTGAAAACTTAGGTTTGTAATCAGCAAGAATTGGTCCATATCCATTTGGATTAGGTTTAAAAGTAAACTTTTAAATGGTTGTGATTGACTCACCATGTTTGTAAACAACATTTCGAAACTCTTTGATTTTGGTTTGTAAGTCGACAATTTCTTCAAGATAGTTATCTATTCGTTTCGTGGAATGTTGTTTGTACTCGAGAACTGCTTTTTGACAAGTTAACAACTCACCTTGGCTTTTGAGTTTCAAAGTAAGAGCGTAAGTTGTTTTTATGTTCATGTTTCAGCTTGTTCTATTTGAGACAACAGAGCATTCTTGGAAGCGGCTAGATCACGTATCCGTCGCTCTAATGATTTTTCATTTTGATGAGATTTAGCAAAAGCGATTTCAAAACCTTTTTCACGTTTTTCTTGAGTTTAAAAAATTGATTTGTCGAATTAAGCATTCATTATCCCTAATTAACAAAGGCATTTTCAGCTTTTAATTTTGTATTGACATCATGATAATGTTCCACTCGTGATTGTTGGTCTTTAACTAAGGTCCCGAGCTCAAATTCGGATCGAAAAAAATCATTTTGTTCAACGTGAGTCTCAACATGGTCATTATTTAGATCCTCAAGTATAACCACCGAGTCAACTTGATCATTAATGGTAACCATAAGGTCATCTTGATCATCAAATATAACTACGGGTCTAGTTGATGATCCTCGAATGAGATGTAGAAGGCTCATGTTGAACACTTTGATCCTGTCGTCGATGCGATGTTGGCGGAGATATCGGATCATTAATGATAATTGTTTGTTCAGTACACGAGACAAGCCATCGCTGTCATACATCGGGCCTATATCACTCATGTGTAGATCTTGCATTTGTGCCATCAACATCAACGCCGCATTAGCCCGCAAGTCTTCCATGTCATCATCAGAGTCTACATCTGCCATAAAGCTCTGTTCCTTGTTGTTAAGAGTTCCACCAGCTTCATCCTTAAGAGCCAAGAGCAAAGCCTCTTTGAAATAAGCACTACCTCTTGTCCTCGGCTTAGGACATGCATTATCCAGATGACCCTTTTCATTGCAGTTATAACAATGAAGACCATTAACCCCATTCTGAGCATTCCCCTGTTCAACCACTTGAGCTCTTTGTTGTTGATGATAAGTGTAAGGAAAATAGTAAGAGTATGGTGGTTGTGACATGTTGAAAACTTGTGTTGTTAAATGGATCTTTGTAGTCGAATGAACCGTTGTTGATGAAGTATCCTTGGGCGTAGAAATCACGGAAAAGCAAAGTACCACTTATGCGTAAAAACACCAAAGATACGCTGTAATGACAATAGTTACGCGAGGATTAGCTTACGCGTAAGTAAGGAGAAAACACTAAAGTTGTGCGTAAACAAGAAGTTAGGCGAGAAAACTTAGGCGAGGATTAACTTATGCGTAAGACAAGGCTTAGGCGTAAGATGAATCTTATGCGTAAAAATTCTACGCGTAAGCTTATGCTTATGCGTAAATTTAGGTTTTGTTTAAATGATCTTTACACTATCACAAAGGCAAAAGATATCCAAAGTCGACGTGTTTTCGAGCTTATCCAAGCAAGAAAACACGAGTAAACCACTGGCTCAAGATCAAACCAAGGAGAAGTTACGCGTAAGTTTAGGGTTTCACTTACGCGTAAAAATAGCCCAAAATGATTTTTGCCAAATGATGTTTCCAAACCAAATTTGTGTGATGAAATAGCTTCAATATCACCAAAATAATACAAAAGTGTGAAACTTGATGATCCAAAGCTTAGAAAATAGTTATGCGTAGAATAAGAACCACGTATAAAACCTAGCTTAAAAACTATGATCCACGCCAGAAGTTTGAAACTTTTGCCAAAAACAGATAGTTTAACACCTAAAAACGTTGAAAGGACAAGAATCTTGGATTAAAAAGTGTATAAAATCAATTTTTAAGCGAACCAAAGTTGAAACCATTTTTTACGCGTACGACCACAAACCAAAAACCTTCAAAAACAAAAGTGTTCACCCAACTATTTGGCGAATGATACCACTGTTAGGTCACCATATTAGTAACACAAGCATCAAGAGAAGAGATAGAGAAGAGATTGGTTGAACAATAACATAAACACACACACGAAATACTATGTGAAAGGTTATGCGTAGAGTGTAAGAGAATGAAATTGAACAACCAACCCTCAAGTGAGGGTTATTACAAAGTATTTATAGGAGAGGGAGCTAGGGCAACACTCCTAGTCCCTTTCTTTCTCTTATGGGCTTGGTCCTAGGCTTATGGGCCTTCTACATAAGCCTAAGCTTAATTACTAACATAAAGGCCATATTAAGCTAACTATTACATATGAATTACTAACTCTTGAATTAAGGTTTAGGAGTGATTCCAACAAATATGGACTATAATTTTGAAACGAATGAAGTATTTTAGAACACCTTAAAATGGAATGAGGACAACAATTTTAAGACTAGAGGAGTATTATATTTCATACCAAATTATCTTTTATACATTATAATTTTTATGTTTGTCAAAACTAGTTGCACGAGTTAAAGTGAGTTTCATGAAGTTAGCTAATAGTTACTGCAAATCAGCAATAGTTGCGGTTAGAGTTAAAACTTAGGGTGCGTTTGGTTTCTTGCTATGAATCACAATGGGTATAGGGTGGAATAGTAATGGAGGGTATAATGAAACCGTCCACACACATAAGATATGAGGAAACCTTCACATTTGGGTATCTTCAATCAATTCTGGTGGGCCCCATAATCAAACAAACAAAAGTCATAGATTCATACTCATACACCTCAATCAAATGGGCCCTTAGTGTATGAGAACTTGAGCCATTATTTCTATGGATATGAGACAAATTAGTTGAATTTTTGGATTATGGGTGTAAAGTAATTAGGGAAAACAATTAAATGCAAAAATATTAAAGATTATATATGCGATAAGGATTATCAAAAGCTCAAGCTTTTTTCAAGAGCTTCTTTTATTGAATTCTTTTTTAAATATTGTAATTTTAACAGCTTTTGAAAGATTTTCCGTCAAACAAAACTAATTTTAGAAACAAATTTATTTTAAGAACTTAACCTCTCATAAAGTATTATGAGTTTTGCGTCAAACACGTTTTTGTATTAGTTCAAATTAGCAATTTGTCTTAGTTGTAGTCATAACTATAAGGTGTAAAATGACGCAAAAGGCAAAAAGAGATAAAACCAATAGGTAAAATACATATTTATTACGACGACGTATTTGGCAAAAGCAGTGAGAGCTATATGATGAAGCATAAGATTGCATTTAAAAAAATAAGTTGTAATTTATATGTGTTTAGATATTAAAGAAATAAGATTTGTTAATATTTATTTGTATATGGTTATTATAGCCGATAAAATATTAGATTACATGGTTGAAAGAATTGTTAAAATCATAATCACTGCCAAATAGCCAAGTAATAAAGCATTAAACAATTTCACAAAAGGTCTATGGTTTAAACCTTATTGTGTACATGTTGAAACAATTTTCCGTAACCACTCTTTTAGCTCTTCGACCTCGGAGATTAGTGCTACTTCTTTCGTCCTTTCGGCTAAAATAAGACAGGACACTATCAGCTAGCCTCGGGGTTTTAATCCAACACCAAGAAGCTCTGGCATGAGAATAAGTATATGCTTGGTATGAGATATGCAATAATATAGGAAGGAGAGATAGTCTATATTGGAGTATGTGAATGTATGTTGTTCAACTGAGTGAAGAACCATATTTATGCTACCTGGCCTTAGCTCCACGACACAGTATTGTGAAGATTGAATTGTCGTCTCAGGCGCAATGACCAAATCGCCGATGATGGCTGTGGCAATCGCTTTTGGATGTTATCTTGTCACGATGTCGTAGGTGGCCGTTGTGAACCACTGCCTATTCGTACACTATCGTATTGTTGGAATCACTCCTAAACTATATTTCAAGTGTTAGTGATTCATATGTTATAGTTAGCTTAATATGGCTTTTATGTTAGTAATCAAGGCTAGGCTTATGTAGAAAGCCCATAAGCCTAGGCCAAGCCCAATAAGTAAAAGGATGGAAACTTGGAGTGTTGCCCTAGTTCCCTCCTATAAATACCTCTTGTAAACCCTCACTTGAGAGTTGGTTGTTCAATTTACTCTTTCAAAATTACGCATAATCTTTCTCACATTCATACGCATAGTGTTTCGTAGTTGTTCATCCGATCTCTTCTTATCTCTTTCTTATATTGATGCTTGTGTTACTAATATGGTGACCTAACAGTGGTATCATTAGCCAAATAGTTGGGTGAAAAGTTTATTTGTTTTTGAAGTTTTGTGGTTTACGCGTAAAAACAGTTTCATACTTTGTTACGCTTTAAAACGTCTTTTTTACACTTTTCAATCCAAGATTCTTGTACTTTCAACGTTTTAAGGAGTTAAAATATCTGTTTTTAGCAAAAAGTTTCAAACTTTACATGTGGATCATTGTTTTTAAACTTGGTTTTATACGTGTGTTCATCTTTACGCATAAGCTGTTGTGAAGTTTTGGATCATCAAGTTTTACACTTTTGTGTTATTTTGGTGATATTGAAGTCGTTTCATCACAAAATCTTGCTTAGAGACATCTTTGGGCGAAAATCAATTTCGTTGCTTTCACGCGTAAGAAAACCCTAATCTTACGCCGTAACTCATCCGTGGTTTGATCTTCGTTTTAGTGGTTTACTCGGTGTTTTCTTGCTTGGATAAGCACGAAAACACTTTGACTTTGGATATCCTTTGCACCGTGATAGTGTAAAAGATCTTTTGGGCAAAACCTAATCTTACGCATAAGCTCAAACTTATGCGTAGAACTCATTACGCATAAGATTCTTCTTACGCCTAAGCTCATCTTACGCATAAGCTAATCCTACGCCTAAGTTTTCACGCTAACTTTTAGTTTACGATAACTTTAGTGTTTCTCAATTCTTACGCGTAAGCTAATCCTACGCGTAACTATCACGTTTACGCGTAAGTTTGGTGTTTTTACGCTTAAGTGTTACTTTGCCTACACTTGGTTTCTATGCCTAAGGATACTTCATCAACAACATTTCATTCGACTACAAAGATCCATTTAACAACACAAGTTTTCAACATGTCACAACCACCATACTCTAACTATTTTCCTTACATGTATCATCAAGTACAACCTTACACAAACTTCTACAATCAACATCCATCCAGGAATACTATGAAGGAACCGACATGGTTTGGCAAGATGTGGGAAGCCTTAAGTAGCCAACAATCAATTCATGAAGTTGGCTCACTTGATAGACCTCCAATGCTCACTCCCAGAAATTATGATCAATGGGTGATAAGGTTCTTTAGGTTTTGTGATCTAAAGAAGCCACATGGAAAGGTTTTAAAGAAGGTCATTATGGAAGGTCCATTTCAGATGCCTATTGTTATCACACCCGCAGATCCAGATGCCAATCCACCAAGAGATGCTGTCACCAACATTGCAACTATCTCAGACCTCACTACTGATGAACTTCTACACTTTGAAGCCGATGAACTAGCAATGCAATACATCCTTTTAGGATTACCCAATCCAATCCTTCAAAGTGTTGATGCTCAAAAGATTGCTAAAGCAATGTGGGAACATATTTATCTTCTTATGGAAGGCACAACACTCAATCAGGAAGACATGGAATCCAAAATCTACTTGGCCTATGAACATTTCATGATTGAACTAGGAGAGACATTAGAGTCATATCATCATCGCTTTTGAGACATCATTAATGATTTGTACAAACACAACATCATCATGCCTCAATTGTCACAACATTAAGTTCCTAAGTAGTCTTGGTCCGGAATGGGAGAAGTATGTCATTTTCTCCGTCAAGCTAAGAATCTTCATCATGCTACATGTGGATTGTTGTACGACTATCGAAGCTTCACCAAAAGAAGTTGACAAAGAAAGGGCTATCCGTGGACTCCGGCTTCACAATCACTTCTAGATAATCAACAACTTGCTTTGTGGGCTCAAACTAGTCTTCCTCCTCAAACGACTCCTCAACCCGCTCCTCAACCAATCGCAACCATCACACCATATGATCCGTCACAAAGAACAACCTCAACAAACTCAATTGGTTCCATACAACAACAACAATGCTCAAGCACTTTACGGTGAAGCCGATGAGGACTCGATGCTTTCGATGAATTGCAACAAGGATTTGTTATGATTGCTAAATCCTTCGGCCGGTATACAAACAAATCCAACAATCGCATTCGCCTCATCAAACACAAGGAATCAGTGTTGTGAACAATGGACGCGTTGAAGTTCGTAATCGTGGTTATGGTCGTCGGATGGGAGGTGGTCAAGGGTTTAATGCTATGGGAAGGAATAACATGGGTGCTCCGCAACAACAAAGGGCTCAAGTGGTTGAACAGGGAATGCTCGAATGGGGTTAATGGTCTTCGTTGTTATAATCGCAATGAGAAGGGTCATCGGCTAATGCATGTCCTAAGCCGAGAACAAGAGGCGTGCTTATCACAAAGAGGCGTTGCTCTTGGCTCTCAAGGATGAAGTCGGTGGAACTCTTACCAACAAGGAACAGAGCTTTATGGCGGATGCGATTCGATGATGATATGGAGGACTTGCGAGGCTAATGCGCAGTGATGTTGATGGCACAAATGCAAGCTCTACACATGAGTGACACAGCCCGGTGTATGACACGACGGCTTGTCTCGTGTACCGGACCAAAATACACTCATTCCTCGACCGATATCTCCGCCAATTTCTCCATCCGACAAGGATTCGAGTGTTCAACATGAGCCATCCACATCTCATTCGATGATTATCAAATAGATCCGTAGTTATATTTGACGATCAAGATAACCTTATGGTTAATATTGATAATCAAGTTGACTCGTGGTTATATTTGAGGATCTAAATAATGATCATGTTGAGAGTCACGTTGAACAAGATGAGCTTTTGTATAATAGAGAAATTGAGCTCCTAACCTTAATTAAAGACCAAGAATCTCGTTTGATAATTTGCAATCAATTAAAAGCTAAAAATGCAATCGTTAATTAGGGATAATGAATGCTTAATTAGACAAATCAACGTTTATAAAACTCAAGAAAACGTGAACACGGTTTTGAAGTCGCTTTGCTAAATCTCATCAAAACGAAAAATCATTAGAACGACAGATACGTGATCTAGCCGCTTCAAAGAATGCTTTGTTGTCTCAAATAGAACAAGCGAAACATGAACATAAACAACAACTTAACGCCTTACTTTGAAACTCAAAAGCCAAGGTGAGTTGTTAACTTGTCAAAACAGTTCTCGAGTACAAACAAAGATTCCACGAAATGAATAGATAACTATCTTGAAGAAATTGTCGACTTACAACACAAAATTAAAGAGTTTCAAATGTTGTTTATAAACATGGTGAGTCAATCACAACTATTCAAAAGTTTACTTTTAAACCAAATCCAAATGGATATGGACCAATTCTTGCCGACATAAACCGATGTTTTCAAACGGATCATTCAAACCAAATCTCAAGTTTACATGCGAGAACATAGAATTGATGATTCAATTATGACCGTTGTTGAATATAATCGCATGGAGGAATTAGATGCGATGACGAGAGTCGGTCAAAATGGAAAATTTCATTTATAACAAACCATTTAACTATTCAAAAGCCGTAACTTTTGTCACACAACAAGATACTTCTAACAAACCTTTTGTTATCACACCGGTTCAAGTTAGTCCCAACACAATGGTGCACAAATTAATGGTCCTTTACCTTCACTTAGTGAAGTTAAAACAAAAGCCGAAAGTTGTTGCGTTATAAAATACTTTGACACTTTCTTATCTGACCTCAAAATTTTGGAACGTGAGATTGAATTTCATTCTAAAATAAAAGTTGAACATTTTCAATCGCCAATGGCGTGAGAACAAAATGACATTCTTCAGAAAAGACTTTTACCCCATGTCAAAATTTGAAAACTTGTGCACTATATTGGGAAAGGGATTTTCACAAGGAACTCGGTCTCATGAAAACAATTTTCGAGAAAATGTAAACATCGATTTCAAATACTAAACGTAAAAGAAATTGTTAAGAAAAGATGTTGATCGACTCTTGGAAGATGTTATCTCACCGATATCAATAATCTTGTTTTATTACAATCGGTTGCATATGCATCGATCATAGCTCACGATTCGCTGATATTATTGAGAATACTGATAATGTGCATCAGATCGAGTCTTTAAAAGTTGAAAATGAACGATTGTTAAACGAACTTTCAAATTCAAAACGTCGTCTTCAATGGTGTCAAAAAGATTATCAAAATCGTGAACTTGCTTTGCAAAACAAAATCCACTAGTTGCAATAAAAAACGTTTAATCCTAAAATTGAACAACTGGATGTTCAAAACGTGTCTTTGAAATGTCAAATCTCAAAATATGAACAAGAACTTGCAAAAGTTAAAAAGGAATATGGTGTCATATTTGATTTACTCAAACAGACTCGAAATGAAGCATCAAACTAACTTGATCATTATCTTGCACACACTAAAGAAGTCATGAATTTTGATGGAAATATTCGTTCTGAAAATCAAGATTTGGTGCACACTATCATTAAGTTAAGGGAGATGTTAGGAAAGTATGAACAAGTTCAGCCTAGCATCATTAAGAGAATTGCACCTGTAACACTTAGCAAACGTGAACCCGAATGCCTACCGACAAAAACAAGATACTAATGTGTTTCCCTCTTGAAACAGAATAGTTGCCTCTTTTCCCAACGTCCGCACTTCACACCTAGAGCAATACAAGGAAGAATAGGAAGTTGCGACCTAAGAAAAGATCAATAAAGAATGTCAAGTAGAAGAACACCCTAGGACTTTGAATAAGAGTCAAGTTGCACCCACTTTAGATATTGCGTCTGAAAATATAATGGAAAAAGTGTTGTAACGAATGCTAAACCTTTAAGTACTTTTGATATTGATCAAGCTTCTTGTGTTATTTGTCGTAAAAGTATGCTTTTCGATTGTCATGACAAATGTGTTGCTAGAGCTATCTTGTCTCGTTTAAGGAATCCTAAGAATCAAATACCTCTAGGCCCACTAATACTTCTAAGTCGTGCTTGGTAAACCGCCTCTTTAGATTCTAAGAAACGCATTGATGTCCCTCAAGCTTGAGATCACCTCCAAGGAATGTAGTACCACCTAGTGCATTCACTAAGACTAAAGCTAAGACTAGTTGGAGATGGCGAAATGGATACATAATACACTAGGATTTAAATGGATACCTAAAATCATTTATGTGTATATCTACTATAATCGCTTGGAACCTCTAACATTTCGGGTTCCACATCTACTTCTATTCCATCCGTGTCGCCGTGTGTAATGCGGTGATCTGATCATCCTTTGGATTGTTGATAGCGGATGTTCCGACACATGACATGCAATCTTAAACCGTTATCAAACTTTGTTGCAAAGTTCATTGGCACATTCAGATTCGGAATGATCACTCGCAGCTATCATGGGCTACGGAGATTATATCAATGGCAATATCGAAATTAGCGGGGTTTATTATGTGGAAGGCCTCGGTCACAATCTCTTTTCGATCGGTCAATTCGTGATGGAGATTTGAAGTTGCTTTTAGGGAGAAAACTTGTTTCATTCGTGATCTACAAGGAAACGATCCTATGTTTGGCTCTCGCAACTCTAGTGCATACACAATCTCAATGCAAGACATGGTTGCTTCATCTCCCATATGTCTACTTTCAAAGGCAACATCAACAAAATCCTCGCTATGGCACCATCGTCTCTCACATTTAAACTTTCAAACCATCACCAACCTTGCTCGACACAAACTTGTTGAAGGTCTCCGAGATTCCGGTATTCTAAAGATCACCTTTGCTCGCTGTGAACAAGGAAAAAGCACTCGTGCTCATTTTCCTTCAAAGGTGGAACACAACTCTCAAAGATGTGCTTCATCTTCTTCACATGGATTTGTGTGGCCCGATGCACGTGCAAACGATTAATGGCAAACGCTACATCTTGGTAATTGTCGATGACTACTAACGATGGACTTGGGTCTACTTTCTTCGAAGTAAAGATCAAGCTCCACAGATGATCATCACCTTTCTCACGAAAATTCAAGTTCAGCTCCGGAACACCGTTCGCCAAATCAAAACAGACAAATGAACTGAATTTGTGAACCAAACTCTTTGAAAATTTTATGAGAAAATGAGAATTGAGCATCAGACATCTATTGCACGTACACCAGAACAAAACAGAGTTGTTGAAAGACAAAACCATATGTTAGTGGAGGCTGCAAGAACAATGTTAATCAATGCTAAACTTCCAGATTACTTGTGGGTAGAAGCTGTATCAACTGCATGTTATACTCAAAATCGTTCAATGATTACAAAACGCCACAACAAAACACCTTTTGAGCTTATCCACAACCATAAACCGAATCTCAAACACTTTCATGTATTTGGATCCCTTTGCTACCCAAATAATGATCGTGATGACTTTGGAAAGCTCAAAGCCAAAGCTGACATTGGAGTCTTTATTAGATCTCGTGAGAACTCTAAAGGTTATCGGATCCGAATCGTCGCACAAAGCGGGTTATGGAAACGATTCATGCTAATTTTGATGAGCTTACGTAAATGGCTTTTGAGCGTAGCGACTTAGAACCCGGTCACAACCGCTTAATTTCCCCAAACCCCATCATCACCGAACCAAGCCCCGACTTACTCGTCAACAAATGGAAAAGCTCTTTGCTTCGTTGTTTAGTGATGACATTGATGAACGTGCTCGGTGTATCCATTGTTTCACCGCTCAACCCGATCATACTCTTATACCGATACACTGCTACAACAACTCATCGTTGAAGAAGCACCACCAGTTGACTCTGCAACAACAGTTGAACAAACTGCTTCCAACGACGCCGAACCATTGCGATGTTCTTAATGAAGTACCCCACATGCGATTTTGATCCAAATGCGTTCTTTAACCCGTTTGCCAATGGGCGATGCACCGATGTGGCGGAATCATCAACAAACCATTTGAATCCTCAAAATCGCACAATGTATACCAACATCAACCTCTACACACCGTTGGACAAAAGACCATCCTTTTGAGAATATTATTGGTAACCCAAATCAATCGTCAGTAATAAGACAACGTCTTCACACGATGGTGAACATTGCATTTATGCACTCACCTGTCGCCAATCGAACCTAAAAACATTAAAGACGCAATGACAAAAGATAACCGGATTGAATTCATGCAAGAAGAACTCAACCAATTCAAACGTTTTGAAGTATGGGAACCGGTTGAAAGATCAACAGGGTCTACGTCATTGGTCTCAAATGGATTTGGAAGAACAAATTGGATGTCAAGGAACGAATCAAGCAAGTCACGTCGGTGGCTAAGGGTTATAGATGTGAAGAGGTATTGACTTTGAAGAATCATTCGCCCGGTTGCTCGTCTTGAGGTTGTTCGGATCTTTCTCGCGTTCGCGGCTCATATGAATATAACGGTTTTCGGATGGACGCCAAACCGCTCGAATGGTCAATCGAAGAAAGCAATCTATGTCACCAGCCGGAAGGATTCGTTGATCCAAAGTTCCCAAACCATATCTACAAACCGAACAAAGCTCTATATGGTCTCAAACAAGCTCCTCGCGTGGTACGATAAGTTATCATCCTTCCTCATTGCCAATAAATTCACCAAAGGTTACATCGATCCCACACTTTTCATACAATATCACGGGCTCACATATTAATCGCTCAAATTTATGTGGATGACATCATTTTGGGTCAACACACTTAAAATACTCAAATGCTTTTGCAAAACTAATGACAAAACATTTTGAAATGTCAATGATGGGTGAACTTACATTCTTTCTCGAATGCAAGTTCATCAATCACCCATGGTATTTTCTTAAGTCACCCAAATATGCCCTTGAACTGTTAAACAAATTTGGAATGCAAAATCGTGACACCTATGCCACACCAATGGCTCATACCAAGAAGCTAGACGATTTACATGGGAAATTGGTGGACCCTACCAAATCATGAGTATTCTTGGGTCTCTCATGTATCTAACAACTAGCACGCGACATTGTTTTTGCCAGATATCTCTGCTCCCGTTATCGATCGAGACCAACTGAAACCCACCTCTCGAGGCTAAAAGAATCCTCCGATACCTAAGGGAACCATTAACTGGGATCCGTAGTAGAAGGATTCGGTTTTGAACTAATAGCTTTTCAGAGACGACCACGCAGGATGCTTAGATTCACGGAAAAGTACTTGAGAGCATTACAATTTCTTGGTGATAAAGCGGTGTCATGGCAATCGAAGAAGCGAGGATTGTGCATCATTGTCCTCACAGAAGCTAAATATGTAGCCATGTCCGCGTGTTGTGCTCAAATTATTTGGATGAGAACACAACTCAAAGACTATGGTTACGTATTTGACAAAATCGATGTACCGTGACAATCGAGTGCTATTGCGATCTCGCAACTCAAGACAACATTCAAATCAAAGCACATAGATCTTCGATATCATTTCATCAAGGACCACGTGGAACAGTGCAGCTTGAATTATACTTTGTGGGTACAGAATACCAATTGGCGAGATCTTCTCACCAAAGCCTTAGCTCTGCTAGGTTTAATGAGTTGGTCCACCGGATTGTTATGCGGTGTTTGACTCAAGAGGAACCGGATGAACTCTTAAAACATTCTTAAAACCAACAAACACCAAAACCTCTTTTGTAAATATTTTTCAAAACAAAATACAAAATTTTAAAATCATATAAAACAACAAAAATATTCTTATATCGATATTTCTTTTAACATGGCAAGTACAAATCTTCCGTCAACACTCAAATCTTCCAAAATTCAAGATTTTTTCGATCAAGTGTTGAGGGAGAAAGTAAATATTTTCGGTTTCATAAAACCTTGTACTTGCATGTTACTTTATCCCGGTTGTTTCTTTAAATGGTGGTCACTTTTCTGGTTTACTGACACTCCTCGGACTAAAATTTATAAAATTTCATTATTTCTTAAGTCGAGGGGGAGTGTCGTCAAAATTCTTTCCAAATATCCTTCGTTTGGTAACCAGAATGGAAATTATGGACATTGGATGTAAATGGTAAAGGTGCAGGGACTAAATGTGTCAAATGATCAAAGTATTTTTATACAAAAATACCTCACCAACTTTCAAAAAAAAACACATTAACTCCTCACATTTAATATCTCACCAAACCTCATCCACGATCCATAATCGTTTCTGATTCGTGCCAAACAGTCAAGTCAAACAGACTTGAAACAGCTCAGACACAAATACAATTAAGTCCTGGAGAATACAGGGGATTCCCCGGGTCGTTATGTCCCACGGAGACTCAATGGTGTCTTAAACACTGATTCAGACGGTAGAATGACCACTAATGATAGCGATCAGAAAGGATTAGATGGATAATTATACTACAGAAAAAGGTAATAAATAAAAGCGACTTAAATGCAAATTAAGAAAATTAAAAGATAAAAGATATTAAATAAACGCTATCACTATTTTTACGGATCGATGAACGCTTATGATTTTATAAAATAAAATAACTTAAATAAACTATTTTAACTAAAACGTAAACTTAAATTACTTAAAAGCGTAACTTAAAATGGAAACGCACGTTATTTACAAAATTACGCCGAGCGTAAGATAAAACGTAAAATTTATGAAATAAAGGGCCTACGAGTGTGAAAACAATTTTGTTACGTACTATATGACAAAAGAAAATTTTAGGAAAAAGCCGGTATTTTTTCGACTTTTAAATTATTTATTATGATTTAAAACTAATTTAATCTAATTTAATTATTAAAATACTAAATGATTTTAGAAAATATGAAAATTTCTCGGAAAATACTTTAAGTTATAATGGTTTTAAGAAAAATAAGAAAATGGTGCACTACTTTATGAAATAAGCGAGATAAAAGCTAAAATAAGCTAGTAGCTTAGAACCGATATAGCTACTTAAATATAAAGTGGTGCAAACTATGACCGATCAAAGTCCCTAGGCGGTTGGTATTGAGTGTTGTGTTGGGTTTGTGAGCTAAAGGTCGGGGTCGAATCCCACCTTTGGCCTTTTGCAAAATATTTTTTTCAAATTTTCTTTTGAAACTTAATAATAAGATGAAAATGAGAACTTTTGTGAAAACTATTTTACCAAGCTAACAGAATAAGCGGTTTAGAACCGCTTATTCAAATCGATGGAGAGATGAAGCTAAAACAAACACCTCTTTAGCGCTTTTAAGCTAAAAGGCATACAATAAGCAATCCAAAATGAAAATAAGCACTCTAGGAATATTAATAAGCTAAAAGTGAAATGAAATAAGCACTAAAAGGGAAGATTAAGCGGTCAAGGAGTCTTAAGCTAAAAAGGAAATGGGCTTACAAGGATACTAGCTAATCTAAAGAGCTTAAATAAGCATTTAATAAGCAAGACTTAAGCTAAAAACTAACTAACCTAATCTATGGGACTAATAAGCACTAAAGATACCTAAAATAAGCTAAGGGGCAAGCTAAGTAAGCTAAAACTAAAGATATGCAATGCTACGAGAATGATGGCGGTTGTGGTTTTGACAGATTTTTAGAGCAAGTTTAAGTAACCTAAACTATCCTAAGAGCCAAATAAAGTAAGCAAATTATGAGATGGGTATGTGAAAATATAAGGAAAGTGATTTGGAAAGAGTTTTGGCTTAAAATAAGCTAAAAAAGGCATTAAGCAATGACCTAAGGTCATTGCTTGGAACAAATGAGATGAACATGATTTTGTGACTTTTATAAACCAAAACTTGTACACTTCTTGTAAAAACAGTTTAAGACCTTTTTGAAACTTACTAAAACCTCAACTCACTTTGACTTTGAGAGTCAAAGTGGAAAAATGATTTTTGACAACAATTGTTTAAACCAAACACCCCTTTAGAGGTGTTACTTTATAAACCGAATTTTTTAAAAACTAAACTAGGATTTCCTTATGTAAACTACTTTTAGAACTTGGATTACACTTTAAAAACAATTAATAATACGTAAAGAACAAATAAGCACTAAAGTGCTTATTTGCTAAATAAGCAAAAAATAAAAGAGCAGGTAAAAAAAAACTTTCATTAATAAAAAAACAAGTTACAATTGAACTAAAAACTTTTTAAAACTAAAATTACTACTAAAATCCTAATGCCTTTCAAATGGCTACAAGAGCTAATATTTTTACTACTCCTTCCTTGCTTCTCTCTCTTTTCTTTTATACCCAAGCTTCTTTCTTCTTGACTTTGAGCACTTCCCACCAATATTTTGGACCATTGGATATCTTGGGATCATTTTGGCCGTGGATTGAATTTTTGGCGCCAAGAAGATTTTAACAGGTGGATAGGTTGAGTGAAAGGGTGGAATGAGCATTTAATGGTTTTTGTTATTGTGTTGAGGTGGGGGGACAAGGGTGAGATGAAGGTGAGCTGAGGACATGGTGATGGAGGAATTTCAGGGAAACCAGGCATGGAAGGGGTGGAAAAAGTGGCGCCAAGTGGTTTCTGTTTGACTGACTTGGGTTGACCAGATATTAGACTTGGCAGGGGGTTCATAATTCATTTTGACAGGGGGTCCAAGAGGTAAAGGCAGGCCAAAATGGTGTATTAAAGGTTTTAAATGATAAGGACCTAAAGTGTAAATTCTGAAAGCTCAAGGACCATTCCTGCCAATTCTGTAAAGTTGCTCAAAGGACTAAAAATGACAAAGTTTAATAATGCAAGGACCAAAGTTGCCATTTTCAGATTTTCCAGGGACCAATTCTGCCAATTTTCAAACTTGGAGGACCATTTTTGTAATTTTCTCAAACTTTTCATATTTTTCACCAAAGGACTAAATTTGACAAGTTATGATTTTAAAAAGACCTTTGGTGACTTTTCTTTTGAAATTTTGACTCGTGGACTATTTTGACAATTTTTGAAACTTGGGGACTAAAGCGCAATTTTGCAAATTTGATATGTTTTTCATCCGATTTTGATATTTTGTATTTAAAACTCATAAAACACCGATTTGTGATATTTTGATCATTTTGATGTGTTTCGAGTGTTTTCGATGAATTTGCGTTTATTTTGTACAAAATGATGAGTATTTACACACTCATCAATCCCCACATCGAGATATTGCTAGTCCTAGCAATGATTTGAGAAAACATAATGGATTTGAAACTCTTTACCAAAAGCCATCACTCGGAGTAGCCAAATGTTTCGGTTCAAGTAAGAACCATGGTACACCGATAACCATGTGATTTTGAGCAAACCACCGACTTTCAACGGATTTGATTTGTCTTTACCAAGTCGTACCTTCCGGACTAGCCAACTCTTAGATAAATTATTAACATTATCTTTGGTGAGTGATTACCAATTATGGTTTTTCCATCGCCTTTACCACAAGCCATAACCCTTGCGGGCTAGCCAACTCATTATCTTTTGAGGATGATGGGAGTCAAGAACCATACAATTTTGGGCAAATTGCAAGCCATATAAACGGATTTGATATATCTTTACCAAGAGCCGTTTGCTCTCGGATTAGCCAATCCTTTAGTTTATCAAACATGGCGGATCGATAACCAAATGAGTAAGTGTAAAACACTTACTCCAAAAAAAATTTTGGCCAAAACGGGGAATTGGTATAATTATATGATAAAATTCGTGAGAATTCCCCCACTTAGAAATGAATATCGCCTCGATATTCAAAGTACCATGGTTATGCGAAACAAAGAACGTAAAGGAAATATTACTACCATTATTTAGAAAGAAGGATTTTTTTTTTTTTTTTTTTTTTTAGATATATATATATATATATAACATGTGGGCATCACCCCACACTTAGGTGGTAGAAGGGGTAAGAAGGCGTAAATATGGGTGAAAACCCATATGGTGCGTCATCTTGTTTTTGATTTCAGTCGCTAGCTTGACTCGACCCAATTCATTGGTTCATGGGGAAGCAAAGTGGAAGAAACAATCTCCATCGGACTTTCATTCAAAATGTTTGGACAAACATTGAAGCACGTGAAAGTTCCACACCGATGCGATATCTGAGAGAAAGACAAACCCGCTCACGGATGATAATTGAAAATGCCGGGATCAAAATAGTGTCCTCACTCCCAAAGGAGTGAAGAAGAGAGAAGTCACCGAATAGGTGAAGAAAGAAGGAAGATCATGATAACAATCATGATAAGATCTTCTTCCTCGGGATCAAGTGCGATTGCACTTATTTGGATTTTATCGGTTGAGCTCTTTGGGTTGGAAGGCATCTCGGTGGGGAGGGTGGAAAGATTTGTCATAACTATGCAAATTGAGATTCTCTCCCCGATCATGATCTTTGCCATCCAAACAATCATACTCGGAGGAGATATGATATGAGTGAGTTCACCGAGAACTCCTCATGAAGAATATACGGAGGTGGGACATGTGCGGTGCCGTGGGCTATAAATATGCACCTCGTCCATTATAGTCTCCGTGTCGACTCATCACTATCAAAGATTGGATTAATCGAATTTAGAGTAAATTCGAATCGAATTCGAATAAGGGATTAGTGATAGTCGTATTAACTGTTGTGGAAACAACATGGTCAACATCCTCTTCTAAGTTGACAATCTCGTAATGTGGAAGTAATGCATCAATAAATTCTATGTCTTTAGAATATAAAGAATCGGCATCACTATAATCACCGTCAAAATCGAGAAAGTCTCAACAAGATCATTTGAAAGAGGAGAAAACACATCACACTCTTGGTCAAGAATTCCCTCGGACTCACTTGGGATCGGGATAAGGTTCTCAACATTCGATGGTTCCGCTTCCGAATAGTCTTGAGATGCTCGTCCCCATACTTAGAGAGTTAACGGGCTCTTCGTGTGTGGTTTCGGTGACAAACTTTCATCATCATCGCCACTATCATCATCATCGCCGATGTAAGTCGCGAGCCATCGGGCACGTCTTGCAAGTGCTCGTTCCTCGATTCGTATTTCTTCAAGACATCTTTGAATCTTAGCGGCTCGTTCCTCTTCTTCAAGTAATTCTAGCATAGATTTTTCGTTGCGAGACGCTTGGTCTTGGCAAGTTCTTCTAGCATACTTTTCTCACGAGGATGTTGATCAATGACGGAAATTGTTCAATGACGTAAAATTGTGGGGTTGGAAATTGTCAAAACAAGGAGTGTTATAACAAGGATCGATTCATAGAAATTTTGATTCCACGATTGACATTGGTAATCATAATGAGGACCCCACAAAATTCACAACAAGACAAGCGATGTGGCCGTGAGTGGTATGTGTTGTAGTCATAATTGTTATCGGGAACCCGCTCATAGACAAGTGTGTTTCCTAATTGACAATCGAATGGAATGAGAACCACCACAAGACTCATAACAAGACAACCGATGTGTCTCACAAGTGTGGTAGGCGATGGAATGAATCGGTTGTGTTATGGTAGGAATAGGGATCACGGTTATAGATGACCCGCTTCCCGCTTCCACCATGCTACAACCGGGGCAATTGCCACCATTATAAGGACCACCACACCACCGACAATCAAGAAGGTGAGGATAAGACATGGAAAGAATCAAAGGTTATCGGAGGGTAAGAAATGAAGAATCAAAAAGGTAAGAGGGTAAAGAAGAATATTTTGGTGTTTTTGAAAACATGATGATAAAACAAAGAATGAAAATATTTTTGGCGTTTTAACACTTTAGGAAAAGTGTTAATGAACTTTTGAGATTTTGAAAACTTTACAAAAAAAAAAAAAAAAACCTTTTACAAAAGATGGGGTATGTGCAAGAATGGGTCCAAAAGGTTTAGAACACACGCTAAAGCCTCCCGTGGCGCCTAAAATTTGATTCGTGCCAAACAGTCAAGTCAAACAGACTTGAAACAATTTCGAAACAAATACAATTAAGTCACGGAGAATACTGGGATTCCCGGTCGTTATGTCCCACGGAGACTCAATGGTGTCTTAAACATCGATTCAGACGGTAGAATGACCACTAATGATAGCGATCAGAAAGGATTAGATGGATAATTATACTACAGAAAAAGGTAATAAATAAAAGCGACTTAAATGCAAATTAAGAAAATTAAAAGATAAAAGATATTAAATAAACGCTATCACTATTTTTACGGATCGATGAACGTTTATGATTTTATAAAATAAAATAACTTAAATAAACTATTTTAACTAAAACGTAAACTTAAATTACTTAAAAACGTAACTTAAAATGGAAACGTACGTTATTTACAAAAATTACGCTGGAGCGTAAGATAAAACGTAAAATTTATGAAATAAAGGGCCTACGAGTGTGAAAACAATTTTGTTACGTACTATATGACAAAAGAAAATTTTAGGAAAAAGCCGGGTATTTTTTCGACTTTTAAATTATTTATTATGATTTAAAAACTAATTTAATCTAATTTAATTATTAAAATACTAAATGATTTTAGAAAAATATGAAAATTTCTCGAGAAAATACTTTAAGTTATAATGGTTTTAAGAAAAATAAGAAAATGGTGCACTACTTTATGAAATAAGCGGATAAAAAGCTAAAATAAGCTAGTAGCTTAGAAACCGATATAGCTACTTAAATATAAAGTGGTGCAAACTATGGTGATCAAAGTCCCTAGGCGCTTGGTATTGAGTGTTGTGTTGGGTTTGTGAGCTAAAGGTCGGGGGTCGAATCCCACCCCGGCCTTTTGCAAAATATTTTTTTCAAATTTTCTTTTTGAAACTTAATAATAAGATGAAAATGAGAACTTTTGTGAAAACTATTTTACCAAGCTAACGAGAATAAGCGGTTTAGGCGCTTATTCAAATCGATGGAGACGAGCTAAAACAAACACCTCTTTAGCGCTTTTAAGCTAAAAAGGCATACAATAAGCAATCCAAAAATGAAAATAAGCACTCTAGGAATATTAATAAGCTAAAAGTGAAATGAAATAAGCACTAAAAGGGAAGATTAAGCGGTCAAGGGAGTCTTAAGCTAAAAAGGAAATGGGCTTACAAGGATACTAGCTAATCTAAAGAGCTTAAATAAGCATTTAATAAGCAAGACTTAAGCTAAAAACTAACTAACCTAATCTATGGGACTAATAAGCACTAAAGATACCTAAAATAAGCTAAGGGCAAGCTAAGTAAGCTAAAACTAAAAGATATGCATTGCTTTCTGATATGATGGCGGTTGTGGTTTTGACAGATTTTTAGAGCAAGTTTAGGTAACCTAAACTATCCTAAGAGCCAAATAAAGTAAGCAAATTATGAGATGGGTATGTGAAAATATAAGGAAAGTGATTTGGAAAGAGTTTTGGCTTAAAAATAAGCTAAAAAAACATTAAGCAATGACCTAAAGGTCTTTGTTTGGAACAAAGGAGATGAACATGATTTTGTGACTTTTTATAAACCAAAACTTGTACACTTCTTGTAAAAACAGTTTAAGACCTTTTTGAAACTTACTAAAACCTCAACTCACTTTGACTTTGAGAGTCAAAGTGGGTAAAAAACAGTTTTTTGACAACAATTAAGCTTAAACCAAACACCCCTTTAGGAGGTGTTACTTTATAAAACTGAATTTTTTTTAAAAACTAAACTAGGATTTCCTTATGTAAACTACTTTTAGAACTTGGATTACACTTTAAAAACAATTAATAATACGTAAAGAACAAATAAGCACTAAAGTGCTTATTTGCTAAATAAGCAAAAATAAAAGAGCGGTAAAAAAACTTTCATTAATAAAAAACAAGTTACAATTGAACTAAAAACTTTTAAAACTAAAATTACTACTAAAATCCTAATGCCTTTCAAATGGCTACAAGAGCTAATATTTATACTACTCCTTCCTTGCTTCTCTCTTTTCTTTTATACCCAAGCTTCTTTCTTCTTGACTTTGAGCACTTCCCACCAATATTTTGGACCATTGGATATCTTGGGATCATTTTGGCCGTGGATTGAATTTTGGCGCCAAGAAGATTTTAACAGTGGATAGGTTGAGTGAAAGGGTGGAATGAGCATTTAATGGTTTTGTTATTGTGTTGAGGTGGGGGACAGGGTGAGATGAAGGTGAGTGAGGACATGGTGATGGAGGAATTTCGGAAACCGAGGCATGGAAGGGGTGGAAAAGTGGTGCCAGTGGTTTCTGTTTGGTGACTTGGGTTGACGGATATTAGACTTGGCGGGGTTCATAATTCATTTTGACGGGGTCCAAGAGGTAAAGCGAGGCCAAAATGGTGTATTAAAGGTTTTAAATGATAAGGACCTAAAGTGTAAATTCGAAAGCTCAAGGACCATTCACGCCAATTCGTAAAGTTGCTCAAAGGACTAAAATGACAAAGTTTAATAATGCAAGGACCAAAGTTGCCATTTTCAGATTTTCCAGGACCAATTCGCCAATTTTCAAACTTGGAGGACCATTTTGTAATTTTCTCAAACTTTTCATATTTTTCACCAAAGGACTAAATTTGACAAGTTATGATTTTAAAAGACCTTTGGTGACTTTTCTTTTGAAATTTTGACTCGTGGACTATTTTTGACAATTTTTGAAACTTGGGGACTAAAGCGCAATTTTGCAAATTTGATATGTTTTTCATCTGATTTTGATATTTTTGTATTTAAAACTCATAAAACACTGATTTGTGATATTTTGATCATTTTGATGTGTTTCTGAGTGTTTTCAGATGAATTTGCAGTTTATTTTGTACAAAAATGATGAGTATTTACACACTCATCAGTTTCACAAATCCGGACTTTTGATCATCAATTTGTAATTGAAAACATGTTCTTCGTAAACATCTAAGCATTGGTTTTAAATCGTTTTGAAATCCAACGGCTAGATTTTTATCTAGAAGTGATTTTGTGTTCTACGCATAAGCATATGAAAACATAATCAATGGTGTGTGTTTTTGGTTAATATGATAGTGTCAAAACGTTTACTTAATCACTTTGAAACCATTTCCATCATCAAAACTCACCCAGAAACACGAATTGATGGATATTGAAAAATTAGGGTTTATCGTGAATTGGGTATTTTCTTGTGTGAGAGTTTACGGTTAATTAGTTGTTTGTAAGATGTTGTTTATATGACGAATTGATGATATCCATGCTTTGAACTTGCCCAGAACATCAAATGTGAAAGAATTGAATTGTAGGGTTTTAGTTCATACGAATTGGGTACTTTTGATTCATAGCTTGTTTAATGTTAAAACTTGCATAGAACATCTCATTAGGCTTCTAAGACATCCCGGATAAACTATGGTGCAATTCCTATGGATAAATCACTTACACGTAAAAATTAAGCCTTAGGGTTTAAGCTACGCATAACTTATGTTCTACGATAACCGTCTAAATCGAAATGATTGAATATAGATGATAATGTTGATGTTATGATGAATTTATTTCGGGTCTTCTACGCTTGAAAATTTAGAATCAAGGTTACTTGCAATCACGCATAAGGATCACCTTACGCGTAGCATGTTATCGCGAAGAGAAATCTTACGCGTAACGTTCACGCGTAAGGTTCTACATTGGGGACACGCGTATCACGTGAATGATATGCGAATGAGAACCTCACGCATAAGGTTGACTCTCACGAGTAAGCCTTACACGTAAGGTTCCATATCGCCACGGCGTAAGCTCTACGCATAAGGTCCTCTTTTCCTACGCGTAATATTTCTTACGCGTAAGTTAAGATCCTATGCATAAGCTTACATTTATGCCTATACCACTCATGTTTACGCATAAGCTTGCCATTTCTACACCTAAGCCTAGTTTTAACCTTAATTATGAATTGTTACGCGTGCAAACTTGTAAATAAATAAATCATAACGCCACGAAACCAATAACGTCACCAATAAGCTTAAACGTTTAATATGTTGTGAAAAATAAGTGAAAACATGGACTTTAAAACTTAAAGTTAATCAACTCACGAAACTTATCACGACGTCATTGGACTATTGGACAAACAAGTGACATTGGACTCTTAACAATCATCGACATATCAGATTCAATAATTAGACAATAAAACCATCTGTTGACTAACGCAATGTCTTTCGATGTGTTGGTTCTTTTGGCTAAATATCTTTCAGATCACGACATGGACGCTCAAATGCAAAACGTGGAAGCACCAAATGTTCTCACCATTTCGATATCTTCCGAATGGTTATCCAATGAAGATTGGAAAGAACAACCTCGAGTTGACTTTGAGAACTTCTTACGCTTCGGAATCTTCATGTGAGATTGCGGTGGATATTCGAGGACTCACCCCTATCGAACATGCTCACCACCGCTACATGCACTGCAGGTCTACATACATTAATTCTGGCATTCAATGCGAAAGATCAAAGGTCAAAACGTTGTGACGGTGACGCTCAATCACAAACAAGTTACCATCAAACCAGCAGATTTGAGGGCTATTCTTCTCATTCCGGTCATCGAACCTACTGAATACAATGCCACTCCAACTGAAGAGGTAGTTCTCCAGTTCATGATCGACATTGGCTATGACGAAGCCATCGGGGTAATTACAAAGCATTCATATGTCGATCTCAAGAACATTCCCCAGCCATGGAGAACCCTCTACATTATGATCACCAAATCATTTACGGGCGTGGCGGTGGCTATGAGCATCCCAAGCTCATGGAAGCTGCAGATCTTTGGGCTTTGGTCAACAATAAACACATTGAAGTTGAAGCTCGATATGGGACGACATGATGTCATTCCTTAAAAGCTTGGCACCAAAATCCCGTATGTCGGATATACCAAGCTGTTGATCCAACGAGCTCTGGGTATAATCGATATTCCCTTAAGACTCGATGACCCTAAACAACACTCCATGTTGTATGAGCCCACACTCGGTCGGTTAAGGACTCTACAATAAAGAAACAAGGTGCGGTCTTTGCGGATCACCTTATAACCGATGATATCAAACAAGCGTATTCGTACAAACGATATCCGGTAGCGATTGAAGAAGGCAAAGTAGGTTTTCTTGATGAAAAGTCCATTGGTACACCTACAAGGAAAACCGGAAGAAGCGCAGCGAGGAAGTGTTACAAGCATCGAGAGTCAAAGAAAGTTCTCTAAGAGGAAACACGGACACAAATGAAAAGTTCCTCTAAGGAAGCTATTCCTATTCCCATTCCCAAGTCTCGAACCGCAAAGAAAGCTAGTGGATGAAAGCTCGAGGAAACCGAATTAGACTAAGAGGTCACCTACTCGAGCCGCAACCGATGTCACTCCAACAATAGCTAAACCTCCAAGTCCAAAAGTCGACCAAGGCAAAGGGAAGACTCCAGATGGTGAGCATGAAGAAGAAAGCTCGGATGAAGAGCCCTTTGGATGCGACTACGAAGAAGTTCAAAATCACTAGACTCCAACATGTGGCAAAAGAGTTTGAGCGACAACAAATGCGTGGCCCGGAGGGTCAAGTAGTGGTGTCCAATCTACACCAATTCACGATGCGGTTAATCAACCCGATAAGGGAGCTAGTGCCACCACTCTTGAGCAACAACAAAAGCGCTGGAGGATTCTATTGATTATGACTTTGAGGAACCGAAGGAAAAGTGCGAGAAAGAAAAGGCGATGAGGAGGCGGCTCAAGCCAAAGCGAAGAAGAAGCCGGATTCGGGCTAAAGTAAAGGCTAGATCTGGACAAGATGACGAAGTAAATTATGATGATTTTCTTCTATACAGTCCCGCACGCTCCAAAGAGAAAACTTCTGAGCCACCCAAGGACCCTGAGTCACCTCATGTCTCCTCATCATCGGATTCGTCTTCTCACTCTTCCCTACCACCATCCAAAGGCACAACCAAATCCACATCCAAGTCAGTGAAGAAACCTACGGACTCTTGGATATCTCGGGCAAAGACAAGGATTGTTAAAGCTGTCAAGCAGGTCAGGAAGAAAGATGTGACCAATAAAAAGTTAGATTTACTCGCTGACAACATCAAACATCTTCATGACGAGATAGACAAGATGTCAAATGAAAGGGAGTATATTCGAAGTTCATGCAACGTGATGTCCAAGGGAACCGAGCGAAATGATTACGGGCTACACTCAAAAGTTCCTACCGACACCGCTCCAGCGTGACAAGAGATGTTCAACAGACAACTCTATCCAAATCGATGCATATAGCCAAGCAAACTATAAGATCAACACCTATGACCGTAACAATTAACCCTATTGGTCCTATAGTGTTCTCCGATCTTTGAATTGGTTTCGTGCTAGTAACTCAAATGCCTAAACAATGCGCAACATTTACTTCTTACGAAGGTAAATTGTTTGAAACATTCTTTGAAATACCAACTCAAATCAAGCATGCGGAGAAGAAGCTCAAAGGCCTAAGCGTCCAAGAGACGATGAAGATAAGGATAAGGATAAAGATAACGAGCCTAAACGTCCAAAGAAGTCTGTAGAACCCTCCTCTGTCCCACCACCACCCCAAAGGACTCCAACAACAAGACGATCTCCTCCACGCTCTTCCGCTTACAAACCTTAGGACTCTAAGTTACCACCCCAGACAGAGAAAACTGGTGATCACTTCGAGTATACTGGTGGTGACGATGAGGAAGTCCCTGAGCCCCAAAAACAACCCACCTCTCCCGCTTCAACAAAGAAACCATCATCCTCATCAAGGCCAAAGAAAAGAAGAAGGCGCTAAGGGTCGATGTCGTCTCATGGCTTGACGAAGACGACACCGAGTATGATTGGTTCTCTACACTTGTTGATGCTACTCCCCCTAGCGATGATCAAGATATGGTAGAAGGTAGTGCGTTGGAGCATGCTAAGTTACTGCAAGAAAAGTTCCGAGTGAAGAAGATGACGAAATCGAGTTGAAACAAATCAAGAATGAAGCCTTTCAACTACTCAAAGACAGCTCGGAAAGTGCTATTGAAGTTGAATATCACCTTGAAATCATAGCACGAGCCATGTATAACAACATTGATTGGCTCAACCTCAAGCAAACATCAACTTCACCGGAAGAGACAAGGCTCCATACTACACCGATTGGTCTAAACCTCTACCAGCGATTGCCAACCGGATCAACCTAAGATTCCATTCGCTACTTCTTCAACAATGACTTGGAATTTCTTCTACGGTAGCGATGGTTCAAAGAAATACGCTACATCACTTACACTTCCGTTCCGGCAACCATATACTCCAACCGCATAGCCATCGAGGAAAAGGCTACTCACATGTTTTCTAACGGTGTGGAACAAGATGACATTGATGCAATGTACGAGATTCACCATTGGCGGAAGCAGAGCGAATCTACTACAAGAGTTGCCGGTTCAAAAGTCTAAACATGAAGTGCACGATGATAAAGGGATCGTTCTTGTCAAGCATGTAGCCCTTTCGTCTAAATGGGACTACGTTTCCTCAAGAATATTGTGGTCAAAAGACAAGATGAAAGGGACTATGAATTTTGTGAAGCGGACTTTCGAACTTGTCTCTCAACGGCATTGAAGATTTGTATCTTGCCAAGGTGCAGGGAAGAATGAGACAATTCTAGACCGAAATTCAACGTGAATACATCAAGTCCTTGCTCATCTTCATCGAAGCATAGTGATCCGAGAACGTGTAGAAGATTTACAACTTGTTGTTGAATCGTATCAGACACGTGTCAATCTCACCATACCTCAGCTAAAACTTCCTGACATCAACCATCTTCCACAATACACTCTCATCAGCAAACCATTTGGAGTAGTTTACCGTAGTGAACTACAACACAACTGCTTGATGGCGTTTAGAGATCTTCATAAGTTTGGAGATCACACACTGAAGAAAGTCAGAGATGGGCTAGCTTATCGGTTAAAGGAGATACATGAAGGCATCGGGTCAAAGAAGAGATGGAATTCCCAAGACAAATTGTCACACCCCCAAATTACCTGTTTTGCAGCGGAATGGAATTCCTGGGGGATGATTGTCATAGCATCAAAGTTATAGTTATATTGAACGACCTAAAGTGTCGTTTGGAAAACACATCATTTTATTTAATAAAACAATCAGAGTTTACAAAGTATAGGTCCCAAATAAAAATCAATTTGTGCGGAAATAAGTTTGTTACAAGTCAAACGAGGTTTTTAAATTTGCATAAATCCCATGTGTGACGCGTCGTCACCACGACTCTATGCTATGTCCATATGCATGCCATGAAGTGAATGCCTTAGATACCTGAGATAAAACATGCTAAAAGTGTCAACACAATGGTTGAGTGAGTTCATAGAGTTTGGTTTGAAATGTAAAGCCTTTAAAGAATGTTCATGCAGCAAAGGCATTGTTTTTGGTCATATAGAATAGTCCACAAAGCAAAGGCATCGTAAATCCACTCGGTTCAAGTTCCGCCCATACAAAACCCGCAACCTGTGTGTTTACAACCCACTGCTAAAAATAGTACGTCAATCATGTATGCATGTATCATAGTAGTTAAAAGTATCAATGTTTTAAGTATGTAACTAGTTTATTGATCGCGTACACGTGCATCAACTTATGCAATTAGCCATGAGTCTCCACTCCATCTCCGAAACCTCGGGTGGGTATGATGCTCACAAGGAAAGTAATAGCATTGGTTCTACTTCATCTCGAAACCCAATGCGTGTGTTATCAAGGAGACTTTGTGTTGCTCATAAGGAAAGTAATAGCATTAGTTTTACTTCATCTCCGAAACTCAATGCATGTGTTATCCAAAGAGACTTATCATGCGAGCAGGGGACCTTTCGGTGTATGTTGGGAGACTTTCAAGTTTAGTATAACACAATCAAGTATATAACACAATCAAGTATAAATGCTATCAAGTATTATGCAATCAAGTATAAAAAAAATAGCGTAGCATAGAAGTGTAAATGTTTTGAGTATTTGTATTTGTAAAAGCAAGTAGTTGAGCATGTATCTCCCCCAAAGAGTTTATAAAACAAATAAGTAATAGAAAGTGGGGCTACGAAAACTCACGGTAATTCTTAAAAGTTTAAAGTACTTATGAAAGTAAATGAAAATAGTTTGAGCATGTATCTCCCCCAAAAGTAATTCAAAATGTATAAAAGTAGGGGCTATGAAACTCACGGTAATTCTTAAAAGTTTAAAGTACTTATGAAAGTAAATGAAAATAGTTTGAGCATGTATCTCCCCCAAAAGTAATTCAAAATGTATAAAAGTAGGGGCTATGAAACTCACGATAATTCTTAAAAGTTTAAAGTACTTATGAAAGTAAATGAAAATAGTTTGAGCATGTATCTCCCCCAAAAGTAATTCAAAATGTATAAAAGTAGGGGCTATGAAACTCACCTGGTATGATTGATATGCTAACAAAATGAAGTGCACGAAAATGAGGCTCGGAAACTATCCACGACCTAAAATGAATGATGTGCTCTAATATAAGTCATGAAACAATGTCGTGTATGCAAATCCATATGTAATCTATACCACTTGTACGTTTTTGAAAATAGAATTTATCGTCGAAATATATGTTTATGACATCTCGTCATGTTTATAAAATACTTTACAATTATTTACGTTGAAACAACCTCCTACGATAGTCGCAAATGGTGCACATCGAGTGTTAGGAAACGAACTCACAGTTTTGGAAAGCTTGTATCATTATCTCAAAGTTTTAGCATTTAAGTTTACATCATAGAGGTCTCGATCATGGAGATAAATATAGGTTTAGTATGGTAATTGTATCCAAAATATTGTTTAAGGGTGGTTTCCGGCAAAGTTTGAGTGACTATATTTTATTCGTTACAACTCGGCTTGACAAACGGTTGGACATTTTGGAAAATATGCTAGGCGAACTTACTTTTACTAGAAGACATCTCTTTATAAAAAGTTCTACATCAATGTTAAAAACGACCTCCAACATGGTGACTTGTTTTGCCGTAACACTTGTCTATTAGAAATAATATAGTTTTCTTATATAATAAAGTTACGGCAACTTTGTGAAAACGTATAATTTAATCGTTACAAGTCCGTTTTCTCGTTTTATAAGTCCTTAGCTTCGTATCAAAGTATACTAATATATTTTTGATAAGTCGACACATTTAATAACGCTTAAGCCTCATTTTTGACTCGAAGGGTGACATTTTCATGCTGAAATTTCGGAATTCTTAGTTTTCGTCGTCAAACTTCAAAAATTCATAACTTCTTCGTTATAACTCCGTTTAATCCGTTCAAGCGGCCACGTTTTCGTTTTAAAGTATATTTTCCAAATATCTAGCCCAAAATATTTTACCAACTGTCGAATTTTCCCAGATTTAAAAATATGGACAGACCCTAAATAAAACTTGTCGAAATGAGTTTTTCACGCGCAAAACCTATTCTAACCAATTCAAAACAACTCCGAAGCTATCCAAATCCTACCATACACCTTCTTAGGGTGTCATGGGTTCCTAGACATCACCAAAAGTGATATGTTTCAAGGGATAATTTATAGGATGATTATAATTGATAATAAGTAATAAAAACACTAAAAGTGGTATAAACTCATATGTAACATGCATGATTCTTGCAAAAATGATGGAATAACATAAAAGGACATAAAAATTATGATGATCATGAATTGCTTACTTGAATGATGTTGTGGAAGAAAATGATGAAAACCTTAATTAATCTTTAGGTTTTATTTCAAAACCTTGAAATAGATAACTAATAGGACTTGATAATCACTTGGATGATATAAAAAAATATAGTTTCTTCATGTTTTTTGGTCTTGGCCGAAATTTTGAGGGAGAAAGGAGAGAACACATTTGTTTTACACCTTCAATGTGTGAAGTGTATGTGTTTTTGAAAAGATATTATCTAGTTATGTAATAAATATCTACTAGTAAATGTATATGTGTACATGAAGTAGAGAAAAGCAAATTGATAACATGTGATGACTAGGGGGGGCATGTGGCCGGTTATGGGTTAGATTAGGCAAGGATTGGGTAGTTTTGATAATTAAGTGTATTATTTGTTAAATGTAGTGTATAATTGATAAGTAGAATTTATTATTTAATGTAGTGTTAACTAAAAATAAATTTTAACGGAACAAAATAAAATGTATTGAAGTCATAAAAATTATAAAAATGCATTTCTTACATGAGTTGAGTGAAGTAAATATTTATCGAGTTGCATATACAAAAATCGTCGTAAATATTTATGCATAACAATTATATACAAAATAAATTGAAAACATCGGGTAAACCAATAATATAATTTTTATAGTCTTAAAAGGGGTATAAAAATGTATTAGAAAAAATTTTGGAAGTGTCGGATCAAATTTTCAAATAATGTTTACGCGATAGCGTTTATTTAATAAGAAAATAAACGTTTAATGTAAAATGCAAAACCATGCACGAACCGATATGAAATGATGAATATTGAGTTTGAGAAATGACCGAAATTGAGAATTGTGACACAAATGATACGCTTACGCAGCGGCGTCGGGGTCAAAGGAACTTCCTTTTCGTCGAGCAAGTTTTCAACACCTAGGCGGTGAACCTAATCGTTGTAGTGTAGTATTAGGGTAAGCCACGGTATTGATATCGTTCTCTAGGGAATAGGAATGCTAGTGAGAAGTTACTACACTAAGGTTAAGGTTGAGGAAGATTATTTTTATCTTTTTATGTTTTTAGGAAATTGAAAGGTACAATTTCGGTATTGGATTTGGGGTTGGTATTTCTACCGATTACTCTACTATTATCTAATTATCTAAACTAAGGTGGTGGTAGTCTATGTCTAATTAATGTGTGCTCGTATGATAGTTTAAAGATGTGTTTACTTAGGTTTTACTACTCCTTAATTATCTCCTATTGATGGTTGAGTTGTCACGTCTTACTCTTAGTTGCGTTGTGTGTCTAAAGTTGTAAGGTATGCGTTTCTCCCTAACTCTTTGAACTTACCAAAGGGTCTCGTCTACAAAACCCACTAGGGATAATAAACTCTTACTCTAAGGCACTCTTTGGATGGTTTAGCTTACAACTACTCAGGTAATTATATTCTAAGGTTCACAAAGATGAATCAAGCATTAAGTACACAACGAATGACCTATCGCATTACTAGATCATTAATCAACTAAGATAAGAAACAACCAATCAATATTCAATAATTAAGTTTCATACTCCCTAAGCAAACACACAAATAAATTAGCCGGACATGGAGAACATGCAAGCATACACACAAATAATCAAAGACATAAATGAATTGATGAAGTAAATACTTATCTTGATGTAAGATAGGGTTTGGAACCCTAAAATACTGTACAAGACACCCTTGGTTCGGTTTTAGGTTTTTACTCTACAAAAGACTCCCTAAAACTGAAAAATTCGGATTCTATATATAATATTACATATGCGACGACGTCACCTTATGTTTTATGACGCCGTCGTGTCGCCGTCATTAGGGTTTCATCTTGGCCACGTTAACCTTGCGACGGCGTCACCTTATGTCCGTGACGCCGTCCTCTTGACTTCTCGACGTCGTCTGGGTGCATCTAGGCCGTTTGAGTAGCAACGGCCTACTCTTTAAAGCCCGACGTCGTCACTTGAAAATAGGGTTTTGGCTCATCAGATCATCACAAAATCCTCCGACGCGCCGCATTAACACCGACACCGTCGCCTACATTTCAAAGACTTTGAGTGTCTCGAATCGACTTTGGCCATTTTCTTCAGATATTCGCGCCTTTTCGTCCAAATAAGTGTCATTCCAGCATTTTGCCTTCAAGAGACTTAAAAAGTGAAAAGGAACGATATTAAGCAATAACGGATACAATAGTGATCAAATAAGGACTTAAACGACCCCTCAAAATGGTACCTTTTAAAACCTTATCAAATATCCCTACACTTGTTATTTGCTTGTCCTCAAGCAAATGTGCTTTTAGCCAATTAATTTATAAGTTAGGGGTCATGAAGCATTGATTTAAAACGGTCCACAACACATATAAGCCCCGCAAAAGTCATAACAAGCACAGAAATTACATACTAGCACCTCACATGGGGTGTTTGGATACTCACATCTCTCTCGGGTGTATGTATGAAATATAACAAATAGGAAATGGAAGATAAACACTCATTAACCGCTCCTAGTACAAAGATTACCATAGGCTTGAGAATAGATCAAACCCACATCGCTTTGGCGTAAGCACCTAGGAAAAACTATCAAAGAGGTCTTTTAAAGGGTTGTAATGTTAGGCTTACGGTAGGGAAACAAGGGTTTGGTGGGATAGGCTATTTAGTGGTGGCAAGTCAAAAATCTCTATGTTAAATGCATACGAAGAATGGCGTTGCTAAGCCAAGACTCGACACTCTAAAACTCTAGGTAATAGAAATAAACAAACATAAATTTAAAGGATAGATGTAGGATGGTAGCCCTTTTTTTTTACACTCTATTTTTTCTTTTTCTTTTCTATTTTTTCGATTTTTTTTCATACACTTTTACTCTACCATCCTCTATGGTAACATCAAAATGATAGGGATTTATAGGCACATCCCTACACTTGAGTTTTATTACTCTAACACTAATTTGACCCGAATTGAAAAGATCAAAACACTTGGGGTACATTATTACGCAAACAAAGGGAATTTGAATTTAACGTTCCTTCCCGTCATTTCATAAACTTTAACTTTTCCCATGAATCCCAATCATCCCAAAATCAGTATACAAAGGATATGACTCGACTTAGCAACTCATGCAAGCAACCGATAATTGAACCAAGGGTTTAGGGTGATAACAAACATTTTCACTAAAAGTGAGTGCATAAGGGGTAGGCTAAGGCGATTTGGGTGTATATTTGGGGTGGGGTGTAAACAATGCTCTTCATTGATATTCGGAAAACCGAAACATCACGAGAACCGCGAAAAGGATAGGCTCGAGGGTTAACTAGGGTATCGTGTACTAAAGATGAGTACAACGCAAAGGGTGTGGGGAATTACTCAACCGATGTGGAAGAAGTAATTATATTACGGTATCAAACAAGGGTTATCCTAATGCCTCTTATCATTTAGTTATTCCTAACTACACAAGTGTAGTCTCACTTGCGATCTCAGAATGCATCACAAAACAAGTTCTAGAATCTAATATACTACCGGTTCACACTCTAAGCATTAAAGATGAATGCTTTTAATTCCTACTAATCTAAGGGCGATCCTCACATTTTGGGTGGAATTTGGGTGGTAAAGGGTTTTGTGCTAGTCATATAACTTCCTATCCGTGAGACGCTTTTGTTAAGACTAATGGCCCACTCCTATATGTCATGAAAAATTTTAAATGTGGTGCCAAAATTACCCTAACCGACATTTTCTCATGGTTTATTACACAATCACAATTGGACAAAGCAAATAATCAAGGATAAACATAGTTTCAAAGTTCCCGTTTTATTTTCCCTCCCTACACTTAAACTGAACATTGTCCCCAATGTTCCCCGAAAGTATCAAAGTTATGATAAAAGAAGGTAATCTAAAACGAAAGAAACTAATACTCCCCTGATTAGCTCGGTAGGATCCGTGTAAAGTGGTGGTTAAATCCTTTCCAAGAAGAATTAATGCGTGAAAAGCTCCTCCAATCTTGTGTAACTTCTTCTTGACAAACTAAACCTGCACACTTGAAGAAAACAAACGAAACCTTCGCGTAAAATCGGAGATAATAATATATATAAGACTCGATTTAAACTAGGATATAATGCTTGTGGAATGGATGTTTCTGAATTTCTAAGAAAATTAAGACTTGGAAAATTCCAAAATTTATAAGTAGCTCGAAAACGAGAAAAAGTGATCGATGTTTTACTCCTTCACGACGCCGTCAGTTGCAATCTCGACGCCAAAGTTATCCCGACAAAAAGCGGTGCGATTTTACGAAAAAATTTCGGAAAATTTATAGCTTTAGAATCTGGAAAAATTCATGCAAAACATTCATTATGACTCGATACAAGCATTTGACTCTAACAAACACACATATATATATATATCTTTTAATGAATTGTTATTCTCATGTTTACGTTTCTTTTGAAAACGTGTGTAATCCTCCTACACTTATCCCTTATGTAAAATACCTTTATATGCAATCAAGACGAGGTTAAAAACAAAATAAAGCATTTTTACAAATTTAAACATGAGAATAAACAATCAATAAAAGATATCGACACACAAATGAAAATAAAAATAAATACACATGGGTTTCCTCCCAAGAAGCGCTTGTTTTGTTCGAGTCACGAGCCCGACTCTACCCTTATTTAACGGATAAAGGGGAGGTTTTCCCTACACTTAAGTTTAAGTGCGGGTGATAGTAGCGATACACACCCTTAGGGTGGAAATTTTCTACGTGAGGAGAGGGTGATGGGTGATTTATGTGCTCAAAGGAGTGTGCTCCATTCAATATAACCTTACCTAAGTCTATTGGTGTAGCGGGTGAATCAAATCTCTCTCCTAAAAATTGATCATCTTCTATCAACTTCAAAAGATTCTTAGTAAAGGATCCATCTTGACCTAATAAACCCGGTTTAAACCCATAATGTTTCTTGTTATCAACCATGAATGGGTGATATAAGTGTGTAAGGTCATGGGTTACTCCTATATTAGCTTCCACTCTACATGGCCTAGAATCTATCACCTTTATCAAGCAACTACCCGGACTATCTATTTTGATGGGTGGATTGGGGCTTAATTCAATTCCAAGATTCACATCTAAAGACGGAAAATTGGGTAAGTTTTTGGTTGAGGCTCCGGTTCATCAAAATTAGGAACTTCCCTAGGAATAAGAGAGAGGTCATGACAACAAGCATCTAAACCTACATTCTCTAGTGGCGTTTGGTCCAAATGTTCTCTATCAATCGGGGTTCCTATAGTCTCTTCTACTTCTTCCGGGTAAGTTATAGGTGATGTGTGTTCCTCAAGTGATGGTAGGGCTTGTGGGCTTGGAGTTTCCACCTTTTTCTCCATTATATCTAGACCTCCTAAACGTTCATCATGTGTTTTAGTATGATCTGACCCAAATACACTCCTAAGCATCTCAAATCCTTCTTTAGCCATTTCAAATTCTTGGTTCGATTCATAAGAATTATTCTCAAAAATATGATCACTATGTTCTATTTTCCTAAAGGATTCCTCACGCGTGTCATATGCTTTGAAATCTATCCCACGCATGCAACTAGGCAGTTCAACTATAACCATCTCACAATCTTGTTCGGGTTTAGGTTCCATGTTCTTAAAAACTAGGTCTTTTTGATCATGGTGCCTAAGATCATTCAATTGATGGTTTATGCATAGGAGGCTTTTCCGAAAATTCTCCAGATCGTGTCACTAAAAGGAGTTGATCCCGACAACGATTGTTGAATAGAAGCCACACAAGTACGTAATATATCAAATCCATCCAATCTTACACCCATCTCCTTTTGGATATCTCTAAGTTCACTCACAAATTCATTAGAACAATTAAAACCAAACCAATCTGCGAAATTCAACTGTTCCTCATTTGTTAATGATGCAATGCAATTTCACTTGCCATAGCGACAAATGAAAAGGGTTTTACTGAACACAAACACAAAGAAGGGGATAGACTAAGAAAGCTAAAATGAGAAAAATTTACTTGATAGGAATCAAGCAAATAACCTAAACGAGGTGGACTATTAACTAGCTATTCTATTCCCGGCGGTGGCGCCAAAACTTGATACGCTTACGCGCCGCGTTCGGGGTCAAAGGAACTTCCTTTTCGTCGAGCAAGTTTTTCAACACCATAAGCGATGAACCTAATCATTGTAGTGTAGTATTAGGGTAAGCCACGGTATTGATATCGTTCTCTAGGGAATAGGAATGCTAGTGAGAAGTTACTACGCTAAGATTAAGGTTGAGGAAGATTATTTTTATCTTTTTATGTTTTTAGGAAATTGAAAGGTGCAATTTCGGTATTGGATTTGGGGTTGGTATTTCTACCGATTACTCTACTATTATCTAATTATCTAAACTAAGGTGGTGGTAGTCTATGTCTAATTAATGTGTGCTCGTATGATAGTTTAAAGATGTGTTTACTTAGGTTTTACTACTCCTTAATTATCTCCTATTGATGGTTGAGTTGTCACGTCTTATTCTTAATTGCGTTGTGTGTCTAAAGTTGTAGGGTATCGTTTCTCCCAACTCTTTGAACTTACCAAAGGGTCTCGTCTACAAAACCCACTAGGGATAATAAACTCTTACTCTAAGGCACTCTTTGGATGGTTTAGCTTACAACTACTCGGTAATTATATTCTAAGGTTCACAAAGATGAATCAAGCATTAAGTACACAACGAATGACCTATCGCATTACTAGATCATTAATCAACTAAGATAAGAAACAACCAATCAATATTCAATAATTAAGTTTCATACTCCTAAGCAAACACACAAATAAATTAGCCGGACATGGAGAACATGCAAGCATACACACAAATAATCAAAGACATAATTGAATTGATGAAGTAAATACTTATCTTGATGTAAGATAGGGTTTGGAACCTTAAAATCTTGTACAAGACACCCTTGGTTCGGTTTTAGGTTTTACTCCACAAAAGACTCCTAAACCGAAAAATTCGGATTCTATATACAATATTACATATGCGACGGCGTCACCTTATGTTTTGTGACGCGTCATGTCGCCGTCATTAGGGTTTCGTCTTGGCCACGTTAACCTTGCGACGGCGTCACCTTATGTCCGTGACGCCGTCCTCTTCGACTTTCGGCGTCGTCGGGTCGCATCTAGGCCGTCTCGAGTAGCAACGGCCTACTCTTTTAAAGCCCGACGTCGTCACTTGAAAATAGGGTTTTTGCCTCTTGATCGTCATTAAAATCCTCCGACGCGCCGCATTAACACCGACGCCATCGCCTACATTTTGGTGGCTTTGAGTGTCTCGATTCGACTTTGGCCATTTTCTTCAGATATTCGCCTTTTCGTCCAAATAAGTGCCATTCCAAAGATTTTGCCTTCAAGGGACCTAAAAGTGAAAAGGAACGATATTAAGCAATAACGGATACAAAAGTGATCAAATAAGGACTTAAACGACCCTCAAAATGGTACCTTTTAAAACCTTATCAACAAACGGGATGTGAAGAGGATCATCACCGGGTCGATGAAAGGTTGTCTGAAGGACGATTCGTAACTCGGAGAGCTTTGTAGGTGGTCTTCCGGATTACTCTCACAGTTATCAACGATGAGTGTCTAAATACTCATCATTTTTATACTATTAGAATGCCAAAAACATCTGAAAACACTCAGAAACACATCAAAATGATGAAAATATCACAAACAAGTGTTTTGTGTGTTTTAAATGCAAAAACATCAAAATCTGGTGAAAAACGTATTAAGTTTGCATAATTGGCAGTTTTAGTCCCCCAAGTTTCAAAAATTGTCAAAACTAGTCCTTGGTAATTCAAAAACTTGTAAAAATATCATTTTAGGTCCTTGGGATTCACAAGTTGTTCAAAATAATCCTTTGAAGTTTAAAATCAAAATTACAACTTTGGTCCCTCAAGTTTGAAAAGTGTCAAAAATAGTCCTTAAGGTTTTAAATTTGGAAATTGATCAAAATAAACCTTGTACTATTCATATTTGACAAAATTGGTCCTTATGATAAACTTTTGGAAAATTACAAGTTAGACCTTAAAGTTTCAAACTTGGCGGTTTAGTCCTGGACTTATAAAAATGAAATTTTATCACTAATGGTCCTTGTACTATTAATGAATGGCAAGTTAGGCCCTTGTATTAACTTTGGTATAATTGCGTGTTTAGTCCTTGATTTGGCGAATTACATATTTGGTCCTTGGGCTTGTATTACTACTAAACCAAATGGACCTATTTACTAAACACCTAATCCAAACCCAGTGGCCCAATCAACCCAAGCCCAAAACCAATACCAGTGTTTAAAAACAAAAGCGCTTGCACTGCTCACCTTCCACCTCCTTTCCACTGCTACCACTCCTATACCTCCACTGGTTTCACCACTCGCCAACATCTTTCCACCTCACATTATGGTGGTTACTCATTCCTCCACCTCTACATAAGCCAAGAAGCATTAATTAGCTAAACCTGCCCAAAGACTTTTTGGCGCCAAAAGTAAGATTGATGGCTAGGATGTGTTTCAGAGATCCAATGGTGGTGGGATCATCTCAGAGGCATGTGGGGATTTCAAAAAGGCTATAAAGAAGAAGATAGAAGCAGTGTGGATAGCCAAGTAGTGTAAATTAGTTTAGATAGTGTCGTATTAGTTAAATTTACTTTTCCAGTGTTTGTTTAAACTTTAAAGTCTTGTATTAAGTGATCCTAGTGTACTATAAATCCTTCTCAATGTTTAATTTCAAGTTTTAATATCATTTTCAGTTTATGCATAATTCCCTTGTTTAAATTCCAAAAAATTCTCAAAGATTGTTATCAGTTGTTATATTGGATTCAGAAGCTCATATAAGCTTTCTCTAAAGCTTTTCTAAGCTTTTGAAATCATTAAAAATCAGTCTAGAGCTTTAATAGAAAATTTTCCAAAATTACTAGAAATTAGTTGTAAAATAAAAAATCTATGGGAGATGATCAAGAAGATGATTCAGAGCTGTTCTTTGGAATGATTACTGGTATAGAGCTTCTTGGGAAGCATTAGGATTGATCCTCAGTTCTTGGTTCCTTGTCCGTGCATTAACTCATTTGTAAGCTATTTCCTAAAATTTGCATAATTAGTATACTTGAGTTTTCGTTGTTGTTAATGTTTTTAGTGCTTATTCGGTCTTAAAAATGATAACATAAGGTTTTTAATTAGTAGTATGGTCTTAATCATGTGTCTCTTTAATAAGCTTCTTAATAGTCTAGTTAAAGGTTGTTTGGATTAGCTTATTTAAGCTGTATTATAGGTTGTTTAAGTTGTTGTTTGTTATTGATATGTATCATATAAGTACTTAAGAACTACGTGCTAGCATAAAAGCGGTCCTCATTAGTCCCAAAGTCAAAATGGTTTTAATCTCATTATTAGAGCTAAGCGTTATAAACTCCATTGTGAAATTCATCATTTTGGCTTATAATTTGTTATTCTAGCTTAAAACCAACTTATCACGACTTATAATAACATAATAATTGATAGAATGGATCCTAGTTTCATAAAAGTCAAACTTGCGTTTAGTTCAAAAAGTCAAAACATGTTACGTACGCGGTTGCCAGAGACCTTATTTCAAAAGCTCACAGATAGCTTATAAATGAGCTTTAATTTGTGTAAATTAGCTTTTGAATAGTCGAAGCGGTCAACTAGTTAGTCCCAGTCTTAGTTTTCATTTTCTAACTTATTTAGTGCTTATTTCCATATCTTATTTTGAACACCTCTTTTGTAAAGTCGCCTGCACCGGATAGATATCTAGATTCAAAAGCTCTCACAGAGCTTATTATTTAGCAAGCTTATGCAATTTAGTTTTTTTTTTAGAAAGCCAACCTAGTCATTTTAATGTTTCAAGCTTTAATTTCCAACTTGTAGCTTATTTGATAAGCTTGTTTAAGGCTTATTGTTCTGTCCATTTTATCTAAAACAAACTATCCAGTGGTTTTTCCAGCTTTTCAAGAGCTTGTCACAGGCTTATTACTGAAAGCCATCACTTGTAATTTAGCTTTTTAGGAAGTTTTGATGGTTGACTTGATAGTGCCAGTTTTTAATTTCAGTCCCTAGCTTATCTTAGTGCTTAAATATTAGCTTAAAGTTGCCTACCAAACCCAAATATGTACTGTGTATCAGTTTAGCTATAGAGCTTATTTATAGTTGTTGAGTGCTTATTACTTAAATATAGTGCTTTTCAAGATTAATATTAGCTTATTAATAGTTTATTAGCTTATCTCCACTTTTCCTTTGCTTATTTCTAGCCTATAAGCCATTTTGGTTTAATAATTTCCAAAATTTTGCCTACTGTTGCATAAATAAGCTGATACAGAGCTTATTGGTCATTTTTAGAAAAAGTCATAGTTTTATAAAGTGCTTATTTTAGTATTCTTAGCAAGTTTGTAAAAGAAAATTTTCAAAAATAAAATGTTTGTGCAAAAAGGGAGAGGCAGGGGTCGAACCTGAGACCTCTCCCTTATGGGAATGATAGTGGGGTACTGTAACCATTGCGCCTTGGGTCTTTCTCGTTAAAACCTTGCACTATCTATCTCTTTATATCGTTTTATTCATTTTAGCTTAAACGAGATTTTAGCTTATTTGTAGCTTATTCGTAGTAGCTTTTTCCGGTTTGTAATTTTAATAAATTTGTATTAGTAATAAGTATTTTATAAAAAGTTTGGATTTTCTCATTAGTTTTACTATTTTTAAACATTTAATTAGTGTTTTATAGCATTTAATTCATAATAAATAAAATAATTATCTAAAAATATAATTCTTTTTGTAAAATTTTCTTTTATCATATAGTACGTAATAAAATTAGTTTTACACTGTAGGCCTTTTATTTCAATAATTTTACGTTTTATCTTGCGCTCAAACAGATTTTTAAGTAAATAACGCACGTTTTCATTTTAAGTAACGTTTTAGATAATTTAGGTTTACGTTTTAATTAAAATAGTTTATTTAAGTTATTTTGTTTTATAAAATAAACGTTCATCGATCTGTAAAAATAGTGATAGCGTTTATTTAACATATTTTATCTTTTTAATTTTCTTAATTTGCATTTAAGTCGCTGTTATTTGTAAATCTTTTCTTTAGGTAATTATACATCAAAACCCTTACTAATCACTATCCTTAGTGATTATTCGACATCTGAAGTTGTTTAACACCAATTCATCCTCCGTGGGACTTAACGACCCAGGAATTCCCTATATTCCTCTGATCTTAATTGCATTAGTGTTTGATCTGTTTTAAGTTTGTTACGGTTAGCCATTCACAAGTGGTTAGCTTGGGTAATTAAACTTGACGGTTTTGCACCGATCAAATTTTGGCGCCGCTGCCGGGGAGGCTGTAAGCGTGTTTTAAGCATTTCCAGATCCATTCTTGTGCATATACCACCTTTTTGTAAACAATTTTTCAAAATCAAAAAGTTCATTAACACTTTTCCTAAAGTGTTGATAACACCAAAAATATTTTCATTCTTTGTTTTTATGGCATGTTTTTCAAAAATCCAAAATATTCATCTTTAACCTCTTACTCTTTTTGATTCTTTATCCCTTTACCTCTATCCATTTGATTCTAACTTCTTATTCTCATGGAATCTCTCGACTACGACGAAATACGGAATGAAGTTGAAAACTTCCTATTTTATCACAAATGTCAAGAATTCGTGTTGTTCGTGATGATCCATTGATTCTGCGTAGGAAATAGAGCGAGAAACCGGGGTGACAAAGGACCGGTATTTCCTCTAATAATGGAGGTGCTAACACGTCCAACCTACGGTTATCCAAAGATCTAATCCTCGATTGCTCTAAGTCGTCTAAAATTGATCCTACACTTTCACGATTTACGGTTAAAAGCAAACATGCGAAATTTAGACCGGTGACTAGCAAGAATGACTTGCCTAATCTTCACGCTTCTCAAGAACCGAACCGGAGACCATAACGAAGTGGTGGAAATTGCTAGCTCTCGAGCACACCACTTGTCCACCCTCCTGATTTTTCAAAATGTTCTTTGAGTCTTATTAGTCATTCAGATCACCATGTTGGTTTTGTTGATTCTTTGAATGAACTGATTCCTTCTCATAATTCTCAAATAGAATCGTTTATTCCTTGTGTCGGTTGTGGTGAGCCTCTTTATGGTTCACCATGTCGCTGGTGTACATGTGTACAGTGTGGTAATGATATTCAGAATGGGAGTTGTTTGTTTTGTGGTTCGAGGAATTCAATTGATTATGATCCTAATCCGAACTCATTTAACGACCCCTCTAACTTTTCCAACTACCCACCACAGCCGGACTTATCTTCATATAATCAACAATACTGCTGTGAATTTTGTGGAGGTCCTCACCAAGGATTTGAATGTCAACTGGAAACACGTTTGTCTATGAGCAGTTTTCGGTGATGCTCGAACTTTGGTTATGACCAATATCCATATGATTCACCAATCCAAGCTCAACAGCTTTTCTTGTTGTGAGAATTGTGGAGGTCCCCATTTCACTCGATTGTCAAACAGGAATCCATTTCCTTGTAACAATTACGACTATCACGACCAATCTCCACGGTGCCAAATAACTCAAACTCCTCGGCAAACTCAACAAGACACTTATCTAGAGCTTCGGAGTCGGTGAAAAGAAGCGAGGAGTTGAGTAAGACGACATTAATAATGTTCCCGTTTTTCTTGTGTATATTGTGGAGGTCCTCATGATGATTATCAATGTCAACCTTCCGGTTTTGACAAATCTCCACTTCCACAATGTCCCATCATTCAAAATTCACATGAGAAATCCATGGAAGAATTGCTAGTCAAGAGCGGTGCTAAAATAAATTCTCAAATTGCCTTTGAAAAGTCTATTAGGAATCAATTGCACAAGAAAAGCGGCCGAGATCTAGCTCTCAATTTCGTTTATTCATAATGCGATGATGATGAGGATGCACTTGGTATCCTACAATTTTATAAAGATTCATCAAGTTCATCAATGGATATTCCGTGAGTTGAGATTCATTCTCAAACAAGCGCTATCACACCAAGCTCCCACTCACTCTTTGAACATGGGGGACGAGCATCTTGACACTGTTCCTGAAAAGGAATTGGACGAATTCATAAAGTCTAGTGTTGAGGACCTTGTCCCAATCCCAAGAGAGTCACAGGAAACTTTTGACCATATGTGTGATATCCCTTACCCTCTTGAGTGTTCAAAAGATCATTTTGAGACTTTCTCCGATTTTAGCGATGATTGTAAATCTTATGGAGACATTGAGAATGTTGAGGCATCACTTTCACATTGTGATGTTGATCCACTTTTTGAGGAGTTTACTGATGAACTTACTCACTTCATTCCACTTTCATCGGAAAGTGATGATGATCTCTTTGATTTCAAAGCTGATCTTGGAGAAACTGGAAATCTCCTATATAATGATCATCCACTCATTTCTTGTCCCATTTCCGACTCTTCCATTCCTTCTCTCACTCGGATGAGGAAGATGATAACTTTGGAAGGAGATCGATGCTTTTCTTAGTGATGAGTCAATTCCAACAGGATTGACAATACTTACTTTGATTCGGAGGAGACATCCTCTTCTTGAAAATCTGTTGATTAAAGAACCGTTTCACTCTCCTCCCGGAAATTTTGTTGCCAATCACCATACAAGCTTCAAGTCTGTGAAAAATCTAACAAATGGTGATTTGCTCCTCACTAATGAAGAATGGGATTGCATTGTGATGCACATCTTTATTCCATTTTTCACAAATGGTGTGGTTTCTCGTTCGCTTTTCTCCTTCAGGAATGAAGACACTATTTTTGATCCCGGCATTTTCATTTATCATTTTTGAGCCGGGTCTTTCTACGTATATCTCATCGGTGTGGAACTTTCATGTACTTCAATGTTTATACAAACATCTTGAATGAAAGTCCGATGGAGATTGTCTCTTCCACTTACTTCCCCATGACAAATTAATTCGGGGTCGAGTCAAGCTAGCGACTCGGTAATCAAAATCAGTAGCTAAACATGGGTTTTCACCCGTGTCTACCACCCTAGTGTGGGGGAGATGCCCCACATGTTGTTTATAGACCTTAAAAATGAATGAAAATTGTAAATATTTAAAAAAGAGAATAAATGTTGTGTTTCTACACTTAGCTAGTAATGTTATCTTTTTACGTTCTAAGTTTCGGCATTACAGCCGGTACTTTGAATATTGAGGACAATATTCATTTCTAAGTGTGGGGGGGAAATTCGCGAATTTTGATCCTAAATGTACCCTTTTAGTCCCTTTTTCCCCAAAATGGCCAAATTTTAAAATTTTTTAATTAGTGGAAGTACTATGTACTAAACACAACAAATGGTAATCAGTCCACCATGTCTAACCCACATAAGGATTGGCTAATCCAGGAGCAAACGGCTCTTGGTAAAGATATCTCAAATCCGTTTATGGCTTGCAATTTGCCTAAAATTGTATGGTGTTCAACTCACCATATCTTTAATTAGTGAAGAGTTGGCTAGCCCGCAAGTTTATGGCTTGTGGTAAAGGCAGTTGGAAATCCATAATTGGTAATCGGCTCACCAAAGATAATATTGATAATTTATCTAAGAGTTGGCTAGTCCAGAAGCAAACGGCTTCTGGTAAAGACAAATCAAATCCGTTGAAAGCTTATGATTTGCTCAAAATCATTTGGTTATCGTTGTGCCAAAGTTCTTACTTGAACTGAAACAATTGGCTACTCCAGAAGTAATGGCTTTTGGTAAAGAGATAAAATCCATTAACTTTTCATAAATCATTGCTAGGGACTAGCAATATCTTAGTGTGGGGGATTGATGAGTGTCTAAATACTCATCATTTTTATACTATTAGAATGCCAAAACATCCGAAAACACTCGAAACACATCAAAATGATGAAAATATCACAAACAAGTGTTTTATGTGTTTTAAATGCAAAACATCAAAATCGGTGAAAACGTATTAAGTTTGCATAATTGGCGCTTTAGTCCCCAAGTTTCAAAAATTGTCAAAACTAGTCCACAGTAATTCAAAACTTGTAAAATATCATTTTAGGTCCTTGGGATTCACAAGTTGTTCAAAATAATCCTTTGAAGTTTAAAATCAAAATTACAACTTTGGTCCCTCGAGTTTGAAAAGTGTCAAAATAGTCCTTAAGGTTTTAAATTTGGAAATTGATCAAAATAAACCTTGTACTATTCATATTTGACAAAATTGGTCCTTATGATAAACTTTTGGAAAATTACAAGTTAGACCCTTAAAGTTTCAAACTTGGCAGTTTTAGTCCCTGGACTTATAAAAAAATGAAATTTTATCACTAATGGTCCTTGTACTATTAATGAATGGCAAGTTAGGCCCTTGTATTAACTTTGGTATAATTGCAGGTTTAGTCCTTCAGATTGGCAGAATTACATATTTGGTCCTTGGGCTTGTATTACTACTAAACCAAATGGACCTATTTACTAAACACCTAATCCAAACCCAGCTGGCCCAATCAACCCAAGCCCAAAACCAATACCCAGTGTTTAAAAACAAAACGCGCCTTGCACTGTTCACCTTCCACCTCCCTTTCCACCTGCTACCACTCCTATACCTCCACCTGGTTTCACCACCTCACCAACATCTTTCCACCTCACATTACAGCTGGTTACTCATTCCCCTCCACCTCTACATAAGCCAAGAAGCATTAATTAGCTAAACCTGCCCAAATAATTTTTGGCGCCAAAAGTAAGATTGATGGCTAGGATGTGTTTCAGAGATCCAATGGTGGTGGGATCATCTCAGAGGCATGTGGGGATTTCAAAAAGGCTATAAAGAAGAAGATAGAAGCAGTGTGGATAGCCAAGTAGTGTAAATTAGTTTAGATAGTGTCGTATTAGTTAAATTTACTTTTCCAGTGTTTGTTTAAACTTTAAAGTCTTGTATTAAGTGATCCTAGTGTACTATAAATCCTTCTCAATGTTTAATTTCAAGTTTTAATATCATTTTCAGTTTATGCATAATTCCCTTGTTTAAATTCCAAAAAATTCTCAAAGATTGTTATCAGTTGTTATATTGGATTCAAAAGCTCATATAAGCTTTCTCTAAAGCTTTTCTAAGCTTTTGAAATCATTAAAAATCAGTCTAGAGCTTTAATAGAAAATTTTCCAAAATTACTATAAATTAGTTGTAAAATAAAAAATCTATGGGAGATGATCAAGAAGATGATTCAGAGTCGTTCTTTGGAATGATTATTGGTATAGAGCTTCTTGGGAAGCATTAGGATTGATCCTCGTTCTTGGTTCCTTGTCCGTGCATTAACTCATTTGTAAGCTATTTCCTAAAAATTTGCATAATTAGTATACTTGAGTTTTCGTTGTTGTTAATGTTTTTAGTGCTTATTCGGTCTTAAAAATGATAACATAAGGTTTTAATTAGTAGTATGGTCTTAATCATGTGTCTCTTTAATAAGCTTCTTAATAGTCTAGTTAAAGGTTGTTTGGATTAGCTTATTTAACTGTATTATAGGTTGTTTAAGTTGTTGTTTGTTATTGATATGTATCATATAAGTACTTAAGAACTCTGTGCTAGCATAAAAAGCAGTCCTCATTAGTCCCAAAGTCAAAATGGTTTTTAATCTCATTATTAGAGCTAACTGTTATAAACTCCACTGTGAAATTCATCATTTTGGCTTATAATTTGTTATTCTAGCTTAAAACCAACTTATCACAGCTTATAATAACATAATAATTCAGTAGAATGGATCCTAGTTTCATAAAAGTCAAACTTGCAGTTTAGTTCAAAAAGTCAAAACATGTTCTGTGCACAGTTGTGCAGACCTTATTTCAAAAGCTCACAGATAGCTTATAAATGAGCTTTAATTTGTGTAAATTAGCTTTTTGAATAGCTGAACTGGTCAACTAGTTAGTCCCAGTCTTAGTTTTCATTTTCTAACTTATTTAGTGCTTATTTCCATATCTTATTTTGAACACCTCTTTGTAAAGTCGCCCTGCACCAGATAGATATCTAGATTCAAAAGCTCTCACAGAGCTTATTATTTAGCAAGCTTATGCAATTTAGTTTTTTTTTTAGAAAGCCAACCTAGTCATTTTAATGTTTCAAGCTTTAATTTCCAACTTGTAGCTTATTTGATAAGCTTGTTTAAGGCTTATTGTTCATCCATTTTATCTAAAACAAACTATCCAATGGTTTTTCCAATTTTCAAGAGCTTGTCACAGCTTATTAGTGAAAGCCAAGACTTGTAATTTAGCTTTTAGGAAGTTTTGATGGTTGACTTGATAGTGCCGCTTTTAATTTCATCCTAGCTTATCTTAGTGCTTAAATATTAGCTTAAAGTTGCCTACCAAACCCAAATATGTACTGTATCGGTTTAGCTATAGAGCTTATTTATAGTTGTTGAGTGCTTATTACTTAAATATAGTGCTTTTTCAGTATTAATATTAGCTTATTAATAGTTTATTAGCTTATCTCCACTTTTCCTTTGCTTATTTCTAGCCTATAAGCCATTTTGGTTTAATAATTTCCAAAATTTTGCCTACTGTTGCATAAATAAGCTGATACAGAGCTTATTGGTCATTTTTAGAAAAAGTCATAGTTTTATAAAGTGCTTATTTTAGTATTCTTAGCAAGTTTGTAAAGAAAATTTTCAAAAATAAAATGTTTGTGCAAAAGGGAGAGGGGTCGAACTCGAGACCTCTCCCTTATGGGAATGATAGTGGGGTACACAGAACCATTGCGCCTTGGGTCTTTCTCGTTAAAACCTTGCACTATCTATCTCTTATATCGTTTTATTCATTTTAGCTTAAACGAGATTTTAGCTTATTTGTAGCTTATTCGTAGTAGCTTTTTCCAGTTTTGTAATTTTAATAAATTTGTATTAGTAATAAGTATTTTATAAAAAAGTTTCGGATTTTTCTCATTAGTTTTACTATTTTTAAACATTTAATTAGTGTTTTATAGTATTTAATTCATAATAAATAAAATAATTATCTAAAAAATATAATTCTTTTTTGTAAAATTTTCTTTTATCATATAGTACGTAATAAAATTAGTTTTACACTCGTAGGCCTTTTATTTCAATAATTTTACGTTTTATCTTGCGCTCCAGCGTATTTTTCGTAAATAACGCACGTTTTCATTTTAAGTAACGTTTTTAGATAATTTAGGTTTACGTTTTAATTAAAATAGTTTATTTAAGTTATTTTGTTTTATAAAATAAACGTTCATCGATCTGTAAAAATAGTGATAGCGTTTATTTAATATATTTTATCTTTTTAATTTTCTTAATTTGCATTTAAGTCGCTGTTATTTGTAAATCTTTTCTTTAGGTAATTATACATCAAAACCCTTACTAATCACTATCCTTAGTGATTATTCGACATCTGAAGTTGTTTAACACCAATTCATCCTCCGTGGGACTTAACGACCCAGGAATTCCCTATATTCCTCTGATCTTAATTGCATTAGTGTTTGATCTGTTTTAAGTTTGTTACGGTTAGCCATTCACAAGTGGTTAGCTTGGGTAATTAAACTTGACGGTTTTGCACCGATCAAACGCCCTGTTCGCATTCCTAGAGATATTGCTGGACTACCTGGTACCCCTTAAACTGTTTCAATTTCATACTAATTTGGATGTGTGATTAGTTAATGACAATGGCTTGTGCACACATAACAGTGTACAAGGTTCTTGTAATGAAAGGACCCTGTGGTACGCTTCAGTGCCACAATCCTTATAAAAGGAGCGAAAGATTCTTACTTTTGAGTAAAACCTATCAAACCTTTCACTTTTCAAGGTTTTGCTCAAAAGAACAAGTACTTCCCTTTACGTTTTCAAAACCTCAAAAGTTAGTATTACTTGTTGAGGGGGAGTATTTGCTAAAACTTTGTTCACAAAATTGTTCTTCGTGATAATCTTCCCACAAAACTCGAAATGTTCATATTTAATATCAAACGTTATCAAAATAACATTTATATGCCATTTTGAGGGGAGAAAATTATTGTGATAAGAAATATGTTGATTTGCTATTGAATAGTCGTGTAAAAAGACTTAACCCATGAATTGACGGGATCTGAATAGTCATACATTGAAAAGATTTGTCTTCCAAAGACTTATCCAAGTAAATTGTACCTATTCGAGAAGCTCTTGATAGACATGAACTTTGATGGGTTTGACAACCTTTCGAGGTTTGTCCACACCTTCAAGGTAGTTACTAGAGCTAGTTGTCACCTAAAAGCTGACAATGTAACTCTTTAACTATGCAACGTAACCGTGTCCCTCGAGGAATTGTCTATCTTGAGTCGATCAATTCAAAAGTGCGCGCTCTTCTCTCACCGTGCAAATTTCACAAAACACTTAAGCACGTGTGGAGGGGAGTATTACGCAAATGATCAAACTCTTACAGTGGTACAAAATGTTTTCAATCATAACCACTTTGAGAGATTTTCAAGAAAATGGTTTTGTGGCCACATAGGTTAGTCATGGAGTTATAAGGTGACTAAGGTTAGGAATAACCGTCCTATGATCCGCCAGAGCCGGAGGGATCTACCCAAGGACATCACAAATAGTTAGTACTTAGAAGTCCTTAGGTATGATTATAAAAAGGAGAAAATGAGAATCGGAGAAAGAAGGAGTTGAAGAATTAAAAAGAAAAGCAAAGCAAATGGTGAAAAGAAATAGCCCTCCAGATTATTCAACTTATGTGTTACACCCGTATCCCGAAATACAAATAGGCCCTAACCTAGATGAATATGGTCTAAGGACTTGACAAGATTGACTAGTCAACCCGATAGTCAAACTAATCATTAATACATATTGTGTTATAGTTATAGAAAGTAGGGGGACCTAAGTTGCCATATTATAACTTGTTATAGAAGTGTAGTGTGACCAAATTATAAAGAATTGGACTTGAAGGACCAATTGTGTCAAATGACCAAAGATACCACCTACTTATCTCTAGACACTTCCCATCCTTCACTTACTTTCCGTAAATATATGTGTGAGTTGGGTGTGTCGAACCAGGAAGAAAAGAGGAGGAGACCATCATGTCTTGATGGTCAAATTGAAGAAGGATTAGTGGTCTAATACTAGTAATGTGCCCCTAGTCATAATCCTCATGAAAGTAAGTAACTTCAATTATGTTGAATTAATTGTTTAAGAGTTAGGGTTCTTGTACCCAAGTTGGGGGTTTTGGATAATTGTGGTTATATACACTAATTAAGATGTTATAGTATAATTGGGTGAAACCCCTTTGATGGAATTGAAGTAAATGGGTAAGTTGGGTATGATCATGTTATGATCATAAGGTTTGATTAAAAAGAGTTATAGTAATCTTAGAAGTGGCTTATTATGGGTAAAGTAGGATAATTGATGGGTTGGAGTATCACATAATCAATATATGATTATGTAATGATTAGAGGATGTTTATGTAAGCCATGGTTGTATAAACCATGGCTATAGTTAATTAATGATGTTTTAAGTATACTTTGATTATTGTGTTTAAGGATGTTCGCTATGGATGAAGTTGGACTTTATTAATGAAGATGGTGGTGATATAGTGATAGCTTAGCTTGGATTGCTAAGGTAAGTAATCCGGTTACTACATGCTTAATGTGGATATTATTGTATAATGTGTTTATGAATGTTATAGCAAATATTGGTTATAGTTAAGCTAATGAATTATCATGAGAGTTGATGATGGTTATAGAGTTAATTGCCTAAGGATGTGTTAAGGTATGTGTTATTGCCTTATGTGTTATTTGTGCTATGGTTTGTGTGTTAAATATGCTTATGTGAATTGTATGATGATAGAAGCATTACCATGTCTTAGCCGATTACTTACTAAGCGTTATCGCTTACATGTTATAGTTGTTAATGTTATTGTAGGTTCAGGTGCTTGAAGCGATATGGCTTGGATTGGGTGTTGGATCATGGAATGATTATTGAAGATTGTAATATGTCATAATAGGAGCTAGGTAGATACCGAGCTCGTGTGATGAATTTGTACCCCCGTGAGTCTTTTTATAGTCTTGCAAAAGTGTCGTCAATCGACAAGTATATGTCATAGTTGTTATAGTATTTTAAATAGTCAAATTGGAAGTTATGGTTAGTTTAAAAGGGGTGTTTGGATTAAAGTGTATTTCTACCCACTTTGGGTTGGATGGGTCAAGTAAGTATTAAAATACATCATGGTTGATTTGGTTATAGTTTTGTAAGGTCTTTAGATATTTTGGAAATGTTAAAGTGTTAAAATTGACTGAAATGGGTCAAGTGTGATTGTGCGATTTCTTTGTCAAAAGTGCAGTGTCAGAGACTGACGGCGTCGCGATCTTATGGCGGCGGCGTCGCTTAGTGTAAACGGCGTCAAGTTATAAGTCTTCCGAGCCGTCGGCGTGTTAAAGGGTGACGGCGTCATAGATTATAAATATGTCGGCCACTTATTACAAAGAATTAAATGAGGCTTTATTGTAATCTTGGGTCATCATTTTAAAGGGTAAACAAGTATAAGTTATAAAAGAGTTGTCAAAGGTAAATTGTTATAGTTTTTGTTATTCATTGAAGAGTTTTAGTAATAGTCAAATGTTCCGGGTCAAAGTTTTAAAAATCGAGTAATTTCCAGTCAAACCGGGAATCAGGGTGTAACAAATTGGTATCAGAGCTTCGGTTTAAGTGAATTAGGTTTCCACTATAGGTTGCCTAGCCTTAAACCACTCTTAGAAGCGGAAATGAGTATGCTATGTTATAAAGTAAATTATGCCCTATGCTATGTAAGCTATGTGATAATGTTTTATGAGTTATAGTAACATTGTGTGATTGATATAACTCCATGGCAGACCGTATGTATATAGGTGAGTAGATCACCATGAATGTTTTACGATTATGTAATTACATGTGCAGAAATTAATTTGGTATATGTAACGAAAGTCCATGACGGACTAAATGTGTTACGTTATAGAACATCGCACACTTTGGTAGTGTCGATGAATATACATATATGATTGTGTAATTGTATGTTATAGTATTTAGGTGATAGATTATTGTAGTCCTGCTCACCGTGGATGGTGACGTGGGTGTGAAATGATTATGTGCTTATTAAGTTATAGAAATTATAATGGGACTATAATAGTGGAGTCAAGGTGTCAATGCTTATAGAAGATATGATTTGAACTCATGATAATTAAAGTTATGATTATGAAAAAGATGAGGTATGACTCGTGTTGTATTATGACCAACCTATGGTCTTGTTATATGAATGGCTAATGGGTAGCCAATATGATGGTATTAGAGATGGGACAAGTAAAATTTATAGAATGTAGTAAACGAGCATGAATGATTGATAATAAACGAGTCATAGTATAATATTAAGGTGAGTTGTAGCTCACAAGTAAATGTAAAAATGGTCTAGCCAAGTGCTAATTAACGAAGAAGCGATAATATAAATATATGAAAGAAATTGTAAATGATAGCAATAAAATAGAACACGACAAGGACGTGTTAAAGTTACAGAATGTGTAAAAGGAATTATTTGAAAGATATGAGTGTGATTGAAATAAACCTATAAGGTTTACATGTGAATAAAGTCAAATAGACTAAAGTGGTAATTGTAAGAATGTGAAAATGGTCAACAAGGGTTGCCGGGTCAATAAGAAAATGAAATGGTTAAACACATAGTGAATGTGTCAATATGGAAGGCGGGCTTATAAGCCCTATGAGAATGTATTGGTTAAATGGAAATGGATGTGTTAGTATGTATGATAAAGTAATAATAGCTTGGATCCTATGAAATGTTATAGTGTGATGTTACAGGCCACTCGAAAGATGTTGCAGTTATTGTTATAAAATCCTACGGATATTTATAATGGTGATCCTTTAGGATATGTTATAGTGAATCCTACGGGATGTGTTATAGTACGAGTTGGCAAGAGAAAGTTATAGAAACCCTTTTGGGGTAAATTAAATTGCTTTCACAGGCGAAGAATTGCCTATAACCTTGGCAGGGGAAATGGCTCCTTCAGGGAGTGCTAAAGTAAAAAGGATCCAATGCTAATAAATGAAATTTTTTATTATTAAAGTGTGTTGCAGATATGTATTAATGATATGCCGGAAGTGTATAAGTAGGATGATTTATAATTTCTTTATTTAAGTGGATTGGGACGCCTTTTCATTTAAGTAAGGGAATTATGAATCACCGAACTACGAGTTTACATTTCTTGATTTACATTGTTTGGGACGCTCTATGTAAATGAAGAAGTGTAAATGAGTAGGCTTATGTGTCTTCGACGTGGCATGAGAAAGAGTAATAAATTTGAAATTGAAAGTCTAAAACTAATTAGACATTATAAGAAATATGATAGGTTAAAAAAGGAGCTTAATGTCGGACCTTAGGTAAGGGTCGTTATGTAAACTTAAGTTATAGAAAATTGAAGCTTAAGTAAGATAAATGAAATCGTTAAAGATGATGTGATGAGTTATGGAAATGATCGTGGAGATCATAAATTGCGTAAAATTAAAAAGCTAAAATGAGTCAGAGCATGCTTTGGGGGCATGTGGTAATATGAAAAGACCATAATGGTCATGAAAAATCGTGAAATTTATGAGAAAGTTATAGTGATAACAATACGTTATAGTAATAGCCATGCGTTATAGTTTAATGTTATTGAAATTATAGAATGATTATGGTAAAATACGGAAGTGTTGATTGAATTTGTCATATGAAGAGTCAAAACAAACTGAGAATGATCAAGTATGTATAGTAATAGTAATAGAATCGACTAATTGGAATGTCGAATTTTGAATAAATTATGTCTCGAATAACATAAAATATGTATGTTATAGAGCTTTAAGTGAATTATAGGACGCTTTAGTAGGGTTGATTATGTTATAGTGGGCCTTAAGTTGCGAGATTAAGGAAATCTTCGCAATAATTTGATTAATTGGTTGTTTACGTGACATGATGAAAATATGATTTATGTAAGAGATGGTAATAGACGAGAGATTTCGGGGACGAAATCTAAATAAGGGGAGTAGAATTGTTACACCCGTATCCCGAAATACAAATAGGCCCTACCCTAGATGAATATGGTCCAAGGACTTGACAAGATTGACTAGTCAACCCGATAGTCAAACTAATCATTAATACATACTGTGTTATAGTTATAGAAAGTAGGGGGACCTAAGTTGCCATATTATAACTTGTTATAGAAGTGTAGTGTGACCAAATTATAAAGAATGGGACTTGAAGGACCAATTGTGTCAAATGACCAAAGATACCACCTACTTATCTCTAGACACTTCCCATCCTTCACTTACTTTCCGAAATATATGTGTGAGTGGGTGTGTCGAACCAGGAAGAAAGAGGAGGAGACCATCATGTCTTGATGGTCAAATTGAAGAAGGATTAGTGGTCTAATACTAGTAATGTGCCCCTAGTCATAATCCTCATGAAAGTAAGTAACTTCAATTATGTTGAATTAATTGTTTAAGAGTTAGGGTTCTTGTACCCAAGTTGGGGTTTTGGATAATTGTGGTTATATACACTAATTAAGATGTTATAGTATAATTGGGTGAAACCCTTTGATGGAATTGAAGTAAATGGTAGTTGGGTATGATCATGTTATGATCATAAGGTTTGATTAAAAGAGTTATAGTAATCTTAGAAGTGGCTTATTATGGGTAAAAGTAGGATAATTGATGGGTTGAGTATCACATAATCAATATATGATTATGTAATGATTAGAGGATGTTTATGTAAGCCATGGTTGTATAAACCATGGCTATAGTTAATTAATGATGTTTTAAGTATACTTTGATTATTGTGTTTAAGGATGTTCGCTATGGATGAAGTTGGACTTTATTAATGAAGATGGTGGTGATATAGTGATAGCTTAGCTTGGATTGCTAAGGTAAGTAATCCGGTTACTACATGCTTAATGTGGATATTATTGTATAATGTGTTTATGAATGTTATAGCAAATATTGGTTATAGTTAAGCTAATGAATTATCATGAGAGTTGATGATGGTTATAGAGTTAATTGCCTAAGGATGTGTTAAGGTATGTGTTATTGCCTTATGTGTTATTTGTGCTATGGTTTGTGTGTTAAATATGCTTATGTGAATTGTATGATGATAGAAGCATTACCATGTCTTAGCCGATTACTTACTAAGCGTTATCGCTACATGTTATAGTTGTTAATGTTATTGTAGGTTCGGTGCTTGAAGCGATATGGCTTGGATTGGGTGTTGGATCATGGAATGATTATTGAAGATTGTAATATGTCATAATAGGAGCTAGGTAGATACCGAGCTCGTGTGATGAATTTGTACCCCCGTGAGTCTTTTTATAGTCTTGCAAAAGTGTCGTCAATCGACAAGTATATGTCATAGTTGTTATAGTATTTTAAATAGTCAAATTGGAAGTTATGGTTAGTTTAAAAGGGGTGTTTGGATTAAAGTGTATTTCTACCCATTTTGGGTTGGATGGGTCAAGTAAGTATTAAAATACATCAAGGTTGATTTGGTTATAGTTTTGTAAGGTCTTTAGATATTTTGGAAATGTTAAAGTGTTAAAATTGATTGAAATGGGTCAAGTGTGATTGTGCTGTTTCTTTGTCAAAAGTGCAGTCTCAGAGACTGACGTCGTCATAGATCTTATGGCGACGGCGTCGGCTTAGTGTAGACGGCGCAAGTTATAAGTCTTCCGAGCCGTCGTGTTAAAGGGTGACGGCGTCATATTATAAAGCGGCACGGCCACCTTACAAAGAATTAAATGAGGCTTTATTGTAATCTTGGGTCATCATTTTTAAAGGGTAAACAAGTATAAGTTATAAAAGAGTTGTCAAAGGTAAATTGTTATAGTTTTTGTTATTCATTGAAGAGTTTTAGTAATAGTCAAATGTTCGGGTCAAAGTTTTAAAAATCGAGTAATTTCCAACAAACCGGAATCGGGCGTAACATTAGGCGCACACTAGGTTCAATTCATATGCTACCGGTCGTCACTAGATGACACCGGTATTGAAGATAAAAGTCGTCATGGACCCAAAGGACATGCACTAAACCTTCTTAGCCACTCAAGTTTCTCCCAACAAAAGCTTGTATCATTCTCACAGGAACCCAACGTAAACTATCGGCTTTCTCTTAGAGATTGTTGGTATTGAAGAAGGAGACCCTCTCCTAGTCTCCGCTCAGAAAACCAAAGTGCACTATTGAGTCTAGAGCCACGAGATTCATCAAAGATCTCTTAGGTACACTTGACAATTCATCGCTTGTCGCTCAACAATAAGAACGCAAGTGATATATTATCGTGTCCTTCATGCATCTTAGCAACTGTCGAGAACATTTATGAGAGGTTCACATATGTGATCCTCGGTGATTGAATGGAAACTCCCGCTGTGGTCAACATCAAACACCACGACAAGCAGTCACTCGGTAACTCCCGTGGATTACGCTTAGTGTGTCTCAAACGGTCTACGATCGTGAGGTGATGCTTGATGTACCTCGGCGACTCATCCGAATCAGAGGTATACTTGACATCGTGTTATCTCACTTGGGACTCAGTTCAGAACGGCCTTTCGAGAATTAGAGATGTGTTTTCACACTATGTTGTTAACACCTCGAAATTCAAACTTGTAAGTGCGGAATCCGCTTATTACTAACCGTGTGTATGTTTTCCTCTTATGGAAGCTCGAGCGGACCGATCGTGCAGATTCTTCACATGCTCATACCAACAACTAATGCAAGTTCTCTCAAAAGGCAACACAAAGTCGAATGATTCTTCGTCAAGTCAAAGAATCTACAAAGTTTAAAGACTAAGAGAACTACATCAAGATCGAAATCCAACGTTAAATGAGCGTGTGAGCATGTTGAAGAAAGACGTGGAGACACCGGAGCAACAAAGCGCACTGATGCACTACAACAACATACTATCACTACCATCACAAAGAACAAAGAACTAAAGAACAAAGAAATCAAATGACGCCAAAGCGAATACTTCAAAAGTTACAAGATCCCTACACCTGGGAGATTGTTCGAATCAAGGCACTTCTTCTCACAAGAAAGAAGAATGTCGAAGACGCCAAAGCTACTATTACATCAAGACCTACATCGCTTATCACTCTATCATCAATAACACTTGGGGAGATTTTTGGAATCACTCCTAAACTATATTTCAAGTGTTAGTGATTCATATGTAATAGTTAGCTTAATATTGCTTTTATGTTAGTATCAAGGCTAGCTTATGTAGAAAGCCCATAAGCCTAGGCCAAGCCCAATAAGTAAAAGGATGAGAACTTGGAGTGTTGCCCTAGTTCCCTCCTATAAATACCTCTTGTAAACCCTCACTTGAGAGTTGGTTGTTCAATTTACTCTTTCACTATTACGCATAATCTTTCTCACATTCATACGCATAGTGTTTGGTAGTTGTTCATCCGATCTCTTCTTATCTCTTTCTTATATTGATGCTTGTGTTACTAATATGGTGACCTAACACGTATAATAGAGTTGGGGGTGTTTCTTTTTTCTTTTATTCTCACTTAATGAGTGGGCCCATCCCTTATTCTTTTTTAACAGGAGAACTCTCAAAAACTACTATCTCTTAAATAAGGCCCACATCACTTATTTTGGTAAACACCCTCTTAATCATCTATAGTCTCTTCCCAACAAGACTCACCTAAGAGTGCTCACTGTCACGGACTTGTCTCTACAAGGTCTCCCGTGCGGCACTTAGTCTCGACTAAGTTCAGCCTTGCTCGAATACTCAACGATGTATGCAACGAAAGATAGTTTCTAAGAAAGGAACAAGTGGAATGAAAGGAAATGCTTTGTATTACTTAGAGAACTCTTTACAAGATAACTTTACAAATGAGCTTCTATGGATGATCTTTTCAAATGAGGCAACACCTATATATACTACTATGTACATCATTCTGGAAGCTTCTAGCTTATAAGATTTCCATAAGCTTCTAGTAAGCTTCTAGAGCTTCCTACTTATTCCATCTTTTTCTATAATCTTCCAAGATTATCTATCATCTTCCAAGGGCTTCCAAACTCTTCCATCCTTATCAAGACTTCCCAAGAGAAGTGTAGAATAATCCGGAATCCCGATCACACTTGGAAATGATCTAGTCGAGTAGGCGGGTCGTGACATCCTCCCCCACCTAAGCTCGCGACGTCCTCGTCGTGCCATCCTCATGATACTTCTTGATCTTGTCCGCAAATTGCCACAACAAGTCTTCGGCTTCCCAACTTGCTTCACTATCGGGCAAATTACGCCACTTGATCAAGTACTCCTTATAGCTCGGCACTCCTCGTCTCCGTATCGTACGATCCGACAAGATCTCATCAACCTCTCGATCGTACGAAGTAACAACCGATGTTGGTGCCCGCTTGGACACCCCTCGTTCCGAGTCTTCCTCGTCCTCATGATAAGGTTTGAGAAGACTAACGTGGAAGACCGGATGAATCTTTAACTTGGGCGGTAGTTGAAGTCGATAAGAAACCTTTCCAACACGTCCTAACACCGGGAAAGGGCCTTCATACCTCCGTATCAAGCCTTTGTGCACCTTCCTTAGTGATTTGAATTGTTGAGGTAAGAGCTTCACCATTACCTGATCTCCGACCTCGAACTCGACGTGTCTCCTCTTTTCATCCGCCCACTTCTTCATTTTCTTAGCCGCTTTATCCAACGAAACCGGCCAAGTCCGCTTGCTCGTGCCATTCCTTCATCGCCTTCTAAGCGGTCGGGCTACTCCCTCGTATGACGCGGCTAAGGCATTCGGAGTCAATGGTTGGCGCCCGTGACCAACTCAAAAGGACTCTTCCCGTGGCTTCACTACTTTGCATGTTGTACGAGAATTGAGCAACGCCAAGGAGTTTAGCCCAATCATGTTGGTTGGCACTCACATAGAGCCAAGATAGAGCTCCAATAGCGCGCTCACCTCTCCGTTTGCCCGTCCGTTTGGGGATGGAAACTCGAGAGAAGTTCAAACTGTTCCATGATCTTGAACAACTCCGTCCAAAAGCGCCCGTGAATCTTGGATCTCGATCACTAACGATCACATGTGGCACTCCCCAATACTTCACCACATTTTTAAAGAAAAGCTTAGCCGCCTCTTCCGCGGTAACATCGGGTGGTGCGGCAATGAAAGTTCCATACTTGATAATCGATCGACCACCACAATAATACTCCCGCTTCCTTCCGACTTTGCAAGCATGTGATAAAGTCCATGGAAACACTTTCCCATGGTCCCTTGGGCGTCGGTAGAGGCTCCAACAGTCCTCCGGATTTCTTTTGCTCTATCTTGTCTTGTTGGCAAATAAGGCACGTTCGCACGAATGTCTCGACATCGTCCTCCATCCTTGGCCAACCAATGCCAACGTCCTCTTGATCCCCGGATGACCGGCCTACTTCGAATCATGACACTCTTTCAAGATTGCACGCCTAAGATCACCCCACTTAGGTACGTAAAGCCGATCTCCTTTCGTGAACAACATGTCTCCTTTAAGCCAAAATCTCCGAGTCTTTCCATCTCTTGCTAGAGCCACGAGCTTCTTGGCAAAGGGTCATGTTCCAATCCTTCCTTGATTCGATCTTGGAGGAAGAATTGCGCTTGGGTGATTGCCGCAAACTCCGCCTTGCGACTCAATGCGTCGGCTACCACATTAGCCTTCCCGCTTGTACTCCAAGTGATAGTCGAACTCGGCTAGGAAGTCTTGCCAACGAGCTTGCTTGGGACTTAACTTCTTTTGGGTTTGAAAATAACTCGTGGCAATGTTATCCGTCTTGATCACGAATTTTGAACCCAACAAATAATGCCTCCAAGTTCGCAAGCAATGCACAATCGCCGTCATCTCTTTCTCTTGCACGGTGTACTTCCTCTCCGTTTCATTTAACTTCCTACTCTCGAATGCGATCGGGTGTCCTTCTTGCATTAGAACTCCTCCAATAGCAAAGTCCGATGCATCCGTATGTAACTCGAAAGGCACGGTTACGTCTGGTAGTCTCAACACCGGTTCCTCCATAACCGCCTTCTTCAAACTCTCGAACGCCGCTTGGCACTTTTCGTCCCAAGTCCAAGCTTTGTTCTTCTTCAATAGGTCCGTCGCGGAGATGCTATTATGAGTACCCTTGATAAACCTTCGATAATAGTTCACCAAGCCAAGAAAAGATCGTAACTCCGTTACCTTGGTTGGTGGTTCCCACTCTTGAATAGCTTTTACTTTTGCCCGCCCATCATCAATCCAACGCCTTTGATCTTGTGTCCCAAGAACTCGACTTCGTCTTGGGCGAAAGAGCATTTCTCCAACTTTACATAAAGCTCGTTTTCTCGTAACACTTGAAACACCGCTCAAATGCAAGACATGCTCTTCCAAGGTATGACTATAAACAACAATATCGCCCAAGTATACCACCACGAACTTATCAAGGAACGGTGAAATAACTTATTCATAAGGGTGCAAAAGTAGCGGGAGCATTAGTTAAGCCAAAAGGCATTACTAAGAACTCGTAAGAACCATACCGTGACACACGCCGCCTTAGCTTCGTCTCCTCCGCTATCCGTACTTGGTAGTACCCGATCTCAAGTCTAACTTGGAGAAGTATCTCGCCTTTCCAAGTTGATCAAACAAATCTGCAATAAGAGGAATAGGTACTTGTTCTTAATTGTTACCTTGTTAAGTGCCGGTAGTCTATGCACATCCGCAAGGATCCGTCCTTCTTTCTTTGAAATAGCACCGGCAAGCACCATACGGGCTTTCGAGGGTCGAATATAGCCCGCATCCGAAGATCCTTGAGTTGTTTACGCAACTCCTCCAACTCGGGTGGTGGCATTCGGTAAGGGCTTTGGCGGGTGGCTTGGAACCCGGTTCCAACTCGATGGTATGATCCACCTCCTCCTGGGTGGTAGTCTCTTAGAAACTCCTTGGGCATCACGTCCTTGAACTCATCAAGAACTCTTTCGATCTCTTTCGGTATCTCCACTTTGCTCGACTCGCCATCCGCTCTAGCCTTGTTATCGCCAAATAACAAGGCTCGCTCTTGTTGTACCCTTTCTTGAATTGCATGGCCGAAAGGGTCTTTACTCCACACTTAGAATCCCGTCCGTGCTAACCATGCAAGTCTTTCCACCATCTAGGATACATAAAGAATTAGCAAATGGCATAGGAAAGCTTGTACCTTATCGAGAACTCCAACCCAAGAACCACATCGAATCATCCATCGGGACCACCGACAAGTCAACCGTCCTTCCCATTCTCCAATCTTGGCTCGAACATCCTTGGCCACTCCTTCCATAGGCTTGGCCTTCGAGTTTACCGGAACGCCCCACCCCTTTCGTAGTGCTAATCCTTAGCCGCTTGGCTTCATCAACCGACACAAAATTATGAGTGGCACCGGAATCTACTAGAGCACGTACCTTGGTTCCATTGATGGTTGCTTCCACAAATTGCAATCATTTCCCTACGACTTTGGCACCTCCGCCTTGGCCTTGATTGCATTCAAAATCCTCATCGAGCTCATGCATCCACCATCGCTGGGCCTTCGTCTTCATGAGCCATCATTCCATTAAGGCTTGCTTTCTTGGGGCAATCTCGAGCTCTATGAGGCCGTCACATATGAAGCATCCACCACTCTTGAAGGCCGTCTTTATTTCCTTGTTCTTTCCGGTGGGTGGTTTACGTGTATTATCGGGCTTCGCTGAGCGACCTTCTCTCCCCACCTTCTCATGGCTCACCTTTCGATCCTTCTGGCCGACGCTTCCTTCTCGTGCTAAAGTCAATCAAGCCCTCGGCATGGGCAATAGCCGTAGCAAGGTCTTGAACTCCACGCCTCTAACTCCGTCTTAGCCCATCCTTGCAAACCATCGAGGAAATAAAAGAGAGTCTTGTTCGGAAAGATCCGGAATCTCCAAGGTTAGTGTAGTAAATTCCTTAACATAATCCCGGATCGTTCGAATGCTTAAGTTTACTGGTCGACTCTTTGCTTCGCTTCTTAGCATTCTCGTGGTAAAATTGTTTCTTAAGTTCCGCAACAAAATCACCCAAGTATCGATAGTACACGCACTCGCTCGATATCTCCATATCGACGTCTCCACCATAACGCCGCGGTATCTTTCAAGTATCGGGTCGCCATCTTGATCTTGATATCGTCATCCGTAATGTTGACGCCCTCCAAGTATTGCTCCATCTCCCATAAGAAATCATCAACCGCCCTAGCTTCCCGCTTTCCCACGAACGGTGATGGTTTTGGAACATCAATCTTTGGAGCATTATTACCAGCGTTTCCACCTCCGTTGGCCATGGATCGCTTGCATAGCACTACATCGGCTTGCAAGTCTTCGATGGTCTTCTCAATGTTGGAGATTTTGCCTACGAACAACTCTTTCAGACCATTGATTTCACGCTTAAATTCACCACTAAGCGTATTAATGACCTCCGAAAGTCATCCTTCATGGTCATAAACTCGGTGTCTAGACCATCCAAGCCCTCAACTTGGGTCTTCAACTCCGACGGTGGATGTCTCAACACCCGCCAATCTCTTATCAAAGCTCAACATAATGTCCTTAGATGCACCTCTTCTTCGGGTCTTGACGCTTATCATCGCGACCTTGCCTCTCGTCAATGACCGCACTTCCACTAGCACCAATCTTCTCGGCCTCGTTTGCCATCGCCTTGAATCAACCTCGTCTCGATACCACTTGTCACGGACTTGTCTCTACAAGGTCTCCGTGCGGCACTTAGTCTCGACTAAGTTCAAACCTTGCTCGAATACTCAACGATGTATGCAACGAAGATAGTTTCAAGAAAGGAACAAGTGGAATGAAAGGAAATGCTTTGTATTACTTGAGAGAACTCTTTACAAGATAACTTTACAAATGAGCTTCATGGATGATCTTTTCAAATAAGGCAACACCTATATATACTACTATGTACATCATTCGGAAGCTTCTAGCTTATAAGATTTATAAGCTTCTAGTAAGCTTCTAGAGCTTCCTACTTATTCCATCTTTTTCTATAATCTTCCAAGATTATCTATCATCTTCCAAGGGCTTCCAAACTCTTCCATCCTTATCAAGACTTCCCAAGAGAAGTGTAGAATAATCCGGAATCCCGATCACACTTGGAAATGATCTAGTCGAGTAGGCGGGTCGTGACATCACGGTCTAAAAACCAGACCGAACCGGCCAAGACCGGACCTGACCGAGACCGAGTTAGGCAAAAACCCTAGGCCGAGACTGAACCAAATGTGGTCGGTCTGGTCTCGGTCCGGTCGGTCTTTCGGTCGGTCAGGTCCAAATAGGTCAAATGTCCTGTTTGTATGCCGGACCGGACTGGACCGGTCCTGACCAAGACCGAAACAATAAAAAACCCCAGACCGAGACCGGACCGTTGGTCGTTCGGTCCGGTCAGTCTTGTCGGTCGATCCGATCAGTTTTCTCGGTCGACCGGACCGTTGGTCGTTCGGTCCAGTCGGTTTTGTCGGTCGATCCGGTCGGATTGCTCACCCTACTCATCATGAAATCCTTGAAATGAATTTCACAGATTCGTTAGTATGTTAATGCGCGGTCACTGGTCAATGATGAATGATGATACTGTGATACATCATGTATCCTTTCATGATTAGGGACGAGGATCTCCCCAATATAGGTTTGTCAATACACGTGGTTTATAATTGCAATATTAGACTTTACACCAAGTAAAGATTACCATTTTATGGGTGAGATCAACTGATCATCACTATTAAACAAAATTTATTTTAGATGTGTCACCAATAGTGATATTCAACATTTTCATGCCTATTTGGTAAAAAATTTAATAACAACCAAATTTTGCATACATTAGATAATAAAAATAGCATACAAGGCTACATAAGTTTCACATTTCACCACCATTTGCATAGAGTCTTGGCGTCAAGTGTGCAGAAGATGCAAAGGCAAAATAAGTTCAACGATAAGCTAGTAATAAATAAGCATCACAAAATAAATATGTTACACAATAATTAGCCAATACAGTTTCAGTGACTTAGAAGCCAAGGAAGGGACACTGCTTCCGAGCATGTTCTGGTATCAGTTTAGCCAGAAGTTCCAAAGACGCACCTTTTAGCTCTGTCAATGGTCACACACCTAGCTGTTAACAGTGATTCTTACAATGGGAGCCGTAATGACAGGAAAAGGAAAGAACTAACCTTGAGGTTTGAAATTAAAGAGTGGTGGCAAGGGACGGCCGTTCGGAAGACGAGTATTTGGATCACGAAGTTCATTAAAGAACGGGTGGATACATGCCTCCAACTGATTCAAAAGTTGTATTTCATGAGTCACGTATATAACTTCCTTATGTCACTTCTGTAGTATGCCCCACATCCCATTAAATTTTTAATCACTTTATCCCATGAAAATTTGCAAGATTTACACTTTTACAATTTAATTCCAGTTACAATAAGAAAAGATAATCGATTAATGAATTCTTGAGTATATTAGACCTCCATAAAACAAGAATTCCGTAAACCATGATATTGCAAGTTTCATGGGATCCTTAATAAATTATTGCCAATATGATCAGCTATTAGGGCAACTTATGAAGCAAGAACATGTATACAAACGAAGACACCATAAATGACATAATTTTCCATTTAGGTGAACGAGAGAAGGTATGATGCACTTACAGCGGTGCATCGCAAGTTAGGTGAATACTGAAGGAGTCTGGACACAAGATCTACAGCTTCTGGGGGCGTCCGCTTGTGGAAAATCTATGTACGACGAATATATGTCAATAAAGTGAACAAATTACAGTCACAATACGAAGGGAAGTGGATATAAACCGCAAGGTACTCACTTTGTGCCATGGGTGAGCTTTGATTTGAGGGAACTTGAATTCTGTGTAGTTTGGATTCATGCATTTAATTTCTTCACGGGTCGGTGTACCAAGGACCTACAGAGATGATAACGAAACGTATGAATAAAAGAAAGGAACAAATAAGTAAAACAGACATACTGTTTTGTAAAAAAGAATGCGTATAACTTGCCTTAATGATTTCCACAAGTTGGTCAACTCCGCTCTCACCTGGAAACAGAGGCTAAGAATGCGAAATGGCACAAAAGGAGATTGTAAATGAGCATAGAAATCCAGAATACATCAACAGCTTGAGTAAAGAGAGGGTGTTATTGAAACGCACCTGTCCTAGAAGCAATTCAGCAAGGACACAACCGACAGACCATACATCAATTGCAGTTGTGTATTCAGTTGCCCCGAAAATGAGTTCAGGTGCACGGTAATATCGAGAACAGATATAAGATATATTTGGTTCGCCTTTCACCTGTTTCATACAAGCAAGGTACAATAAAATTTAAAATAAGGCAAGAAATTCTTGCAACTTAATAGAGACAAGTTAAAAATAAGTAGGGAAACATTGCAACTAGGGAAAGGATAGTACTGTTTCAAACATAACCTAAAACATATTACCAGAGCTTTTGCACTTCCAAAGTCACAGAGCTTGAGCTGATGATTATGAGGATTGACCTGCAAAGCAGATTTTTCACATTGTAACGAATTCTACTAGTAAAATTCAGGCCTTTATTCCCTTTCAACTTTTGGGTAAAAGATTTAGATGCAAACCAGAAGATTTTGAGGCTTGATGTCTCGGTGGCAGACGCCAATTGCATGAATATATGCCAGCGCTCTGAACATCTAAAAGACACAAAAGTATCACGTTAATTCATAATATACGTATGAGAAATGGATGTGCCATTTTGTGAGTTCAGAAAACAAAATTAAACTCATAGGAACATGATAGGGCTACCAACAGGCTATGTGAACAGAAATTAGCATGAAGAAGAGTTTTACATGAAAACATACCTGATAAGTGTATAGTTTGACATAAATCATAGGCATCCGTTGATTTGCCTTGCTATAGTGTCTTGCTACACGATAAGCTGTCTCGGGAACATATTCTAGAACCAAATTGAGATAAAGCTCATCTTTGTCTGTCGTAGAGAAGAAGCAGTGTTTAAGTGAAACGACATTAGGATGATCAAGAAGTCGCATCGTTTGCAACTCCCGATTCTTGTATCGTTTATCCTGCAATACTTTCTTTATCGCAACGGCTTCTCCAGTTTCTAAGCATTTGGCCTGCAAAAGTAAATCTTGATGCATAACTTGTAAACCAATCTTGCCAATTCAGAGATGTTGCTTGAATAATTACCTGAAACACAATTCCAAAGGAACCCTGGCCAACAACGCGCTCAGCCATATAGCTAATGGTCTGAAATATTGAGTGGAACAAGTTAAAAATGAAGAATAAGTATGAGGTATCTTAAAACAATAAAACCTACTTGAGGCATTTCAGAAGTATATGACATATATCTATTACATTAAGTTACACCTAAAGTACTACCTAGAATTGAAACAAAAGACTAGCTTGGATCCCTTTCTTTTAAAACCATAATAAATAGTACTTATAAAGCAATTTACTATGATAAAATTGGCATACTTTAAGCATAAATTCAATAAACACCATGAATTAAGAATCTAGAAAAAGTTGTGTGTTTCAAAGGTGCAAATTTTCATTCAGTTTATGTTACAGAAATCACTAATTTCTCAGATCGACCATAGGTCTAGCAAACCTTCTGTTATTTGCATATATGGCCATCCCATGAAGCAACTGGAAACTGAGCTAAGCAATCAATGACATGACAAGAGGCTAGTTCAAGCAAGATGCAAAAGCAAATAAGAGCAAATGTGGAATCCATTGCTAAACTAGAATGTCTAAGTAATTAAAATGTTGAAAGAACGGAACCTACTATTCAGAGACATACTAATAAAACATTAACACTTGTAGGAAGTATATTGTTCATTCCGCACACTAACAAAGTGATCGACAGTTACCTGTTTGGGTTGACCATTTCTACCTCCAATAGTAGTAACAATAATGTGACCAGTTTCAGTGCCATTTCCATCTACCACAGTTGCCTCCATTTCCTACAAGAAGCCAGTTTTATGAGAAATTGTAGTAGAGATGTACACAACGAACATACAACAAAATATAAGAGTATATTATTCTGAATAGACCAGGAACAACCTTTTCCACTTTGTCATCTCTGATTTTCATTTCATTGATTTCCTCGGGTAATTTGTCAACAAACATAGAATCGCCATCGACTTTATCAACTGCTACTGCAGCCATTTCACTAGAAGCCATGTTGTAGAGAACCAAGTTGAAGAATGTATTTTAAATCACTTAAGCACCATCCATGTTATTAAAGCACCTGTATAAAAACAGAATTACAAGGCACTTTTTAATAACTACTAAATAAATGGCTATAATCCAGCATTATAAGACATACATAATAACAAGATATGCGTTAGTAACAGACTGCAAAATGGCTATAATCCACAAACATGAATCAAGATCTATCAGTCAACGAATACGACGAAGCATTAAGTGGGAATTTTCTGATCCGGCACCTAGCAATTATACTGATGCACTATGTTCACAAGCCATGCTGCAGTGCCAAAAACTGTACTATTATTTGTTTTATTTTGTTTTTATTGGGAGGAATTTTCTTACTTCCCTTATATACACTTCAGATATTTTAACTAAGGTTGGACATTTTCTCTGAACTTTTGCGAAGACATACATTGCATTTATTCAGGGGAACATGGAAAAATACTAGCCCCCTCAGCTTATGGCACTAAAGTAAACACTGCAATAACTAGAATAGAAACAGCAGTTGCGGCCAGAAAATAACCTAGAAGAAGTCAGCCTTGCTTCTTCTTAAGTCATTAACAATCAACTTCTTTGCTCCCATCCATCAATTTCTGAATACATTCTCTCCCCTTCATTTCTCCTTTCGCTCTTGGTCAAGACATTTCATCTATACTTATTCACAATCAATCTCTCCTCACGTCAGCAGCAAGCTCCAGCGGGAGCAAAGTCATTGCCCCAGTGAAAACTTAGGCAAGGCACCAACACCTACACCCAGAGACCTGAGATGCTTCTTCTATGTTTCATCATATCATTTAGAGAACGGTTTTGTCATCAAGGGCTTGTCAAAAGATTCCACCAGGCCTAATGGTTATCTAGAATCTTAAAACAATCCTACGTCTCTTTTATTTGGTTGTTAGATTTTTCTTTCACTACTTTCTCAGCAAAAGCTCATGTTGAGTCAGACGCATTAGAATGCACAAGACGTTTACAACACTTAGGAACACACAAATCTTTGCAACCACGTATTCAGTTATTCACTATATTTACATATATCAACAAACAACACTAATGCATTCCAGCTGTGCTTAGGGGTTCAATAACTACATCACGCATCTAAACTATTCTACCTCATCCACATGTACCACGATAAAATCGAGCATATGTTCAAAAATTCAAATACGACAAAAGAGTCTCAAACGTTCATTAGGCCACAACTTCAAGCTTATAAGGGGCTCAAAGGTCTTATCTCCTACCGATGTGGGACTGGTTGTTACAGAATGACAATGGCATAATCATATCAACCAATTAGCATTAAACCATCACCAAATGGCCTACTCGTAAAGGCAGTTGACCTTCTCAAAAGAAGTCTAGGGTTCAAACTTCACTGCGTACACACTTAGGGGCGGCCAGGGAAAGGGTCGAAAAAGGCCGCCGCCACGTAAATCTGAGTTAAAGACTCCCCCTCCTCCCTTGGTAACGGGTAACCTAAACAAAGAAAACCTCGCCCCGCTTTATTTCTAGCCCCTATCAACTAAATACCTCAAACTTCTCTCAGTGTTTGTTTCGGCTTAAATAGCAGGCTTATGGCTTACTTGGTTTCGGCTTATGTCTAATAAGCTCACTTTTGTGGCTTATTTTGAAACTTTTCAACTTATAAAAGTTTATTATGTCATAATAAGTTTATATAAGCCCAAAACAAAATAAGCCATAAGCCGAAACAAACACCCCCTGAATAATCACTTTCAACTCTCCACTTTGATTTTTCGCAACAACCAAACTTTATCCGCAAAACTAAATAGATGCATCCTATAACTAACTAAAATCTCAAGATCTATAAACTCTTCACACAAATAATTCCTAACTAACTTAACTCATTTCTTCACAAATATAAATATTTCATAACTTATGGCCTAAATTAAACTCTAAAATCAAAATTAAAACACACAAAGCAACAACATAAATAATTACCTAAAAATCGCAGCTCAAAATCCTCAAAAACACGATCAAATACACCAGCAGATCGTTAAAGCCCCTAAATAATCAAATTCGTTTAATTGTGATGAATTAGAAGATTAATAATAGGACGGTATGTGAGTCAATGATTTTGTGTGTGTGTGTGTGATGATTTGTTACAGGGCGGATTTGAAATGGTGTTATGAAATGTGGTTATGAGAGAGGTTAGAGGTCCGGATGGTGGTTGTGTGGGGTCAGGAACCACGTGGAAGTCGTTGAATGGTATTAATGTTTATTAGGGGGTTTTTTGGCCGTTTATTTTGGGGATGGGGTGCTTTGACGGTTGGATTGTTTGTATTACTGGAATTGGTTTCATGATTTGTGACTTTTTTTGTTAAAGGATTATTAAGTGGATAAGATTTTTAGTTGGAATTAATGTCATGTTCCACGCTAAGAGGGCTAGATACGGTCTCGTGTCAAAGGTGGTGCCGTGAGAAAAAGTAATGTCACCTCAGTACTTTTTGTCAATGGCATCAGTTTTTTTTATGGCACCAAAACCCCCTCCCTAGTATAACACCAGTTTTCTGGTGTCGTCGTACTAATTTTTTTTTTCTTTTTTTAAATAAAACAATATATTTAACTAAAATTTAATTTCATTAATAAAAATACATTACATTAATCTTTGATCTCAATATAGAGCGTTTGAGTTTGTATTATTTATTTTTCAATGTTAGATATATACTTTGAGTTATCAATTATATACTTTGAGTTATCGATTACCGAGTATAAAATTTCCATTTGTCACTAACATTGGAATTGACACATTATAATTTTGCAAAGACCAACCAACTCATGCAAAAGTAAAGACCAACCAACTTATGCTCGTATTACAATTATTTTAGAGTAAATTACACCGTTCGTCCTTGTGGTTTGCGTTGACATGCGATTTCGTCCTTTCGATGAAAAAGTTCTGACCGCTCGTCGCTTAAGTGTGAAACGTTATGCACCGATTCGTCCTTGACCAAAAACGTTAAGTTTGACCGTTAAAACCCATCGTGTGACTTGCATGACGGTAAGTCGTCGTTCAACACCATAGGACGAGCGGTGCAAGGACGAAAGTTGCACATTCATCATCCTCACCATCATTATTTTCGGTAGTCAATTTTTCGGCCCTCCATCAAATTCACCACCTCAATCAAACGCCCAACAATGACATGTTTTAAATTAAATAACAATCTTATCAGTATATCAATCATAGTTAGAGGCATCTTGCCCCCCATCTGTTGATGCTTGTACCTCAAAAGGATCATTCTTATCCCATTAATGCAATTCAACTTTGTTATGAAAATTAGTACAATGATAAAAGATTAACATTCTCAATGATCTTTTCAATCACCTTATAGTTTCTGTGTCAAATTTTGTCAACTCTCGCAAGAAGTGTGCTTGGTACAAAAGTTTAGGAAGTAGATTCTTCACAAATGAAACAGATAGAATCGAGGCAACCATATTTTGCAGGCGAGAAAGGCTTCAGAATTGACCATCACTTTGGTCAGGGTATGTAACGCATTTGTAAACCTTGCACTTGGTACACAACAAACACCCAACCTATAAAACACGCATGGAAAGTACCATATTCAGAAACAGTTAATCATCACCAACCAAAAGGGACAAAATATTAACGTTACTCACAGCTTTGCAAGATGGACATCTACGGTAGATACGATTGGTTGCAGATTTCACATTTGTCTTTTGACCTTTACAAAAATCGCAAAGCAACCATCCTCTCCCATCACAAGGCTCACATTCAGTCCTTTCATCTGTCTGTATAGCCTTCAAAAAGAACATGTACAATATTAGTAGAGTTTCAAAATGTTTCCATTAACGGGCATGCTAGACATGGTCCACCCACCACCAATCACCATTAAGTGTCATGAACATATCACCGTAAAATGTCTAAAAAATTAATACCCGTAGCACACTAGTCATGGTAAAGAAAACCCAAATAAAAATGGTCTATGATAACATGTTACATCGAATCGAATCACTCACCATAAAGCGAATGTGGGAGATAACAAATTGTTTTTAGTCTTTAGAAACTTTGGATCACTTGATGATTTACAAGTAAAATATCGAAAACATTTTGTTGCAACTACTCTAAATTGAGTATCTCATCACCGTAAAGCAGGTTTTTTAATAAAGCGCAACTCATTGGGAGAAATACATTCGGTGGTAAGCTTTCCAATCACATGTTTTGTAGCACCAAAGAACCTTCTTATACAAGATTAGATGTGGCGGTGCGACCACGATGGCGGTGGTGGCTCCGACGCAACCCAAACAGTTCACAACCTTAATATAGAAAACCCTAGAAACCGAACCTTTAACTCGAGATCTAAGGGCGTCGTCATGATTTGTAGCGCGTGTGTTGCAAAATGGAGTCACGAGGACCCGATCTACCACTTTAGAAGGGTGGTGAGATTTGGTGGTGGCGCGCGGCGGAATAGTCGCCGAGAGATGGTGTGGGAGAAAGATTCCGGTGACCGGATATTAAGAGAGAGAGAGAGAGATAAGTAAATTTTAAGAGAGAGTGAATAGGTGAAAATGAGGGAATGGGGAAAAGTGATGCTCTATATCTACACCGTTCGTCTTATGGTGTTGAAATGACGAATTTACCTCGTGTGCAAGTCACATGATGAGTTTTAACGGTCAAACTTAACGTTTTTGGTCAAGGACGAGCGGTGCATAACGTTTCACACTAAGAATGACTAGTTGCAACTTTTTTGGTCAAAGGACGAAACCCTGCGGTCAACGCAAACCACAAGGACGAACGGTGTAATTTACTCATTATTTTATGTACAAAGAAGAATAAAAGCCACGAATAGTAGGAAAAATCACATCACACCTGCAAACACAAAAAGTCAATAAATGCACCTCGGGGCTTGGGTCATCTTCTTCCTCCAATCACACCTGCAAAACACAAAAAAAAAAAAATTAAACACATCACGTAAAGCAAACACATCGCAAACACAAATACAACACACAAACACGAGCAAAAGAAACAAACCCACCAAAACAAAAACAAAAATAAAAACCTTTGGCGTGAAATTTTGGTGGCTCTGGCGCCACAACCCAACAAAGACCTCCGGTGTGGTATCTCGTGCCATACACTGTGTGGAAGCCCATGGCTTGAGCCAATGACCACGTGCACGAGGCTCTAAGAGCACTCCCAACAATAATATGAGTTAAATTTTAACACCGTGTCATGCCGCCACATCAACTTTAACATTTCACCTTAACTCAACCAAAAACACTCACAATCATAACATCCCTAGTTAAGGTTTAACATTTGATATTTTTAAATTCAACCCATAAACTAAAACAAACATTTCATTTATAAAAAAAAACATGTCGCATTAAACATTAAAACACAAAGTACATTAAACATTAAACACGAATAAAAACTACAACGAGATTGAGTAAAAATAAAACTACTAAAACTTAATAAAACGAATCACTAGAGTCCCAACCCTCGTCACTTGAAGAGGAATAAAACTCGTCATTAACGAGCCGAGTCTCCATTATGTCAAAGTAGTTATCTCGAAGATATTGAGCTTCCTTGCTTGTTTACGACGACTTCCTCGCGTGCTGCTTCTTCCATAATCTCTATAGTTTTCTTCGTCTGCTCGAGTTGACGAAGGAAGCCTCACTTAACCCGAATGGGTTGTTTTCATGATCCACTGTAGATTGTTAGCGACTTGATTGTTAATTTGGGTGTTAACAATTTGATTGTTCACGGTGGAGAGTTTAAAATACATTTTCGGTTGAAAACCGAAAAGGCGATTCAGTGGTGTTGAGTAAACTTCAAATTCTTCTTGAGTTGGAAAGTCGGTTTCCAAAAGAATCGAGTTGGAGTTGGAAAGGCGGTTTTCAACAGCTATTAATGGACTTGGGAATTCTTTGAGAAAAATCTTTCGAGACATTTTGTGTGTGTGAGTTGTGTATGTAACTTATGTGTGTTTAAACAACTCGGTAGAGTTGTGTATATAAGCGAGTTGATTTTGAATTTGAATAAATCCCGCTCATATTTGATTTTAAATTTCAAATTTGAATTTGAATAGGTTGAGGGTGTAAGTGAAAATTTATTTGAAATGGTTTAGGGGTGAAATGATTTTTTTAATAAGAGGCTAATGCCCGTTGTATGCCCAACGTGCCCCAAATAACGCAAGTTTAACGCCTCGTTTGCAACGACCAACGCGGTTAACGGGCTTTAACGCCCATGCGCCCGGTTCGGCGTTGATTAATTGGAGTGCTCTAAGCGTTGATTGTTAGTGATTTTTAATGTTAGTTTGGTAAATAATACTTAATTTTATTTATTTTTCAAAATATTTATTATCAAACGTTTTTGAAGTAGCATTTAAAAGGATTGACATTTTAAAACTATTTTACACATTATAATTACAACTACAAAATATAAAACTAATGCTCACAACTAATGTTTATCGCTACTCATTGTTACTACTATTTTTCATACCCAAATAGCATTATATTTCATGCGACAATTAATTTTTTATTCACTTTAATTATTATACTTATATGTATAAGTCGAGTGGTTATTGTTTTCTTATTTTTTCAAGGATAGTCGGTATAATTTGTCAAAATCTCTAACATAACGTAAGTTATACCTAAATGTTGAAGTATTTTTAGTGACATGTTATGAAAATGGAAAAATCTTTAGTTATTGTATTTTATTTTTATTTTATCCCTTTTTAACAAATTGATTAAAAACGTCGAAACTTGTCAATATTTGAGTATAACTTATGCATGTTATATATTTTGAACGGTTATATCGGTTACTGGTTGAAAACTCGAAAAAATAATAGTCATTATTAATCACCACAATAAGTATAATTACCAAAGTGGATCAAAAAAAGTTTAATTACCAAAATATAAAATTTTAAAAAGTACATTGTTATTTTATGACATTAACGTTTATAATTAGGGCTTTGATATAATACGGGTCCAGGATGCCGTTCAGATATTTCCAACTTAATATGGTAAGTTGGTTATGTTTGTTACAAAGTTAACTTTCGGCGTGACTTAACAAAAATCACTAAAGTGTTGTATTTTCGATTAAGTCGTGGACACCGATACAATTATTTTATTTATAGAGTTACTATGTATACAAAGACAAACAAACAAAATTATCTATAGATATCATACATCTATCAAGACATTTTATCCAAAAACAGAGATTTTAAAATGTAATTAAAATCAGACAAGCACTAAGACTTTCTGGGTGCAATTTGTATAAGAAAATATCAACTTTTATATAACTTTCTAGTAAAATGTTGATAACCGTTAATAGTTATCCGTTAATCATGACTTATTTCTAAAGTGCTTTCTTATGAAACTAGCTTAAACTAAATGAGCTTCTTCATTAAGAAAGCGTTCACATCGGATTGAATCTTAAAAGTTTTTATTTTAAAAGTGTTTGAAGAAGACTTTTGCATTGCAACTAAGACTTTTGAAAGCGTTCTTCTGAAGACTTGGTAAAGTTCTCAGTCTTTCTTTCAAACTTGGTTATTAAATGTCTCATGATTAAATGTATTAAATCGATCAGTCTTAAAATTTGATCGTTGTAGATCTTCTAAAAGTGGCTCCACTTTTACGTATAATCTATACTTATCATGTAAGTGTAAAGCTAACTCTTAATCAAAATTAAGATAGAAACTGATCGTGAGATGACGTGTGTCGACTTTTAACAAACTTCAAGTCTAACTCTTAACCACTAAAATTAAGATAATGATTTCCGATTATAAAGTGACGTATGTCATTTATCAAATAAAATTCATATTTATTTTCAATTGAAATATCTTTTATCTACTTATTTTTTATAATTTAATTTAATCATATTTTCTAAAATGTTATGTTCTTTAATTCAACATACATTTTGATATATTTTTATAAGTTTTTAGTTTTTATATTTTTAGTGGCTTTATTTTTTTTTAATTCAAATTTTATAACTTTAACCTTTATTTCAATTAATATAATCTTGATTCGTCAAAATCATATACTTTTGAAGGAGTGTTTGGCGGGTGGCGATTCGATGGATCTTATGTCGCGAATAATGATGTCATTTTAAAACTACGGAAAGCATGGAAACCCAGACAAACACATACAATTAATACGTTTACATTCGAGTGTTGTGAAATGAATTCACTAAAGCGGATAATGAAACACATATAACTATCTTACTTAACATGGCTGTCGCATGATGATCCGAGTAGTCTCAATAAATGACACTCATTTTCGGCGACCATTATATAGTCATTCACAATATATTAGCTGTCTTTGTTGATCACATTGTTCCCGGCCGTAACCAACTTGGACTTCTATAATGCAAGGATGATCAATATTTTTCTTCAAAGTTGAATTTGTTTGGTGCCACTAGTGCCTAGTAGTAACTAGTAAGTCGACAAATGGGTCATTTGACTTACAAAAATATACATCTCGCAACCTTTCGTTTGAAATGCCATTTTATATAACAACCTATATGTTTCAAGTCGACAAAAGGATACATTGTACCTGAATTATGGCGAGATCCCATTACTCGATACCATCACAAACTTTAGAATATTTCACACAATCAAGACAACCAAGTTTGAATGCTATAGTTGTCAAAGAGTTTGATATGATCAGGACATTTATGATTCCTTGTTATCGTTCAAGATTGTGGACCAATGATTGATACTTTAAATCATATAATAGTTAGAGTTCCAAACCAACCAACATACCACTTGTACAGATTAGAAGGAAAAAACACTTAAATATTGAAAATCTAATCATGGTTCTCTAATATTTTAATGTCAACCAAGTTCAATGTTATCTTCATCATATTTTTGTTACTCCAATTATCCAATCATTTCTTTATATCTTTTCACATACATGCACATTGCTTGCTTATAAAGAAATAAGAGTCGTATTCGAAAGTGGGAAACCCAAAGATGGAACAAGTAACACAAAGTCGTCGATCTGACTTGAAATAAACTAAGCAATCTAAAACATAATTTTTAAAGACCGGATGACGTTTAAGAAAAATTGAGGTTTCTTAACAAAATTAACACTACGTCATTAAAATCATGGGTGTAGGACTCCTATTTACATCACTAGTCTTATTGCTGACAGCGCCAAAATTTTGAAGGCTTCAAAATATATATTCCTTTAAATATTTTAGGGCCTCAATATTTACTTCCAACAACAAAATGTTAACGATATAAATTTTAAAGGCTTCAAAATATATATTCCTTTAAATATTTTAGGGCCTCAATATTTACTTCCAACAACAAAATGTTAACGATATACGAAATTATGTTCTAAATATTTGTTAAACTCATTTTCAAGTGGACGAGAGTGACAAAGAACTAAAATAAAAATAAAGCTAAATGTTTACAAATATATCTTTATCGTCACACTTAGTTATCATATAAACTTTTGCAAAGGGCCTTCACTAACTCAGTACGCCACTGAAAGAAATGACCGAATACATGCTTGAAATGTTAATCGCTCTTTAGGACCAACTTGGGTGTTCTCGCATCATATTTCTGTGAATCAAACATTTTGCTTTGTATCTTTACATACAACACATGACAGATGCTAATCACTCTTCATGTATGTGCAGTAAGACTCGTATGAGCCTTGTACATAAACGTGACATCAAAATCCTAAATACTACCACCTTGGGGATCGACAGGGACAATTATGAAATAATCTAGTGTAATATAAAGAAAATAATGTTTTCATTTGAAATTTTGAATCAAGACCTTCCAAATCCAGCAGCTGCCTTCCATCTTTTACGAGTTTCTACACTTTCGGGTCTTGTTAGACCAGTCCTATCCTCGTATTTCTGTTCCAATTCCTGTTTTGTGTCATATAAACCATTAAATAATCATCCATGAACAAACCCGGCCCTTTTGGTCCCATACTTAACAATTACCAATTCGACCCAACTCATTTTGACCCGTCACCCTACTCACCAATATCTTAAGTCATATTCTAGAATAAACTAAATTCTGGAATTTTATATTTTGAATGACAATAGTGACTCACCATTAGTTCTGTACGGATACTCTCGACAACTTCCGCACTCATTCTGTCAAAGAAGAGAATTCCCTGCAGTCATTCACGTTATTATTGAGAAATGGTCAAACTAAATTTGTTAGGTGTAGTCCAACGACAAGTTTAGGATATTGATTTACTTGCCTCCAAATGATCAAATTCATGTTGAAAAACCCGTGACGGCAGGCGTGACAAGCTAAGTGTAAAGTTTGCACCGGTAATGTCTTGTGCATCAACCTTAACAATTTCTGGCCTCTGCAAGGTCAAAGTCAAACACATCATAAATCGCTGTGAAGAAAACATAAAAATACTATAGCTGATTAGCTAAACTGAAAGTGTCTGAAAAATAATTGGAGATCAAAAATTTCTACACATTCTCTACTGAATATGACTCATTAAGTTATATTAAGCACACATGCACCAAAATATGCATTAAGGATTATAAGCAAATAAGTATAACCAAAATTATGTAGTACTAAAAAGGATATGATATTAGTATTACCACCACATCTGCATTGATCCCTGGAAATGATAAACACCCTTCAGTATACGGAGCTACTTTTTTGGAATATTTGATTACTTTTGGATTTACAAGAATGATTTCCTCTCCTTCACCCCGTTCACCAACTGGATTAAACACCATGAGTTGAACATTGATTCCAACTTGGGGTGCTGAGAGCCCAATGCCATCAGTTCTGTGGACAAGCAAGCCAGAAAAGTATTGTTCATACTCCTGTACATAACAAGATTTGCTATAAGCCTAGCAAATGAAAATGTGGGACTATTTAATAATAAAATATCGGAGACAGTTTTTCAACAATAGATAAATCTTTGAAGGGTACATCAATGACCCAAACAAAAGCGATTGCGACATAAGCTAATAGTGTAGTCACCCAGTTACAGGTTGGGAAGAACCAAAATGAATTGTGCTTTGCATAGCCAAAAAGGTATACCCATCTTAATAAACAAATTTCTAAAAAGAAACATTGTTAGGATCTAAATCATCTTAAATACATACATACTATATACTTAAATGAATCATCCTACATAAAACCAATCACCCGCTGACACGTCAGCGGTGAAAGTTGAGTGGGAGTTTATGTGGATCTAGACTTTCTCTATATCTATTGCTGAAAGGCATAAATTTAATAAGTATAAATTATTGATGTATGTCAACTTTCACCAACAAGGCGCTCAAGATGACATTTTGAAAGATTAAAGACAAATGAAAACTCTAAAACATCTTACGAGCCTCGCCTAGCCTATGTACAAGACATGCAAACAGTCCCTGACTTGAGAATTTTTTGTTTTTTTTTTCTATAACAAAGCAACGTTTTTACCAAAGATGCACATCAGTTAGTTGTAAATAGATAGTAAAGTGTAGAAAGAGTAGAAAGTTTCCTATGAATCTTTTGGTGTGCACTCATGGATAAAACTTAACAGCCGAACAAAATCTCAGAAGTCATAGACCACAACCACCATAAAGAGTTGGAGAAGGATGTGTTGTGTGTGTGAGGCATGGAAATCGAAGAAAAACAAATAGAGATATCCTGATAACATATCCATGAGCCTTTTATGGTCATGTGTGTGGTCATGGCTATAGGACCAGATATCTGCTTTTTAGTATGCTCTTAGAAAAAGACCAAACAGCATCCAGCATATCTACTGATCTGCTAAAAGTTAAGCATTGCTCAATTAATTCTTTCTATGTTTGATCTCCCCTTATAGGTTACTAGTGTACGACAAATCGACAATACAGATACAGAATCTGCAAACATCTAATGTAAATGACCACACCAGAAGAGGTCCTTAAAGCATGATTTAATCTACCAACATAACTTCTATATAAAAGTTAGTTTATGCTGGTATGTCACTAATAGAAACACACATCAAATTCCAATGCACACAAATTGGCAAGCCCAGGTGGTAATACCTTATATGACACCAAGGATATAAATCCACAAATTTCTAACAAAACTAGGCATTTGGTACAATATCTAAATAGCACAACACGATACACCAAGTAGGATAGTAGTCAGCTCCTTTTGGAAAGCTAAATTGTTGTTCATTCTACGCTATAATCCCCAAACTAATTACATTCTTTGTTGATAGCATGTGAATTAAGTAACTAATTACTCTAGAAACACTAACTTGTATCAAATTACACATTTACACTGTGGTTGGCGAAAAACAAGACTTACTTGTACATGACGTCAAACATTTCATCCGCTAAATTCTTCAAATGATCATCAAACGTAGCAACACGTTTATTCTTAGCCCTAAGTCTAGGGTCAGGATACAACACTATTTCCAACAGGGCTTCAAATTTCAAATCATCCGCTGCAAATTACAAAAATCAACTATCTCATCTTCTTTTGTTTTATAAAATTAATTAAAAAATAAAACTAAGCTCACGTGTAGCTATTTCTTCTAATAATACATCTTTCTGTACAATTCCTCGTTTAGCCTGTGCTTTAACAACTAAGGGTCTGTAACTGTAATTCGAAGAGAATATTAAACGGTTGAGGATGACGTGGCAGGGTGGAGAGTTCTTGTTGTAGTGAAGCATGGTGAGTGTACAATATTAGCAGAGGCCATTGATACAATCATTTTATCTCAATTGCTGATGCTGTTTTCTTTGAGCTTCATTCGACAAGGTGTTCTTTTCCGTTTCAAATGTTATGGCCTGGGCTACTTATTTGTTTGGGCTAGTTATCTTTTTGGGCTTTTACAACGTGTTTCGTTTGGACTTATAATATTAAGTATGGTTTTGCTAACTTGCTGAGCACTTGTTTAGCTATATATATATTAGCAGGGTAGCCGCGTGATGCGGTGACAAGTATCATGTGAGTAAATTTTTTAGCGAACAAATTTTATTTTATTTTGGACTGTTGGATTTCAGATTTATGTTTTAGAAGCTTAATAAGATTGTACATTGTGGTTACATAGTTGTATATTTTGGTGAATGCGTGTTTTTAAGAGTGCATTAATTGTATGTGTTGAATAGTATTTTTTTTAGTTTTATTTGTGCTTTAAATACTTGTAAATTATGCTTATTTACTTGTATTTGCTTAAAAATTTATTTTTAGTTTATCCATGTGGGGAAGCTTAATTATATTGTACTTTGTGGTTAAAATGTTGTATTTTTGGATGAAATGGTGTTTTTAATAGTTGTTGATACAAAAGTTGGCGTTCCTTATTTGGACTCGGTTCCGTATCAATTGGATCTTGATGCTTGAGACACCTGCGCTAAGTAAGCGAGAAAACAGTTAGAACTTATCGTGGGATTATCTCGCGATTATCCTCCGGCGTGAGAGTAAATGTCGGTTTTAGGGTTTAGTGGAGAATTTAGGGTTTAGAGATCGTACCTTTACGGTCTTTGGGATGCCTTTATATATATGCGAAATCCTTGTTGGTTCGTGTTCCCCGACTTTCGGCGTATCCCTTTAAGTCGGTTAGCTAATGCATATCCATAAATAAGAGATATCCAATATCAAGACCTAAATAACTTTGAGTTTGGGCCTTCATGAGCCTGACATTATCGGATCGACCCGTCGTCTTTGGGCTCGCTAATGTGATCATTGGTCGGGTTCGTAACGAATCGGACTATCGTCATCATGTCCCCAGGTCTAATATCGCGAGGGGCGACTGCGGACGCTAGACTAATAGTTGTAGCCCATAATTTCTTGAGCGTAGCAAAGAAGCTAAAAGGTTTCCGCTTGAAAAATACACGGTGAATCTAGTCAAAATATCTCAAATGCCTACCTCGTAAAAGCGTGGGAAAATGGCGAAAATGTGTCGTGTCAACCGATCCTATCCACGCATTTTGAGATAGTGGAGTCACGTGTCTATCATCGCGTGGATGTAAAAACTTATATAAACTTCCGCCTCCTATTATTGTGATTCTGACGGTAAAAATCATATCCGCCATTGGTAAAAGCTTTAATATCCACCAAAAACCCTTATCATTTCAAAGGTAACAGTGCGTGCGCTAAAAAGCGTATCATGGTCCGTGGTTTGTCTAACTTTACTCCGACGTGAGGATGAGCTGCGTGAGTTACTTTCGGACTATTATATCCGATGGCGTTGCATCCGGTGGTCTGCGGCTGCAGCGTCGATAATGATTTCCGAAGGAAGGTAGGGGTATACACATGTTTCTTGATTTGTGAATCAACGTGTGCCATATCTCTATTATTGTGCGACGTATTAAATTACTATCGCATCGCATATCGCGGTACCTTTGTATAGGTGCATCAAAAATAACAAACTTTGAGGTTAATTGCTGATTATTGGCGATTAATCCACTATCTACCTCTTCGCGCGTTTTACCACGACTTGGTCAAGCGGGTGGGTTTCTCGCTAAGCGCGCAGGGGCCACAATGTTACACCGATAAAGCGGGCGCTTAGGGATGGAGAAATTTTTTACGGGTCGATGAGCGTTATTCCGTGGCGCTCGACTTACACCGAGTTCGCTACAGATGGCGCCCCTCACGGATCATCTGGTGACGATGATGCAAATCGATAAGCGCCGATCGTATTCCCGTCGGTTCTACCAGGAATTTTTGTGTGCGTGGGCATCGATCGCGATTATTTTGGCGGACGGACGGTACCAATCTTCTTAGCGGATGGCGGGGTGGGTGCTCGTCTTTCGCATTCCTTTGCTTTATTAATGTGAGCCTTTCTATTCATCTTTGTACTTTTTGTAACCTGTTTGTTGTTTGTTTTTTGTTGTGCAGAGATGGATCTATTCGGAGTTGTACAGTTGGCGAAGCCGCGCCAGGTAAATGTAGGGGCGCGACCGCTGAGAGAGGGGGAAGAGCCCATTATGGAAGCTACCGCGGGGCGTACCCTAGAAATGGAATTGGGAGACACGGGGGGTAGTTCTTCCGTCGCGCTGGATGTGACCCCTCTACAAAGCGTGCCGAGCCCCAGGGTTCCTTCCCCGTTAGTGGAGCCGTCGCACGTAGATGTGGCGGAAAACATGGAAGAAGAGAATGATGTAAGCGAAGATCGAAGTGTAAGAGGCGCTTGGTGGCGATGGCGCAAGCTCCTCCAGGAAGAAGCGTCTGTCATTCTTGGCGTGGAGTCGTCATCAGTGATGTTGCATCCCTCGCCAAGGAGGCTGCTCCGCCCAGTAAGTATTATTTTCAAAGCGGTATCGCCTTCACGGTTTATGTTATGAAACAATCGCTAATTCTCTTTTTGCGTGCGATATTGAATACTACGTGGAGTCGCCCCGAGGCTAGTCACATGTGAATCTTGAGCGAAAGAGCAAGCGAGCCATTGGCCTCTGCGGTTGCGCCAATGGATCGACTTGTTGAGGATACGGTGTTGGTGCTGCTGCGCAATCTCGTTGGTTCTTGGCTAAAGGAAAAGTATGTTGGAGAAAATAGCGAGCGCGCAAAAGACCAACATATTGCGTTCTTTGAGTCGCGTTTGGCGGTGCCGGGTTGAAGCGAGGCGATGAGCTCGTATGCCCAAAGACTTGCGAAGAAAAGATGTCACGATGAGCCAAATAAGTCGGGGCGTCTTGCATCGGCGGATTACAAGGCTTCATGTTCTTTGGCGTTGAAATATCGGAGAAGGGAAAGGCGAGTTGTTCTCATGATTAGGGATTTTGGTGCAGCTGTGGGAAGCTCATTTGGAAGAGTAGGAGATGAAGGCTGCATAAGCTCGGCATTGAGTATGATGAGGCTGTATCCCCGACTTGTTTCTTGTTGAGCTCGGATGGCTAATTAGCCCGCGGTTGCGTCTTGCCGCCCAGTTCATTAGAGTCTCGAGAGGTTGTAGACAAGTTTGGGGCGGTGGTGCGGTGGGCGCTTCTGGCGTGGCAAATGTGAAGCTATAGGGAGCTCCATGAAGGTGGTCTATTGAAAGTTCCTGGCGATAAGGTGCTGGTTATAATGAGCAGCGTATCTTGACACAGTAGGCGCAATGGGGAGATGAAATTCTTGGAGCTTCCTCGATTCTTGTGATTGGGCGCGACGAGGATTACCCATAGGGGTAATTATGGAGGACTAACTTTGGCCGACCATCGTCTTTGAAAATGTAAGCGCAACCGATTATTATTTAAAGCTGATGAGTCCAGTGCGGTGCCTATTTTTGCTCGCCCGCGACATCTTGAACCACTTCGCCTTTGGAGAAGAAAGTCCCTTTAAAGGAATCCTTGGAAGCTCATGCTACGAGACTTGCCAAGAAGAAAGGTGTGAAAGCGAGGCCATTTTATGTGGTATTGGCGCGGTAGCGTATTCCTAGGTCGACGGGAAATTTTGTTAGTGTTGCCACGATATCTCGTCAAGACTACGATTTGTTGAAGAAGCTAAAGGAGGCTAGGGGCGTTGCAAGCCATGTTGGGGCTCATCTCATAGGCGTTGTAATAGTTGGTAGGTTATAACTTCCATTGTAAATATCCTTTTCTAAGAACTCATGGTCCTTAATGAAATATTCCGTTTGTTGAATGCGTGTTGATGTAATTCGACTTATAATGTTTGTACTTAGTTTTACGTCTTTGCATAAAAGCGTACATATTGTCTAAGTAGTACATTACATAAGCGCGACTAATATGTGGAGTTCATAATCATGTATGAACTATCATACTTATAATGTCTAAGTATTTTTAACATAATCGTGTATGGTGTGATATCACGTCTTGTAAATATCATAGTAAGGAGCCAAGAGTCTTGATTCCTAGTTTGTTAAGCAGCATAGTATGCATTGTTCTTGGCGCGTCGTGGGCAGCGCAATAGACTTATTCAGCGTCTTGAAAATAAGGTGTTTAACAAGGATGCATGATCCGATGTTGATGGGTTTGCAACCCTCTTACTCAACGAGTTATTTAGTAGGTTTACTCATCCTTTTACCATCGTGGGTTGTAGTAAGTGCATGCGCCATGTAGGCAAAAGATAATATAGCAACAATGTTGAGATATAAATATTATGTAAATAACAAATTGAAATGTGTCGCGGAGTTAGCTAGAAACCACGACATTTTATTAATACTTGCAAGTTTTGTAAAAGAAAAGAGACATTTGCCTAAGTGAAGCAGAATGTAAATACGGATATTTATTGAGCACTATCTTGAAGTGCGGGAGTGTCGTAAAGTGCGTTGGTATGTAGTTCTAGAGATAGCATCGTTTGAGATTGCGGATGTTCCATGTGCGTGGTAGCTCTGACCATCCATGTCATGCGTGACTGTCGCGCCTTTCCTAATGCTTGATGACCTCATAGGGTCCTTCCCACCGGTCCAGTTTTCTGTATCTTCTACGTGGCTCGCATCATTGGCATGGTATCTGAAGTCGCTTTGATGCAGATAAACACCTCGTACCTTAGCATCGTAGTATCCTTCATTTTGACTTAGATCTCGCTTCACGTATAGGCGCTCGCGTCTTTCTTCCAACGGGTCCAAGTCGATCGCGTTCATCGTCATTGGTTGCAACATTAACCCGGTGCGAATAGTTGGCATTTAATTTGGTATGTATGACTTCGTCCCGTAGACCGAGAGAAAGGGTGTCTCCGTGCTAATTTTGATTGAAGTGCGGTGCGCCCGAGAACATCGATAATTCCTCCACCCGCCTCCCTTTGTGCTTATCGGCCGTGCCTTAATGCCTTCACCCGAGCTTGATTTGCCGCTCGACTAAACCATTGGTTTGTGGGTGTTTAACCGACGAAGTCTTTGTGTAATGTTTAGCTTTCGCTTTGATCCTTGAAAGGGTTGTCCGCAATTGTTTTCCATTATGCGAGATGATTTCCCGGGTAATCGAAGCGGCATACAATATTTTCCCAAACAAACCGTTTTACGATTCCACTGTGATTATTCGACCGCCTTTGCTTGATTCACGGTGAAATAGTCTATAGCTACTATGAGAATTTCAACCCTCTGCTGCAGCAGGGAAGGGACTGCAATGTCGATACCCCATTTGTAGAATGGCCATGGCGGCGTAATAGGTGTTAGCTCTGTTGTGGTTGGCGTGGAGCAGTGCGTGAACTTGGCGATCGCCGCATTTTCTTATTAAATCCAGCGCATCACGGTGCATTGTAGGCCAATAGTATCGACCGTAGCGCGAGCCACGGCGGACCGTGGTCACGAGTGCATACTACATAAAGCAGTGGATCTCCGGTCGTAATGCGCGAAGGGTCCTACGCGCCGAAGCCATAGTTGTAGAAATGGCGATAAGTACACCGTTCAAGTTCAAACCTACGTGATGTGCGTCGTACTCGTCGGGCTTCCTTACATTCTTGAGGCAATCGCCGCCTTATAAACTTCGATGATTGGGGTCATCCATGTAGGGCCTTGTTCCTCTATAACGTGGATATTTCCATCTCGAGATGGACTTGCTCTTAAGAGTTTCCACCGATACTTGTTTTGATAGGTGCTTGAAAGCTTGTAGATGCAATCTTGCTCGGCGCATCCGCCTTCATTTTCCCTCTAGGAACTTGTTTGATGGTAAACATGTCAAAGCCCTGGATTAGGGACTTGGTTTTGTCGAGATATTGAATCGTGTTCTCTCTTTAGCCACATACTACGCCCAACACGTGGTTGTACAAGTACACAGAAGTAATCACCACTATTGGGGCGCTGGAAGTACTGTTGTTGGTTTTGTAGGCGTCCGTCGTCGGGTTTGGAGATAAGGGACTTGGTTTTGTACGTGGTTGGCCACAGGGACTTGGTTTTGTAGGCGTCCGGTCGTCGGGTTTGGAGATAATTTTTGATAGGTGGTTTGTAATCACCACTATTGGGGCGCTGGAAGTACTGCGTGGCGTTTAGCGTGAATACTAATGCTAGGACCAACTTTTCCATTCTTGTTGTAGTTAATCTCCGTTTTCTTGAGTGCCTTGCTTACAAAATACTTTGGTGTTTGTCTTGAATTCACATACATTAGTAACTTTGTGTTGGTACGCTCCATGAGTTCTTGACAAATACATAATTAATTCTTCCCACAGGCGGTATGACTAGCATAGAGAGTCTTTGCTAAATGTTGTTTAAGTTGTATGAAGGCTTTGCATACGTAGTCAGTGAAAGTCTCCTTTTTGTACACTTCTTGAGTGTTTTGAAGAGAGGGTGACTTGTCTGCTGATTTGGGCAGAATCTATTCAAAGCGGACGATTTTCCATTTAGAGATTGGACTTCCTTCAAAGTGCGTGGTGAAGGAAGTTGGATGACGACCTTCGTTTTTACGGACACGGTTTTATGCCATCGGGCTCTATCGGATATCAGGAACATGCCTTACGTAGTGCCAAAGTTCATTTCTTAGGATTTAGTTTCATGTTGATCTTTTGATGTCTTAAATGTTTCCTCGATATGTGCGCGATTCATCTTCCGTATGGCTTTTTATTACAAGGTCATCAACATAAACCTCTAGGTTGCGGCCAACTTTGTCTTTCAAATGCTTGATCAACCAACTTTTGGTAGGTGGCACTGCGTTCTTTAAGCCAAAGGAATCTTGGTATAACAATAAGCCTTGGCTTGTTTGAAGGCGTTTTTCCTCATCTTCCTTAGCCATTTGGATTTGGTGATATCCTTTGTATCGTCTAGGAAGCATTTAAGTGGTATCCACACAAAGACTCTACCTTCGATCTATCTCCGGTGGCGGGTAGCAATCTTGTGGACATGCCTTATTGAGATCAGTGAAGTCAGCGCATCCTCCGACTACCATCGCTCTTTGACCATCCTTTGGGTTGGAAAGCCGGTCATGGTAATAGACCTCTCGCATGATACTGCGTCCACAAGTTTATGTACTTACGCGGTGCTTGCGTGCGCTCTTGAGCACAGCCGCGCTTCTTACATCGTCTTGGGGAGTATCCTTGTCGGTTCTCGACTTGTGTTACATGTCGGCGTGGTCGGTCATGTGCTTTGGTTCCCATGCAAATATATCTAGGTTCTTTTGCAAGAGTGCGCTGCGACTTCTCTGCCACTATCGATAGCGATCCCCGATCGATACTTCCTTTCTGGTGTCGGGATGAATTGCAACCCTCATGTTTGGCACTTTAGTTCTTGTATTTTGTTACGGAATGTCTTGGTCTCACATGTAATTGTGTTACATTCTCGGGTGATCTGATGGTATTGTGAGAGTAACAATGCCTCCTCCGGGAATTTGAGCATCCGTGTCTTTGTAGGCGATCTTGCGGCGTATGTTTGAAATCCTAGTCTTCCAATAATGCCCTTGTATGGCGAAGGGATTTGATCACCATGAAAGTTATCCGGTGTTGTGGGTGTTCCTTGTACCAACAACGACTAGTAGGCGTATTTGCCCATGGGCCATATATTTTCTCTGTAAAACCGGTCAATGACATTACATTGGGTTTAATTAACCGTATCTCGGGTGCATTCGTTTGAAGCGGTGTTCATACATTATATCTGCGGATTCTCCTCCATCGACATACATGCGGTGGATATCGTGACCCTGCGTTGATTTCAATGGTGGCGGTTCTACCAACTGCGTTGTCCGCGATCGAGGTGGGAAAGAGATTTCGCTTCTATGAAAACTTTTGGTGAGCTTACGCTGAGTCACTCATTGCCATGATTGTATCATGTAGATGGTATCATCTTTATCTTTAGGTACTTCTTTCTTGTTTCCCGTCTTTTGCTTATCTTTCCCTTCCTTGATGTTTTTAACCAAATGGTCCAATCGCCTTCTTTTACTAGTTTATCAATTAGTTGGCGCAATTGGACACATTCATTGGTGGTGTGGCCGCCATCCATGATAGTCGCGGTAGCCACTCCCGCGCGTCGATCCTCACGGGGTGCGCATTGGTGGAGGCCTTGGGAAGTTCGCACCTTCGTCGCGAATATCTCCTTTGGAGTCTTGGTCGTGGGATATATCATCATTATCTCGTCCGCTCCACAGCGCGGTAGTTCTTGTTGCGGTTGATACTACGGTCGGTGGATTGTCTCAGGGTTGTTCTTGTGACCTATAGTTTGAGTAACCTTTCTTATTGTCCATGTGGCGGCTTCTCCTTGGATAAAGGACCTTGTTCGTTTCATAAGTTCATCAAAGGTTTGGGGAATCTTTTCGTTCAACTTTTGATGAGTTCGGGTTATTGATCCCGTTCATGAACCACGATATTTTCGATTACCTCGGGACATGCCTTAACATGTATGCACTCATCCTTGAGCGCTCCACATGGCGCTTGTAGATTCCCAGCTGTTGTTTACCACAGCAAGTTTGCGGGATTTTTGGCAACACTTCTTCCTTTGAGTGAAATTCGGCGGGCGCCTTCGCAATTCTTCAAAGCCATCAGCGCTCTGCGTGGAAGCTTACTAAACCGGTTTGCGCGTTTCCGCTAATGTGGAATTGAACATGTGACACCACACAGGTTGTGGCCAATTTTTGATGGTAGCAGCCGATTCGAAAATTTTAGGTGATCGTCCGGTCACTTGTTCCATCGTAGGTTTTCACATTAGTGGGCTTGCGCTTCTCTTATTTTACGAGAAATCGTCGATCGCAGGGTGAGCATCCACCTTTTAGGCTGCGCCGGGGAAGAGACATATCTTCCTCCTCACGGTCGCGATATCTTCCTCTGGACTTCGATGTCGGTTTATTGTCCTCGTTGTCAGGAATCACGAGCGAACTTCTCCTTTGTCGGCGCTTGCGGCAGCTGTCCGAGAGTTGCGGAGGATGAGCTTCCTCTCTTTTGGCGCTTCGCCATTGTCTCGAGAATCGAGTTTGAAGAGCTTCCACAGGGAGTGCCGTCGTCGATCTATCATGGACCTTGCGGCTACCAAGTCTAACGTGGACATTGAGTGCGCCGTCCATCTTCTTCATGCTCTTCCGAGATCTGCGATTCAATTTGTTTCATCGTTCTCACTCTCTTCCCAATCCTTGTAAACGGGGGCGATGGTTATCCTTCCGCGTCTATCCTCCGATGACTCGATGGGGATGTCTCATACTCTGCGTCAAAGTTGAGTCGATGCTGCAAGTTCTGACTTGAACTTTTTTTCGCCTCCTCTTGCATAAGAGCAACCAAGGTCTCGTAGTTTTGAGATACAAAGTCACTTGGCAGGTGCGACTCCTTCTAGCGCGAGAGTGTCTGTTTCTACATCTGGACTCCTGTTTCGGAGAGGTGCACCTGGCGTTTTTGTGAGGTCCTTTTCTAGCACCATTGCGGGGAGTGGTAAAAGGGGCTGTGATGGATCTTCTGTTGGTGGTTGTTGTTGTGGTGGCATGGGTTGTCCCGTGCGTTGTTCCATGTCGGGAAGACGGTTGGGCATGACCTTTGGTTTTAGTCGCCTTTGGTTGTTCGAGGAGCTTGCTTAGGGGCGATCCGCTTTCTTTGCTTCTTCCCTTGTAGGTCACTATCACGATCGTGACTTAGGTTTCCTTGCTTCGTCATTCTAGTTCTTAGTTACGGGTCCCACGGATGGCGCCACTTGTTGATACAAAGTTGGGCGTTCCTTATTTGGACTCCGGTTCCGTATCAATTAGATCTTGATGCTTGAGACTGCGCACTAAGTAAGCGAGAAAACATCGTTAGCCTTATCGTGAGATTGTCTCCCGATTATCCTCCGGCGTGAGAGTAAGTGTCGGTTTAGGGTTTAGTGGAGAATTTAGGGTTTAGAGATCGTACCTTCACGGAGGTGGGATGCCCTTTATATCTGTAAAATCCTTGTTGGTTTCGTGTTCCCCGACCTTGACGTATCCCACTAAGTCGGTTGGCTAATGCATATCCATAAATAAGAGATATCAATATCAAGACCCTAAATAACTTTGAGTTTGGGCCTTCGAGCCCAATGTTATCGGATCAACCGTCGTCTTGGGCTCGCTAATAGCGGTCATTGGTCGGGTTCGTGACCGAATCACGGACTATCGTCATCAATAGTGTATTAATTGTATTATATGAGTAGTGTATTTTGTGTGTGCTTTAGATACTTGTAAATAATGTTTAGACTAAAATACATCGTTTGTCCCTAATCTTGTACACACGCATCACGTTGAACCAAACCTAGGCGTTTTCATATTTGGAGGTCCAAAACATGGGTTTTAATGCTAAACAAGTCCCTTAACCACTAATGCCAAAGTCAATATCGATTTTGTTATTTAGTCGAGGGTATTTTAGTCCATACACATTTATACTTTGATAACATTTATATTTTATTCCTTTATCTTCTTTGTCGTCGTCATCATCATCTCCCCACCGTACCCGCTATGTGAGCGTGGAAGCGGTGGTGGCACTCTTCTTCTTCCACGATCTTCATGATCTCATCTACACTTTGTGGGGAAAATGTCGGGTTTTCTTTTCGGTAATATCGACTGTGATGCTTCATTAGTTCGGGGCAAGTTCTTGGGGAACCATGGATGGCTCTTGATTTCCTTTAGGGTGATTCTACGGACCACAAAGGAATATCAATATTTAGATTTCAATTCTATTATGTAATAAAGAAAGTATAATCAAATAGGTTTGGATGTGTGTTTCAAAAGTGATCATCGAAAAGTATAATCAAAATTAGATAATCGGCGAGGTTTAAAATAGAAAACAATTTAGTGAGAATAGATAATCAAAAGTAACACAATCGTTTTGCAAAGATATAAAAAACACATGGCTTGACCTTCCAATTCCACAGTTGAATATAGTTTACTACTTCATTTTGGAAAATGGCGACCCTCGATAACTTGTTAACATGTTTGATTCTAAATCGTGATGTATAGTTGGAAATCTTTCATATCGGTTTTAGCAATTTTAAAGAAATATCCAATTGATAAATTCAAAAAATTAATGATTGTTTCAACCAACTTAAATGATTATGACAATAAAGTTTTTCGTATTTTACAACTAAAAGTTAAATAATCGAGGCCCTCAATATACATCTTTATTTATAACCTACATCCTTATTTATAACGAGTATTAATTTATTTAATTCCACGTATTTCTTTCTAGTTTATAGTTTATGTTTACTTTTCATTTTTTCCGAAACCAATCGTCTATGGCTTATGCAGCTATTTTAATATTTTTCAAATATTATATTTCATACCCATTTCTCAATAAATTCTCAACTTATATTTCATAACTATTACGCAGCTAAAAACTAAAAAAATAATAAAATAAAATAAAGTAAAACTAAAAAAGAGGAAAAAGAAAAAGAAAAAACAGCAATGAATTATACTAATGAAACAAAAGGACGTTGTAAATCAAAGAAATAAAAGGATGTTGTAGAGTATAATTTGATTAAAAAAAATAGTCGTTGAGAAGAAAAATGTACATTTATAAGATTAATTGTAAAAGAAACAAAATAATAAAAATACAATTAGTTTATTATTATATAATGATTAATTGTAAAAAACTATAAAAATAGTTAAATATGATAGCAATGGTTGTTTAATGATTGAGTTGTGTTATAAATGAAATAAATGATAATGATTATTTGTAATGATTGATACATAATGGAGTGGCTACTCACAAAAGGTCACGTGGTTTATACCTATTAATATTTTTTGACTTTTTGTTGACCTATTTTGTTACCTTAAATTTTGTTAACCTATAATGAATAAAAATTAAAAGATTATGCCAATAATTGTTTTCGTATTTTGAAACAGATGGACTAAATAAGTTGGGCATTTAATGTATGGACTAAATAAGTTGGGCATTTAATGTATTTTTTATTCTTGAATTAATTTAGTTAATTCACACCAATATTCTACGGTGTCGTTTACTTTTTATTTTTATTATTGTACAAAATCGGTCATCTATTGATCAACGTCTTTGTAAAATAGTAATTAATTTTATCGAGCGAAATAAATATAACGCTAGTCTTGTCCTATCTTTATATATAACTAGCAAGAAATGCATGTGATGCGACGATTGGGTATCACTGTGATTTATATTTCTGACGATCAAATGTTATTTTGTTTTATGTTTTTTAACAATAATTATACAAATAAATGATAATTTAAATTAAAATAACTTTGAGCAATAACAATGCAAAATATTTAATATCCAAATAAACATAAGGTCCAAGCGAAATAAGCGAACATAAGTAGCATCTTTGAAGGACGAGATATTCCTCACCTCCCTAATTCTTATATTCCCACCCTCCTTACTTTTTGCATTTTTATTTTTATTTTATTTATTTTTTTATTTTCATAATTTTGTTTATATAAAAACTATAAACTGAAAATCACGAACATAAAATATAAAGTTTAATAAATCAACAGCTTAAAGCTGTAAATCTGAACAAAAAGCGTGACGTGTTGTCTTGAAACAAATAGGGGATAAAAGGAATAAAAGTACAAACCATTTCAAAAAGATAGTTAATAAGTTTGTATACACATAATTAAAATTTGATTAATTGTCTTAAATTGTTTGAACTTGTAACATCAACCCATTTAAAAAAAATGCAAAGCTACAAGTATTATATAATGATTAATTGTAAAAACAAAAATTAATTAAATATGATAACAATGATTATTTAATGATTGAGTTATATTATAAATAAAATAAATAGGAAGCGATTCCATATTTAAAAACAAACACCATAATTCCATATTTCCCAACACATGCTTTAAAGCATTGTATTCATGCATTGAAAACTTGTTATTTGGGTAAATATGGAATTATAAAGTTTCATTGGGTATATATGGAATTATCTAAATAAATAATAATGATTATTGGTAATGATTGAGTGCAGGTGGAGTGGATCTCACAAGTTAATGGGGTGAAACCACAAAGCCCTCCTAAATTGATGGGGTAGAGACCACAATGCCTTAAACTAATTTGTGGTATCATTTATTGCTTGTAGTTCTTATAGATATGTAACAACATAGGTGTTATTACCAAAAAAAAAGTATATGTTTAAGCTTTTGTATATTGTTTGTCGTTTATTCCTCCATTTATTTTAGCCTTTTTAAGAAAAAGTTTCAAGTTCATCCATTTGAGTATATATAATTAGAAGACTTATCTATTGTTTCTTGTTTGAGTTCTAACGAGGTGAGCACGCGTTAGAGGTGAAGTTATATGTTTGCTTTTTGCAATCTTGTTTTAGTTGGAGAGAATGTTAATGATATTGAAGTAAAATATGATGTTAATCGAGAAGATTCTTTGATCGATGTTATAAGAATTTGAATTGTCAAGATATTTCTTAATCATTAAGGACGGGGAAATTTAGCGGAAATAAAATTTATATTAGTGTAAAGGAACAAATAATACGTGTAGAAATCGAAGTTAAAAGTGCTTGCATGAGGTTAGTTCATTTCATATCAACAAACCACAAGTATCATTTAAATGTGTTGCGATTAAAACTTAAATATACGGTACAAAATAGCAATATATTAATGTCATTAGCACAATACAACAGTAGATACATGTCTTCATCTCTATGGCATATTCTGTTAGGCGAAAAAGATGTTCTTGACTTTGGTACAAAGTATAAATGTGTATTGACTAAAATACCTCGACTACATAACAAAAATCGAGACATTGACTTTGGCATTAGTGGTCAAGGGACTTGTTTAGCATTAAAAACTCATGTTTTGGACCTCCAGCGATGAAAACGCGTAGGTTTGGTTCAACGTGATGCGTGTGTACAAGATTAGGGACGAACAATGTATTTTAGTCTAATGTTTATAAAATAGTGATGCGTGTGTACAAGATTAGGGACGAACAAGAGTTTTGTACCACCTAATAATGCAGTCATTGCAATTAATAGTCGATGTGTCTTTCTTGTGATTGGTCCAAAAGAGCGGAAGGTACAACACATTGCCTACACACAATTTTAATAATCTTTCAAAAACACACCAATTTAAAGCTTCTTTAATACTCTTTCAATCACATAGAATCGATTACATCTACAATCAATTAATTTCTCAATCAAATCAATATCCTAAAATAATACGGTATTTTTGGAAGGTACCACACCTATTGAGCATTATCATATCAATGATTATTCTATCGTTTCTCATTATCATTGTATCAAAAGCGGCAATTTCAAATCTACATTAATTGCAGCGCTTACAAAATCATCCCAAGTAAGTTCGATTTTGAATTTAAATACTATATGTGGTGTGTTTTCTATCAATTCATTTGTGTGTTGTTAAATCCTAGAAAAATTAGGAGAAATCACATGCATGAATTAGTTTTATAATTTGTGTATTATCGCGATTCAATTTATACAATCATTCTAATTGTGCTTAGATTAAATTTATAACGAGGTTATGAAGAGGAAGGATGATTTGTGGGTGGTCATTGTTCGATGTCGACGAACTCGAACAACGGTATCTTATGGACCTTTTCTTTGTACTATATCGATGACAATTGTAAGCAGTGATTGTAATTGTTGTAATCGTGTTTCTTTTTTTCTTTTTTGGAATTGTAGTCACGTGAAATGCAATCTTTATAGCGGTATATGTTTTCGATTGCGATACTTTTCTGTTCCCACCATATGTTCGATAAAATGCTATGAACCAATTTGTTTTCTTTTTTTCATTGATTTTGTTTTCTTGATAAACTAACTATATGTATTTGTTGCTAAATCATTATCAATGTAACTTTATTACTCAAGGTAGGTAATTGAAACAAACTTAAATTGATCTTTTGAATTTGTTTGTGAACCTACTAAAAGCGCTACTTTTGAACCAACCAGTTTATTGTTATAGAGACCTTCTTTTGTTCCCTTTTTGGAACTAATATATAATGGATTGGATGGGATATGTAGTTTGTGCAATGAAAAATTAGTCGGTTTGTAGTTGACTTGAGTTGGTTTTTATATCTAGATAGATACTCGACATTCAAACTATAGTTATGAATCATTGTTATAGTAGACTAAATAGTATTAAGCGGAAATTTTATTATGCTATCGATTATTAAGCAAGAAATTTTTCCAATCAAGATATGTTCATACATCATTTCTTTGCAATCTTGGGGTGACATTTGTCTCTATAATGGCGTGGACAACTGCAAATTGCAATGGATGAGGGACGACATAGGTATCAACAAGGGATAAAAAGGCGACAAGTTTTATAGATGATACATTTGTTGCTTGACATGATTATTGTATTTATGTTGTATATTTATATGTACCCATTATTGAAAAGGCATATTTTTACTATATTTTAAAGTTAACGAGGTTGAAGTTGCTTATTTGTCTCTCGAATGATACAAGCTGGATCGATATTAAGGTATGTTTATTCAACTCTAAACTTAGAGCAAAAATTAGACCAAAAGTTGTTATAAGTATTAGACATTAAGTGACGATTTTCTATCTAGACCAAGAACAATATATTTGATTAGCACATGATTTTTATTGCCCTTGTATTGCAATGGGATTTAAGCATTTTGTATGATAATGGCGGTTTGAAAACTATTAGGAGAATATATGAATTGATCATATATTTTAAATAATTTATCTGGTGATCGGTTGTGTTTTAGGTGCCATTCTTTTAAAGATCTTATTATACCAAACACTCCTTAAATCTTGTATTTGCTTATGCATGATAGTATCCTTGAGATTTTTATCCAATCCTCGATTCCAACTTTCTTGAATCTGTAAATATTAGGCTACACATAATTATTAGTGTTAAACTTAGTACAATAGAGCATCCATGTAGGTTGCTAAAATGAATTTTAGGTATGGCTTAATTTTTTGTGGACATTATGGTTCATTAGTTCACTAATTTTACTATAAAGTTCAAGTGATTATCCTATATCCCTAGAAGTGTTTTTCCATGGTGTATATTTTTAAATGAACACGGACTCTTTCTTGTGAAAGGGTGATTGTAATGATATTCAATAAAATAGATGGTTTAAGTAATTGGATATCTTGTGCAGTTTAATATGAATGTTGTGTATTTACATTATCTTTGCGAACTTATAATGTTTGGTTATATATTTTAATGTGTATAAAATATTTGCAAAAATTAGTGACTTAGTTTACCTAATTAACTTCTTGTGTATGCTATCACCATAGTATTTGCATGTTTGGTTGTTGTTTTTGTTTGTGTGTCGTTCTTTGGTTTTCTGGTCAACCTCTTCTTCTTCTCCCTTTTTGTGACCTTTTCAAGATGTTGTTTCCGTGTCGTTCTTTCTTTGTTTGGCTATTCTTAAAGGAGTAGTTCTTCTAGGTTATTCTTTATCGGTAGGCATGATATTTTATATCTTCAATGATCCTTGATCAACTATAACTTTCATTCACATGTCATGGATAAGAGTTAAAATCTTGTCTAATCTGGTACCGACTTAGCATAATTGGTGTTATGCTATGAAGATGTGTATTGCAACTATTTTTGCTTTTGTAAGATTTTAATCATGTTTACTTGAAACATGTTACTTTTTGTAAGGAGATTGAAATTTTTAGTGGGAACTATATGTGATTAGGTTTGCAAATTATAAGTTTAAGGTTATTGCTTCTGCTAATGAGCGATACCTTAATGTTCAAAATGTGAGGATTATTTAAGAAAAATCAATTGTGGATAAAAATGATCGAGAGGTTGTTGCAAAAGTTGTTGTTGTCTTGGCTAAGGTTTTAACATTTGTAAGGTTAATTATAAAAGTGTTTTGAATTTTGTTATTGTCTTTGTCAAGCTAGGTTAATACATGCTCTGAGGTAGTTCAATAAATGCTTTAGGAGATAGTTTCTTATTATTAGTTTATTTTGGTGGTTAACATTTTGCCATCACATGTTCCATGTCCATTTCATATACGTAGAATAATTATGGTGCTTTAGATTAAGACAATCAAATCGGTTACATTTAATATTTATTTTGCGAAATTACAAGTTCATGTTGAATTAGTAGAAAAGTCGGAGCTTGAAGAAAGTAGGGCGGGCCTTGGTTAAGTTTGGTCATGCTTATTATGTTATCTTTGACCGTAGATGAATGAAGTTGTAAGGTTGGTTACTAAATAGGAATTCATCAAGTAAGTTTGTTTCATGAGACTCATTCGAATGATGTAAGATTTTTCCATTATATACATTTTGAAAACTTTGTGGACATTAATATTTATGGCGGAGAAATTTAGAGATACAAGATTTAAGAGTTTGTAGATTTTTTAAAGAATGGGTGAAAGTAAATATTGCAAGAGATATGTGGTGTTGATTATGTAAAGTGGACCTCAATTCAATCATTTCCCCATTGTTGAACCTCAAATGGACACTACATTATATAAAAGTTTTAATTTGTAATGTTTAAAATTTTGGTACTATAATGAGTTTTCATGAAATAATCGTCAAACCATTTTTTACTTAATCAATTGAATTTACATATTACCTAATTAGTTTGTATCTTACGCTTTGAAAAATATGTGTATAGACAAACTCGAATCATTTGAGGCTTCATCTAAGTATGAAGTCGAATGGGCTCATGGACTTAAAGGTGAATATAGTGAAGCTAGGTGTCGTGTGTCATTGAAGCTAAAGCTAAAGATAAAGTTGAATGTCACATATTAGATTGTTTTATCCATTATCATCGTCATCACAGTTGCAAATTTTTAGAGGTGGTATACTCATGAATGGGTCGATTTGTGCTATTTGATACGATTCGAGTTCTAAATAGGATATTTTATCTTGGTTGAAAGTGGTATTTAAATGGGTCAAAAGTTTTATGTGCTTAAATTGGTGGTGACACGGGTTATAAAGTGGGTCAAAACAAGTAATTTTGTGTTCAGCTGTTTATAAGTTTGGTCAAAGAATTAACTACGGTTAAGACCATACCGTAGTTTAATGATGAGATGCATCGAAATTCGAATATGATATAACAATTTCTTGCTTCAATGTGATTGTGATATATGTTATTGCTATTGTAATGATATTTTGTTTGTCCATTTTAAAGTGTACTTATTCTACTTGGTTATAAAATGAAAGTGTTGTGCATGGGTTGATTTTATGTAATGAGGTCATCAAGTTTTTAGACGGTCTCTAATAGGTCACGTAAAGGATGTATGGTGCGTGCAAAATGGATCAACAACTATAGGATTGTTTGGAAAATGGGTGCTTGTGTTTGTTTTAGGTTAACTTGGATTTCATGTATTGAAAGCCATGTCAGTTATCTTTGTTATGGATTAGGGGTGGCTATAAATTTTCATGTATTCTATTTTGAAATTGGTTGAAGGCCCTTTGGTTTAGTTCTTTGGGTTTTCATTGCTTTTGTAAATTATAGTAATGTTTGTACATATCGATAAATAATAATTGATACTTTACCGAGGTAACCCTTTACCCAAAAAATAATATTGATACATTAATCCATCAAGATATTAAGGACAAAAGCAAGTTCCCAATATATATCTTTGTTTTATTTCATTCATATCTTGCGAGTAAGTTGATTCATCATAAACCGTGGTCCGTTTTCACCTTTTATTTTAGAGGCTATCACCTATTATTTATAGTTCAATGACAATAGTAAACCTCATATTATTGGGTTTTCTTATACATGTCCTATTTTTTTTTGTTGATATATTTCTTAACAACGATCAAATAAATAATCAAATAGTGGTAAATTATTAGAGCCCCAATCTACGAATAACACGTTTACAAGCTGCAAAATAATGTTTACGGGTTCACATGTTATTGTATTCATAAAATTTACTTATAAATGTATGTGAAGTTAAGGGGATCATTGCAAGGTTCTTAAGTTAACCGCTAACATAAGGTTGATGGTTGGCTCATGATCAGAAGATGTAAGCGAAATCCATGAATTTGCCAAATGGATATCAAAAGTTGGAGTCAGAATGCTTGGAGAAGCAAACGATGGAGAGGTTGAGATAGATATACCCGAAGAGATTCAAATCGATGAGTCTGATGATTCGGTAACATCTATTATTGATTTTACTTATCAAAATATTTTGAGTCACATGAATGATCCAACATACTTCAAAGAAAAGGCCATACTTGCTCCCACAAATGAGGTCGTGGACACCATAGGTGATCATGGAATGGACATTGGCTTATACTTCATTCACAATCACTACACATTTGCTCTTCAAGACCATCAAAATTGGAGCGTCCATGCATGGGCGTTTATTATATTATAGTTATAAACACAATTGTTTATAGGATCGTTGACTTATTACTTATTATTCTTTAAAAATAGAACATGTATCGTTCGTTGTTGTTTATTACTTTATCCATATACTCAAGTTCTTAATGAATAATTTCTTTAAAACCCGTGAATCCACGGGTCTATAAGCTAGTTAAAATAATAAATAGGGTGAAGTGTCTTCCTTCATTATAAATAGTATAGATAAAGAATGTTCGAGTTAATTAATATTAAAGTGATGATTAATTACGTTAATTCAAGAGATCGATAAATATTCATTAAATGCGGTTTTGATTCAAAAGAAAATTTTATATTTATTAATTCGCTCAATCATTTAACAGGTGGGCACATATTAACAAAACATAGTGTTCGTGTTAACTATAATTATACATTATAAATACTTTCGGTCTCCCATCTCACCTTTGTGAGTTGCAACTTGCAACCCGGCACCATCGCTCCCCATCGTCGCGCCAACCACCACTATCCATAGGTAAGTTGCCAAGCTGAATAAACCATCCCCGCCACTTGTGTGATTCTTTATTTGTATGAATTTTATGGGTTTGTAAGTCATGATTATAAACCTTATCAAATATCGTTGAACAAGTCTTTTAGTTCATAACAGATTTTATATGGATTCACCATCATGCTATATTAAGTTACATATTTTGTTTGTTATATCTATGACTATTCATTTTGTGGGACAAAGAGCAAATTAACTACGTATTTCTAAGAGGAGCCGATTGATCAAGCCAAAACAAATATAGTATATAGAGTATAGAATTCAACTCCGATAAAAAAAGGTTTTTATGAAAGAAATGAAAAAATTGGATATTTTGTTGACTTTATTGCTTATGCATAGCAATTTTTGTAAATTTGATGTATATGAAATTATATACCGATAAATATTTTGTGACGCCTTAAAAAACGCCAGACATGAGGCTTGGTAATGCCGTCACGTCTCACACTATTTATAACCTTAGGAAAAAAAAACCCTCAAACAACTTACGGTATTCCTTGTAAGGATCAACTCAATCACCTCGTGGTCTCAAGGACTATGTACAAGGCAACATTTTTTTGGGATTATCTTCTTGCAATTAGGGTTTGTGTTTGAAAGAATATGAAAAGGTTGGTTGTTAGATGGATTGTGAAATAACCAAATAAATATAATCGAGGAAAGGATTATGAGCGGACAAGTGTTAAACACATTTATGTCTCTAGGAGATAGACAAGATTACCCTCGCGTGTTTGTCACGTAAGGGTGTTTAAACTACAATTAATATCCTCGTTAAATTTGGACCAAACCGAAGCGGGTCACTCGATATAGGAGAGGATCCGATCCTTTTTTTCAAAAATTGGACTGAAGATGAAATACCCAGCAAATCACAAGGACCAAAAATATACTTTATTCTTAGAGAAAAAAGTTGTAGGATCGTATATTTTATGTTGTTTGATGATTCGGGTGGTCTAGGAGATGATTATACAAGTATGCCTTTGTTAGAGAGTGAAAGAGATGAGAGGGAATTCTAGAGAGATAAACAAAAATGTGAAAGGTTAGATTAGAAGTTCTAACCCTCTACTTTGGGAGGTAGAGGGTATTTATAGTTAGAGACTAAACGCCCTCATATCGGGCTGTGGATCAGGTATACAGTGGGTAAAGACCCGTCCTTCCTCCACGGTGTTACTCTAAGCTAAACTAATCTACGCTAATAACTACCTAATTAACTACTAAATATCGTAAATAACGATATGTCTACGAGCTAACTTATGCTAGATAATATTTGGGGTGACCGACTCTTCACTATGGAATTTCTAATTCCTAACAATCTACCCCAAGGAGGTCACCCATGTTTTACATTTGAATCCTAGCATTCTATTTTATCTTGGTCTTGAGCTCGTAGACTTTGATTCTTCATTTCATAATCTTTGTGCTTGGTAGCAATTCTTCAAAGTCCACATACTTTGTACTTTCGGTGGAGGTCTTTGGTGATCCACGTCTTGATGATCTTCGAGCTTTCTTTGAGATCATCAGCCACAGTAAATCTCTGGATTACCCTTTATTGTGTTGCCATCATGTAAAGTTGTGACTTTTGGACCGACATGCTCGCACTTTCTGGATCATGACATCTTTTCATCAGAGTAGCGAAAGCATCTTTGTAAGTCTTTGATTGTCATGATTTTCTTCAATTATATTGGTGTAAGCTGTGAGCATGCGGTTGTGAATTGACTTCTCAATAACGATCAGCTGCAACCATCAAATGTTTTTTCAAACAACAATTAGCACTAAAACACACGAAAGTGTCTTTGTTCACTTTCGTTGAATATAGTTACAGAACCCGGTTCCCGTTGATCGATATAAATCGCTGTGATCGGTAGAATTCCTAAGAATCTCCTTGACGGTTTCGTAGCTTGATCTAGCCGTTCTCAAGCGGAGCATCCCAAAGTAGACAACACGAATTGAGTGAACCGGTAATTGAGATTCACCGATTGATGAAAAATTGATTTGAAAAACAATCGCGTATTGCTTAGAAGAAAGAGTTTTGCAATACGACAAAGGTTTTATGAAAGATCAATTTTCAATCAAAAATACTTTTGTATTTGAAAAGGATACACATTCGATGTGCTAGAGAAAGAAGAGATTTGCACATCGAGCGGTTTTTCAAAAGTATTTTTTCAATAAGAGATACCTTTTGTGTTTGAAATATGAATACACATTCGATGTGCTAGAAAAGAAGATTTGCACATTGAGCGGTTTTCAAAAGTATTCATCAATTCATTTCTGGACCAAGGTTGATTCACGGTAGATAGCCCCATCGTTCTATCCGGTTGTCACAAGCTTGATCTTTTGCAAGATCTCACATGTCACCCACCAAGAGCTTGTTTGATGTTGGCTCTAGAAGGATTTCCATCTTCATTGTGAATATTTTACATATCACTCAGATGTTCTGGCAATACCACAAGGATAATCGTGGGACTCTCGATATATATATATATACTTACTTTCCACATTGTGTGAAACAACAAGTCTTCATTAATTTTGTGTCCTAATGAGATTTTGTGGATGATCTCTTTGGCTCTAGACTCAATAGTGCACTTTGGTTTCCTATCTTTGGAGACTAAGGAGGGTCTCCTTCTTCAATATCAATAATCTCTAAGAAAGTCGATAGATTATGTAGGTTCCTGTGAGAATGAAACAAGTCCTTTTAAGAGGAACTTGAGTAGCTTGGGAAGTTTAGTGCGATGCGTCCTTTGGGTCCATGACGTCTTGTCTTCAATACCGGTGTTACCTTAGTAACCACCGATAGCATATGCATTGAACCGGTTTACGCCTAAGGTTGAATTAATGGAGGGCTATTTCTTTTCACCCTTTTCACATTCAATTCTTTTCATTCTTCAACCCTTGATTGCTTACGAGACTTCATAACTAGAACCTTGTTGGGTTTATTCCAATTCTAGCTCAATCTCGATCGGCACTCTTCCCATTTCTCATTTTCCCCTTTTTTCATCATACCTAAGGACTCTACACAATCCGATTGGATTGTCCTTTGAGTAGATCCCTCCGGCTCTGGCGGGATCGTGAAACGAATACCTAACCTAAGCATCCTTATAACACCATGCATAAAGTAAATTGGTGGGTCTTTTGGTATTGTTCATTCCTTCTTGAAACCAATTGAAAAATCATTTGGAAAATCAATCAAGGTACTTGTGATATAATATCAAAGCATTTTGTACCTTAATTGTTTTGATCATTTAAATGCTCCCCTTGACATGTGCATATGATTTTGAGATTGTTTAGCACATGGAGGCAAGAGTTCTTTGAAATAATTTCTTGATCACAATTTCGTGAAAAAGCCATTTGATTTTCTTGGTAAATTCTCCTCTCAAAATGTCGTTGGTTGTATAACATCATTTAACACATAGAGGAAGGAGGTTTTGAAGAACTTCCACAATCACATTTGCCATTAAAAACCATTAGAAAATCAATCAAGGTACATTATGTTGAAACATATAAATCTTTGTACCTTGAAAGTTTATTTTCTTTAGAAATGCTCCCCTCGATATACGCTCGAGATTCGAGCGTTTAGCACATATGGGGAAGCGGTATGCATTTGAATCAAAGCGATCACCTTTATCAAGTTTCATTATTAAATCACAAATTCTCCCCCGATCAAAAGTATCAAACCCTTTGAGATTTTGGACCCCAAGTGATTTAATAAGGTTTAGAAAACATGGGAGAATATGTGCCTGGTTTAAATTCTCATCTGGTTTTTTTGGATAAATGCTCCCCCTCAACATGTGCATTATGTATTAGGAATCTTTTAGCACATGGAGGCAGGAGTGCCTTTAAAGGACTAAAACCAATTCCATTTAAACATATTTGAGATTTAAATCACGATCTCTCCCCCGATCAAAATTTCAAATCTTTTGAGATTTGTGATCTCAACTGATTTAAATCACTTAGAAAAGTTTGGGGAAAGACGTGGCTTGATTTAATTTTGAAAATTGACTGATAAGGACCAATTTAAGACATTAAAGATTGTTAGTGTCAGGTATGATAGTTTTAAGAGATCTTTAAGTAAAATAAAACAATTTCACAATCAAACAAGAACATAAAAAATTTCATTTTGAAAGATCTTGAATCAAAAGAAAAATCATACCATGACATAACATTAAATCTTTAGATCACCACTTTATTTCGTACAATTTGACTCTGATTCGTTTGATGATATATTGTTTGAAATTTTTTAACTTGAAATCACTCTCCCCCTCAATCGATGACCATAATCTTTGATTGAGTGACTTATGTTTTATCAAAATGAAGTCCGATTAATTTCCAAAAATTTAAGCCCAATTTATTTTCAAAACAATAATTTTTCCATTTTTAAAACAATATTTTTAAAATTGTTAAGAAAAATGGTATCATCCACTACTTTATCCTGCACAAAGATACGTTAGGTTGTTGAGCTGCTTTTGTTGTTGTTGCTGAAGGTTGGAAGAAAACCGTCTACTGATGCAGCGAGACCTCTGACGTTGCATTTGTCATGCCAACTCTCCATAGAGGTCCAATTAAGCTCCGTTTCTTCATTTGTCGGCCCAAGAAATAGTTGCCCTTTCTTTCGGCATCCAATCATCATTACTTGTGGGATCGGATGGGAACAATCTTATGAACCATGATATACGCATATGTTGGTGGACATACAAGCGGATATATGGTGGTCGACATCACCAAACATCAATCGACTAAGAAAAGTCAATTCAACATATCAATCGGATCATGTAAAGCATGTGAATAATTTGTTTATCAAACTCTAGTCATCTAATCCTAACAATCATATCCTAGGCACCTAGTCCTTTAACGTAGGTTAACATGTTTTACATTTAAGTATATGGGATAATTAGATAAGCTCGTTAGATGATATAGATTTGAAACATTCTCCCCTCAATCAATGACTTATTTTACGAAAAGTTTAAAAGCTGAAGTCATTGATTGAGTTTTCAATTTTATGAAGACTACGAATCGATTGATTTACAAGCAACTCATTTACCACCATTTTTAAAACAACAAATATTTTTCTGAAGAATTTATAGAAGGAAAAACATTTGTGTAGGAACAGCAGTCCTTCGACATACTTTCCTCAATTTGTTTTTAGGATAAGTGCACGAATTTTGTGAAAATCGCTTAAGCGTAGCACTTTCCTTCTTTGGAAAATGGGTTGCTATCTGAAATAATAGCAAGCCATCATTTGAAGCCCGGGTTACATTCTGAAATAACTGTAATCCATAGTTTTAGACATGTTTGGAAAAAAATATTTACACCTTCTGCTCGAACTTCATCTATGGTCCCGTGCCATTGTTGAATGACATTTCTAAGACCGTAGATGTTATCGATACCAGAAGACATGTCTTGAGAAAACATATTTTGGTATTTTCAAATTTTCGATTTTTATGGGTTTTGTCGGTTTTATAATTTTCTATTTTCCTTTTGTTGGTTTTATATTTTGTATTTTGCTTTTTATAAATATTTACAAAGATAGAGTAGATGATATAGTTTAAGAAAGATGATGATCTGATGCAGAGATAAGGATATCGAACGACCCCATTGTAGAAGATGAAGCCATCATCTAAACATTCACCACCAAAGCTTTCAAGGCTCGAGTGAGAGAAATTGAACCATCCGAAAGTGAGACTTTGGCGACTTCTCCCCAATGAAAATATTCTTCTTGAGCAAATTCTAAGCTCTCTTTCAAGCTTTCCTTAGCAGTGCACAGGAAGCACACCATATCATCGATCTTCTTGCTCCTCTTAAGAATGATCATCGTGAATCTCGTTCGGGTTATATCATCCAATAGAACAACAACGTATCATCCCACGCTTGAAAGATTCTTCTCAATTTTCTTTTCTACTGACGTCTGAAGCGATGCATCCCCAAAAGGTGTCAACAGAACAATTCCCCCAAGTAGTTGAATTGATGTCGTCAGTCTCTTAGAATAGAGCTCATGAACCCGAAGTACGCATATACCCGAAGTGAGAGAAACTTATAACATCGAAGTAGCAGATTAAGTCCGATATCCAAAGAATAACCCCGGTGTATACTTTTCTCTCCCCTGAAGAAAGTGTATGAAGCTCAAGAACCCGAAGTACCCGAATGCCTAAAGAGAGAATAACCGATAACATTGAAGTAGCAGGCGAATCGCGATTATCTCTGCGGATGTCAACTCGAATAAGTGATTATATCTAAATCAACGATTAAGCTCTCAAGGTAAACAGTTGGCGCCCCGATGTACACAATCTCTCTCCACGATGATTGCGATGATGGAAATCGAAATCATCATACACTTATGTACCTCTTTTATCTTCGAAACTAACTCTTCCATCTCTTCCCCACATAGTTGGAATAAGGACACTAAGCCAAGAGTCAAACCTTGAGTTTCTGCGGTAATGACATTCGTCTTCCGGGATATCTTGATCACTTAAGTATTAAGTTCATCAAGCTTACTCGCGTTTAGATGTGTGTCTCCTTCCCCTTGTTGGTTTTGATAATGACAACATTGTAAGCCCATGTACAAGAAATCTTTTGAGAAGAATACTTGAAGTCTTGTGAGAATCAACTTCTTTGAAGTAGAATGTGAGCAAGTCTAATTGGGATTAAATCGACATTTCACTCTCCCATGATTAGTGCTCTCCTAAATCGACAATCTGTTTGATAAATGCCAGTTAAGAAGAAGTATTTAGATAATCAAATGCAACTCGTCTTTAGTCTTCTAACATGCGACAAAAATATATAAACAGGTATAGACTCGACCTTCTTCAAGATTGTCCATTTGGGAATAGAGTGTTAACATCTTCAACTCACCAAATGCATTCCGTTAACTTACATCTTGCAAGTCCCTTAACTAAAATCTCTCCCAATAAAACAAGAACGAAAGATGTTCATCGAAATCGACAATCGACTACATAGCGAACACACGAAATGGTAACACGAACTACCAATCACATCAAACAAAACAGAGAGATTTTTGGAATCATCATGTTGATGTGTCGTGAAGCATTAACGGAAGCACTTTGTCGATAAACTCATCGGTCCGGTGAAGATGTCAACCAACGGATCTTAGAAGAAACTCCATGTAAAGATGACCCGATAAGAAGAAGCTCGGTTCTTACATGAGTTTGGGCCGTTTGACCATTTATTCTCAAATATCAATCAACCATGCAATAAATTCACACTTCTCCCCTCAAAATTGCATACGGAGTTGCCATTCTTGATTGAATAAGTGAAAATCATCCAAATATATTCTATTCACACTTCTCCCCCTCAAAGGTAGCATATGATGTCGCCATCGTCATTATAATTGAGCAAGTGGAATAAGAAAACAATCAACGGTAGTCCGGTTCACTTGATAATTGAAAGCGCATGGAAATAGCATGAAGCATGTTGATGAGAATGGTCATAATTGAGAAGATTTATCTTCTTCAGAAGATAAAGCGCACTGAAACGTACACTTTTCTTTTCTTTGAGAGTCGAGGCTTGAGCTGTTGTGTTCAAACATCATAAGAAGATTTCTCTTCTTGAAGATGAAGCCTTTGAAACATACACTTTTCTTTTCTTTGGAGTCGAGGCTTGAGCTGTTGTGTTCAAGCGTCATAAATCTCTCTATTTTCATCTACTCTTGGCAAACATGTAATCAACCCATTATCATTCGATAGGCTCTTTGTCGTGACAAGCGATGGAAAACCCAATATGATGAATTGACCACAGTAAAACAACCCGAACTCGTGACTTAAACTTGCACATATGTAACAAAAGCGGTGTCGATTTCATCCTCCATTGAATCTCTAAGTACTCTATACTCTTCATCCAACCAACCATCAAGTATTAGGCGTACATCACCTCTTGAAAATCCACAATTTAATGTGACCTTGAGCACTTAGCGTAACTCCTTAAAGTGATAGTTATTTTGTGATGGTAAGAGCCCAATTCCCCAGTGGTAAAAGAAAAGGAAAAGTCACCCAACAATAACTAGATTTCCAAGTCTTCATTTTTATGCTAAGCTCGAACAAGGATCATGAAGAATCTTCATCCAACCATCCCGATACCGGATACTAAGTACACTTGCGTGATATTTCACTTCAACCTCAAATAAATAATAGTAAATGCTTGCCGTTGTCACATCTTACGGTTAAAAGCTCAACTCTAGCCTCCTTTACGTTTTAAGTGAACTATGATCATGGTTTCATCGACCATGGTTAAAAGCACATAACCCAGTAAAACCTTGTAATAACCAAGCGCCATGAAGAATATCAAACAATCACCCAATTCATGAAGTACACCCTTTTATCCCTTCTTGAAGTAGAAACCGTGGCACCGACATCGGATAAGATCCGAGTACACTTTCCTTTCTCCGGGATGGTTCCATCATCACGGATTTTACAATTCGTGGTTTAAACCGAGAAATAGTTTCTTCGCGGGTTTTACAAAACCAAGAATAAACCGTAAGATAGATCCGAAAATGCACTTAACAATTACAAGGATGTTTCCATTGTCACGGGATTTTAAAATCTATGATTTAAACAGAAATAGTTTCTTTCGTGAGTTTTACAAAATCAAGACTAAGCAGTAAACAATGTTAGTTTGAGCGTGTTATGACAACTTTGGTTTCGGTGAGTATCATTTTAGGGTAACATCACGGTTCATCAATGGTTCTTTCTCCAACATCAACAATATCATCAACAATTCTTTACCCATATGTAGACAACTTCACAAACCATACTAAGTCGAGTAGTATACACTACTTTCCCACGGAGGTTGATCAGAAAACATCAGTACGTTTCTCCCATGATGGTTTCGAACCTTGGAAGCATCATAACGTGTCGACCATTTGCCGAAGTTCTTGTCATAAGCAAACATCTTGAAATTTCGTGTATGGCGTTGAAGATTCTTGAAAGATTTTGCTTTATTCGCGCCTTTTCGTCCAAATAAGTGCCATTCCGGCATTTTGCCTTCAAGAGACCTAAAAGTAAAAGGAGCGATATTAAGCAATAACGGATACAAAGTGATCAAATAAGGGTTAAACGACCCTCAAAATGGTACCTTTAAAACCTTATCAAATATCCCTACACTTGTTATTTGTTTGTCCTCAAGCAAATGTGCTTTTAGCCAATTAATTTATAAGTTAGGGGTCATGAAGCATTGATTTAAAGCAGTCCACAACACATATAAGCCCGCAAAAGTCATAACAAGCACGGAAATTACATACTAGCACCTCACATGGGGTTTTGGATACTCGCATCTCTCTCGGGTGTATATATGAAATATAACAAATAGAAAATGGAAGATAAACACTCATTAACTGGTCCTAGTACAGTTACCATAGGCTTGAGAATAGATCAAACCTCCATCGCTTTGGCGTAGCACCTAGGAAAGACTATCAAAGAGGTCTTTTGAAGGGTTGTAATGTTAGGCTTACGGTAGGAAACAAGGGTTTGGTGGGATAGGCTATTTAGTGGTGGCTAGTCAAAAATCTCTATGTTAAATGCATACTAAGAATGGCGTTGCTAAGCCAAGACTCGACACTCTAAAACTCTAGGTAACGGAAATAAACAAACATAAATTTAAAGGATAGATGTAGGATGGTAGCCCGTAGTTTTTTTTTTTTTTTTTTTTTTTTTTTAACACTCTATTTTTTTCTTTTCTCTTTTCTATTCTTTTCGATTTTTTTTTTTTTTTTACACTTTTACTCTACCATCCCCTACGGTTACATCAAAATGATAGGGATTTATAGGCACATTCCTACACTTGAGTTTTATTACTCTAACACTAATTTGACCCGAATTGAAAAGATCAAAACACTTGGGGTACATTATTATGCAAACAAAGGGAATTTGAATTTAACGTTCCCTTCCGTCATTTCATAAACTTTAACTTTTCCCATGAATCCCAATCGTCCCAAAGCGTATACAAATGATATGACTCGACTTAGCAACTCATACAAGCAACCGATAATTGAACTAAGGGTTTGGTGATAACAAAATTTGCACTAAAAGTGAGTGCTTAAGGGTAGGCTAAGGCGATTTGGGTGTATATTTGGGGTGGGGTATAAACAATGCTCTTCATTGATATTCGGAAAAACCGAAACATCACGAGAACCGCGAAAAGGATAGGCTCGAGGGGTTAACTAGGGTTATCGTGTACTAAAGATGAGTACAACGCAAAGGGTGTGGGGAATTACACAACCGATGTGGAAGAAGTAATTATATTACGGTATCAAACAAGGGTTATCCTAATGCCTCTTATCATTTAGTTATTCCTAACTACACAAGTGTAGTCTCACTTGCGATCTCGGAATGCATCACAAAACAAGTTCTAGAATCTACTTTACTACCGGTTCACACTCTAAGCATTAAAGATGAATGCTTTAATTCCTACTAATCTAAGGCGATCCTCACATTTTGGGTGGAATTTGGGTGGTAAAGGGTTTTGTGCTAGTCATATAACTTCCTATCCGTGAGGCGCTTTTGTTAAGACTAATAGCCCACTCCTATATGTCATGAAAAAATTTAAATTTGGTGCCAAAATTATCCTAACCGACATTTTCTCATGGTTTATTACGCAAATGTAATTAGACAAAGCAAATAATCAAGGATAAGCATAGTTTCAAAGTTCACGTTTTATTTTCCCTCCCTACACTTAAACTGAAAATTGTCCCCAATGTTGCCCGAAAGTATCAAAGTTATGATAAAAGAAGGTAATCAAAAATGAAAGAAACTAATACTCCCCTGATTAGCTCGGTAGGATCCGTGTAAAGTGGTGGTTAAATCCTTTTCAAGAAGAATTATTGCGTGAAAAGCTCCTTCAATCTTGTGTAACTTCTTCTTGATAAACTAAACCTGCACACTTGAAGAAAACAAACGAAACCTTCGCGTAAAATCGGCGGTAATAATATACATAAGACTCGATTTAAGCTAGGATATAATGCTTGTGGAATGGATGTTTACAGAATTTCTAAGAAAATTAAGACCTGGAAAATTCCAAAATTTTATAAGTAGCTCGGAAAACAAGAAAAAGTGATCGATGTTTTACTCCTTCCCGACGCGTTAGGTTGCAATCTGACGCCGTCGGTTATCTGACAAAAAGCGGTGCGATTTTCTGGAAAATTTACATCTTTAGAATCGGAAAATTTCGCAAAACATCCATTATGACTCGATACAAGCATTTGACTCGAACAAACACACAAATATATCTTTTAATGAATTGTTATCCTCATGTTTACGTTTCTTTTGAAAGCGTGTAATCCTCCTACACTTATCCCATATGTAAAATACCTTTATATGTAATTAAAGCGAGGGTAAAGACAAAATAAAGCATTTTACAAATTCAAACATGAGAATAAACAATCAATAGAAGATATCGACACATAAATAAAATGAAAACAAATACACATGGGTTGCCTCCCAAGCGCTTGTTTTGTTCGAGTCACGAGCCCGACTCTACCCTTATTTAACGGATAAAGGGAGGTTTTCCTACACTTAAGTTTAAGTGCGGGTGATAGTAGCAATACAAACCCTTAGGGTGGAAATTTGCTACGTGAGGAGAGGGTGATGGGTGATTTATATGCTCAAAGGAGTGTGCTCCATTCATTATAACCTTACCTAATTCAATTGGTGTAGCGGGTGAATCAAATCTCTCTCCTAAAAATGGATCATCTTCTATCAACTTCAAAATATTCTTAGTTACGGATCCATCTTGACCTAATAAACCCGGTTTAAACCCATAGTGTTTCTTGTTATCAACCATGAATGGGTGATATAAGTGTGTAAGGTCATGGGTTACTCCTATATTAGCTTCTACTCTACATGGCCTAGAATCTACCACCTTTATCAAGCAACTACCGGACTATCTATTTTGATGGGTGGATTGGGGCTAATTCAATTCAAGATTCACATCTAAATACGGAAAATTGGGTAAGGTTTTTGGTTGAGGCTCCGGTTCATCAAAATTAGGAACTTTCCTAGGACTAAGAGAGAGGTCATGACAACAAGCATATAAACCTACATTCTCTAGTGGCGTTTGGTCCAAAGGTTTTCTATCAATTGGGGTTCCTATAGTCTCTTCTACTTCTTCGGGTAAGTTATAGGTGATGTGTGTTCCTCAGTGATGGTAGGGCTTGTGGGCTTGGAGTTTCCACCTTTTCTCCATTATATCTAGACCTCCTAAATGTTCATCATGTGTTTTGATATGATCGACCCAAATACACTCCTAAGCATCTCAAATCCTTCTTTAGCCATTTCATATTCTTGGTCCGATTCATAATAATTTTCTCAAAATTTGATCACTATGTTTTATTTTCCTAAAGGATTCCTCGCGTGTCATATGCTTTGAAATCTATCCACGCATGCAACTAAGCGGTTCAACTATAACCATTTCACAATCTTGTTCGGGTTTAGGTTCCATGTTCTTAAAACTAGGTCTTTTTGATCATGGTGCCTAAGATCATTCAATTGATAGTTTATGCATAGGAGGCTTTTACGAAAAATTCTCGGTGGTGTCACTAAAAGGAGTTGATCGACAACGATTGTTGAATAGAAGCCACACAAGTACGTAATATATCAAATCCATCCAACCTTACACCCATCTCCTTTTGGATATCTCTAAGTTCACTCACAAATTCATTAGAACAATTAAAACCAAACCAATCTGCGAAATTCAAGCTGTTCCTCATTTGTTAATGATGCAAATGCAATTTCACTTGCCATAGCGACAAATGAAAAGGGTTTCTGAACACAAACACAAAGAGGGGATAGACTACGGGAAGCTAATAAAAGAAAAAATTTACTTGATAGGAATCAAGCAAAGAAACCTAAGCGAGGGTGGACTACTACTAGCTATTCTATTTCCGGTGGCGCCAAAACTTGATCGCTTACAGCGGTGGCGTTCGGGTCAAAGGAACTTCCTTTTCGTCGAGCAAGTTTTTCAACACCTAAGCGATGAGCCTAATCGTTGTAGTGTAGTGTTAGGGTAAGCCACGGTATTGATATCGTTCTCTGGGGAATAGGAATGCTAGTGAGAAGTTACTACGCTAAGTTGAGGTTGAGGAAGATTATTTTTATTTTTTTATGTTTTTAGGAAATTGAAAGGTACGAATCTCGGGTATTGGATTTGGGGGTTGGTATTTCTACCGATTACTCTACTATTATCTAATTATCTAAACTAAGGTGGTGGTAGTCTATGTCTAATTAATGTGTGCTCGTATGATAGTTTAAAGATGTGTTTACTTAGGTTTTACTACTCCTTAATTATCTCCTATTGATGGTTGAGTTGTCACGTCTTATTCTTAGTTGCGTTGTGTGCCTAAAGTTGTAGGGTGTCGTTTCTCCTAACTCTTTGAACTTACCAAAGGTCTCATCTACAAAAGCCATTAGGGATAATAAACTCTTACTCTAAGGCACTCTTTGGATGGTTTAGCTTACAACTACTCGGTAATTATATTCTAAGGTTCACAAAGATGAATCAAGCATTAAGTACACAACGAATGACCTATCGCATTACTAGATCATTAATCAACTAAGATAAGAAACAACCAATCAATATTTAATAATCAAGTTTCATATTCCTAAGCAAACACACAAATAAATTAGCCGAACATGGAGAACATGCAAGCATTGATGAGTGTCTAAATACTCATCATTTTATATTGTTAAAATGCCAAAAACATCCGAAAACACTCGAAACATATCAAAATGATAAAATATCACAAACAAGTGTTTTATATGTTTTGAATGCAAAACATCAAAATCGGTGAAAACGTATCAAGTTTGCATAATTGGCGCTTTAGTCCCCAAGTTACAAAAGTTGTCAAATCTAGTCCTTGGTAATTCAAAAACTTGTAAAATGTCATTTAAGGTCCTTGGGATTCACAAGTTGTTCAAAATAATCCTTTGAAGTTAAAAATCACAAATTTACAACTTTGGTCCCTCAACTTTGCAAAAGTGTCAAAATTAGTCCCTAAGGTTTTAAAAATAAGAAAATAATCAAAATAAACCTTATACTATTTATAAATGGCAATATTGGTCCTTCATGATAACTTTGGAGAAAATTACAAGTTTGGTCCCTAGAGTTACAAAATTGGCAATTTTAGTCCTTGGACATTTAAAAATGGAATTTTATGCAAATGATCCTTGTACTATTCTTATATGGCAGGTTTGACCCTTGTGATAAGTTTGGAAACTTGTCAAACAGTACCTTAACTTTCACCAAATTACAACTTTGGTCCTTGTCTTAATAATTAACCAAACGGACCCTTGTATTAATTTAAACCCAATCCACTAAACACATTCACCGCCCAAACACACAAGCCCAACCAATTTTTAAAATAAAACACGCGCCATGTACTGTTCATCCCTCCCAACTCCACCTGTTACCACTCCTGCACCCACACCTGTGCTACCACCTCATCTCAACCTTTCCAGCTAATATCTACCTCTCACTATCAACCCCCTCCATCTTGCAATCCAGCCCATACCCCATTAATTACAGATACCCACTCAAAGACTTTTCCCGCCAAGATTTCCAAGTGGACGATTTGGATTAATTTGAAGAAATCAATGGTTAGATTTAGGTGGGAAAGATTCGAGTGTTGATGAGGTTGAAAAGATCATTATAAATCAAGTTTGGAGCGGTGTGGAAGAGCAAGTAGTGTAAATTAGTTTAGATAGTGTCGTATTAGTTAAATTTACTTTTCCGGTGTTTGTTTAAACTTTAAAGTCTTGTATTAAGTGATCCTAGTGTACTATAAATCCTTCTCAATGTTTAATTTCAAGTTTTAATATCATTTTCGGTTTATGCATAATTCCTTGTTTAAATTCCAAAAATTCTCAAAGATTGTTATCATTGTTGTATTGGATTGAAGCTCATATAAGCTTTCTAAAGCTTTTCTAAGCTTTTGAAATCATTAAAAATCGTCTAGAGCTTTAATAGAAAATTTTCCAAAATTACTAGAAATTAGTTGTAAAATAAAAATCTATGGAGATGATCAAGAAGATGGTTCAAAGTCGTTCTTTGGAATGATTACTGGTATAGAGCTTCTTGGGAAGCATTAGGATTGATCCTCAGTTCTTGGTTCCTTGTCCTGTGCATTAACTCATTTGTAAGCTATTTCCTAAAAATTTGCATAATTAGTATACTTGAGTTTTCTGTTGTTGTTAATGTTTTTTAGTGCTTATTCAGTCTTAAAAAATGATAACATAAGGTTTTTAATTAGTAGTATGGTCTTAATCTGTGTGTCTCTTTAATAAGCTTCTTAATAGTCTAGTTAAAGGTTGTTTGGATTAGCTTATTTAACTGTATTATAGGTTGTTTAAGTTGTTGTTTGTTATTGATATGTATCATATAAGTACTTAAGAACTCTGTGCTAGCATAAAAAGCAGTCCTCATTAGTCCCAAAGTCAAAATGGTTTTTAATCTCATTATTAGAGCTAACTGTTATAAACTCCACTGTGAAATTCATCATTTTGGCTTATAATTTGTTATTCTAGCTTAAAACCAACTTATCACATTATAATAACATAATAATTCAATAGAATGGATCCTAGTTTCATAAAAGTCAAACTTGCGGTTTAGTTCAAAAGTCAAAACATGTTCGTACGCCAGTGAGACCTTATTTCAAAAGCTCACAGAGAGCTTATAAATGAGCTTTAATTTGTGTAAATTAGCTTTTGAATAGTGAGCTGGTCAACTAGTTAGTCCAGTCTTAGTTTTCATTTTCTAACTTATTTAGTGCTTATTTCCATATCTTATTTTGAACACCTCTTTTGTAAAGCTGCCCTGTGCACCAGATAGATATCTAGATTCAAAAGCTCTCACAGAGCTTATTATTTAGCTTAAGCTTATACAATTTAGTTTTTTTAGAAAGCCAACCTAGTCATTTTAATGTTTCAAGCTTTAATTTCCAACTTGTAGCTTATTTGATAAGCTTGTTTAAGGCTTATTGTTCTGTCCATTTTATCTAAAACAAACTATCCAGTGGTTTTTCCAGCTTTTCAAGAGCTTGTCACAGGCTTATTAGTGAAAGCCAGCACTTGTAATTTAGCTTTTTAGGAAGTTTTGATGGTTGACTTGATAGTGCCAGTTTTTAATTTCAGTCCCTAGCTTATCTTAGTGCTTAAATATTAGCTTAAAGTTGCCTACCAAACCCAAATATGTACTGTGTATCAGTTTAGCTATAGAGCTTATTTATAGTTGTTGAGTGCTTATTACTTAAATATAGTGCTTTTTCAGTATTAATATTAGCTTATTAATAGTTTATTAGCTTATCTCCACTTTTCCTTTGCTTATTTCTAGCCTATAAGCCATTTTGGTTTAATATTTTGCTAATTTCCAAAATTTTGCCTCATCGTTGCATAAATAAGTCGTCTGAGCTTATTGGTCATTTTTAGAAAAAGTCATAGTTTTATAAAGTGCTTATTTTAGTATTCTTAGCAAGTTTGTAAAAGAAAATTTTCAAAAATAAAATGTTTGTGCAAAAAGGGAGAGGCATGGGTCGAACCTGAGACCTCTCCCTTATGGGAATGATAGTGGGGGTACCTGTAACCATTGCGCCCTTGGGTCTTTCTCGTTAAAACCTTGCACTATCTATCTCTTATATATGTTTTATTCATTTTAGCTTAAACGAGATTTTAGCTTATTTTTAGCTTATTCGTAGTAGCTTTTCCGCTTTGTAATTTTAATAAATTTGTATTAGTAATAAGTATTTTATAAAAAGTTTCGGATTTTCTCATTAGTTTTACTATTTTAAACATTTAATTAGTGTTTTATAGTATTTAATTCATAATAAATAAAATAATTATCTAAAAATATAATTCTTTTTGTAAAATTTTCTTTTATCATATAGTACGTAATAAAATTAGTTTTACACTCGTGAGGCCTTTTATTTCAATAATTTTACGCTTTATCTTGCGCTCAAACAGATTTTTCGTAAATAACGACGCGTTTTCATTTTAAGTAACGTTTTAGATAATTTAGGTTTACGTTTTAATTAAAATAGTTTATTTAAGTTATTTTGTTATATAAAATAAACGTTCATCGATCTGTAAAAATAGTGATAGCGTTTATTTAATATATTTTATCTTTTTAATTTTCTTAATTTGCATTTAAGTCGCTGTTATTTGTAAATCTTTTCTTTAGGTAATTATACATCAAAACCCTTACTGATCACTATCCTTAGTGATCATTCTATCATCTGGTGAAGTTGTTTAACACCAATTCATCCTCCGTGGGACTTAACGACTCAGGAATCCACTATATTCCTCTGATCTTCATTGTATTTGTGTTTTAACTGTTTTAAGTTTCTTACGGTTAGTCATTCACAAGTGACTAGCTTGTGTGAGATTAGACTTGACTGTTTAGCATCAATCAAATTTTGGCGCCGCTGCCGGGGAGGCTGTAAGCGTGTTTTAAGCATTTCCAGATCCATTCTTGTGAATATACCACCTTTTTGTAAACAGTTTTTTGTAAAGTTTTTTAAAAAAATCAAAAAGTTCATTAACACTTTTTCTAAAGTGTTAACAACACCAAAAATATTTTCATCTTTGTTTTTACAAAATATTTATCCAAAAATCCAAAAATATTCATCTTTAACCTCTTACCCTTTTTGATTCTTTATTCCTTTACCCTCTATCCATTTGATTCTGACTTCTTCTATTCTCATGGAATCTCTCGACTACGACGAACTGGAACGAAGTTGAAAAACTTCCTATTTTATCACAAACGTCAAGAATTCGTGTTGTTCGTGATGATCCATTGATTCTGCGTGAGGGAAATAGAACGAGAAACCAAGGTGACAAAGGACCGGTACTTTCATATGATAATGGAGGTGCTAACACGTCCAACCTACGGTTATCCAAAGATCTAACCCTCGATTGCTCCTAAGCCGTCTAAAATTGATCCTACACTTTCACGATTTACGGTTAAAAGCAAACATGCGTAATTTAAACGGTGACTAGCAAGAATGACTTGCCTAATCTTCACGCTTCTCAAGAACCGAACCAGAGACCATAACTAAGTGGTGGAAATTGCTAGCTCTCGAGCACACCACTTGTCCCACCTCCGGATTTTTCAAAATGTTCTTTGAGTCTTATTAGTCATTCGATCACCATGTTGGTTTTGTTGATTCTTTGAATGAACCGATTCCTTCTCATAATTCTCAAATAGAATCGTTTATTCCTTGTGTCGGTTGTGGTGAGCCTCTTTTTGGTTCACCATGTCATTTGTGTACGCGTATATACAGATGTGGTAATGATATTCGAACGGGAGTTGTTTATTTTGTGGTTCGAGGAATTCATATGATTATGATCCTAATCCGAACTCATTTAACGACCCTCAAATTTTTCTAACTACCCACCACACCGACTTATCTTCATATAATCAACAATCTGCTTGTGAATTTTGTGGAGGTCCTCACCAAGGATTTGAATGTCAATCCGGAAACACGTTTGTCTATGAGCAGTTCTCGGTGATGCTCGTAACTTTGGCTATGACCAATATCCATATGATTCACCAATCCAAGCTCAACAGTTTCTTGTTGTGAGAACTGTGGAGGTCCCCATTTCACTCGATTGTCAAACAGGAATCCATTTCCTTGTAACAATTACGACTATTCATATCACGACCAACCTCCACGGTGCCAAATGACTCAAACTCCTCAAACAAACTCAACAAGACACTTATCTAGAGCTTCCGAGTCGGTGAAAAGAACCGAGGAGTTGAGTAAGACAAACATTTCATAATGTTCCCGCTTTTTCTTGTGTATATTGTGGGGTCCTCATGATGATTATCAATGTCAACCTTCCGGTTTGGACAAATCTCCACTCCCACAATGTCCCATCATTCAAAATTCACATGAGAAATCCATGGAAGAATTGCTAGTCAAGAGCGGTGCTAAAATAAATTCCCAAATTGCCTTTGAAAAATCTATTAGGGAATCAATTGCACAAGAAAAGCGCAGATCTAGCTCTCAATTTCGCTTTATTCCCGATGATAGTGATGATGAAGATACACTTGAAGATTCATCAAATTCATCGGTTGATATTCCAGCAGCTTGAGATTCATTCTCGGACAACCGCTATCACACCCGAGGTTCACACTCACTCTCGAACATGGGGATGAGCTTGACACTGTTCCTGAAAAGGAATCGGACAAATTCATAAAGTCTAGTGTTGAGGACCTTGTCCCAATCCCGAGAGAGTCACAGGGAATTCTCGACCATATGTGTGATATCCCTTCCCCTCTTGAGTGTTCAAAAGATCATTTTGAGACTTTCTCCGATTTTAGCGATGATTGTAAATCTTATGGAGACATTGAGAATGTTGAGGCATCACTTTCACATTGTGATGTTGATCCTCTTTTTGAGGAGTTTACTGATGAACTCACTCACATCATTCCACTTTCATCGGAAAGTGATGATGATCTCTTTGATTTCAAAACCAACCGAGGAGAAATTGAAAATCTCCTATATAATGATCGTTCACTCACTTCTCACCCTAACAGTCCAATAGAGAATGTTAATCACCTTGTTCTCGAAACATTCAAAGCTACTTTCACCAATCCTCTATTTGAATTCGAATCAATTCACTTGATTTCTAACAATCCAATCTTTGACGAGGACGATGATGAGTCTGATGGAACAAGAGTTCACAAATTCACTTCATGTGAATGATTCTCTTCTGAGGAGTTCTCCTTTGAACTCACTCATATCATATCTCTACCAGAGTATGATAACTTCCATTTTGATCTAGACATAAATGATCTTTGTGTTCCGGAGGGAAATGTTCTCAACCATGAGAACTTGCTTGATATCAAAATCCCATCCCTCCAGCCCAGAATATGTCTTGATCAAATGAGCTTAAATGATGAGATTCATGATCCAGAAATCATGAATTCTTCTTCTGATGATGATGAGTTAGTCATGATGTTTATCATGATTTTCTTTCTCTTCTTTACCCATCCCGTGGCTTCTCCTGTTCTTCACTCCTTTGGGAATGAAGACATTATCTTTGACCCCGGCATTTTCATTTATCATTTGTAAGCCGGTTCTATGTATATCTCGCCGGTGTGGAACTTTCACATATTTCAATGTTTATAGAAACATCTCATGTGAAAGTCCGATGGAGATTGTCTCTTCCACTTACTTCCCCATGAACAATTAATTCGGGGTCGAGTCAAGCTAGCGACTCGGTAATCAAAAACAGTAGCTAAACATGGGTTTTCACCCGTGTGTACCACCTAAGTGTGGGGGAGATGCCCCACATGTTGTATATAGATTTTGAAAATAAATGAAAATTGTAAATATTAAAAAAGAGAATAATTGTTGTGTTTCTACACTTAGCTAGTAATGTTATCTTTTTACGTTCTAAGTTTCGGCATAACAGCCGGTACTTTGAATATTGAGGACAATATTCATTTCTAAGTGTGGGGGGGGGAAATTCTGGCGAATTTGATCATAAATGTACCCTTTTAGTCCCTTTTTCCCCCAAAATGGCCAAATTTAATTTTTTTTTTAATTTAGTGGAAGTACTATGTACTAAACACAACAAATGATAATCAGTCCACCATGTCTAACCCACATAAGGATTGGCTAATCCAGGAGCAAACGGCTCTTGGTAAAGATATCTCAAATCCGTTTATGGCTTGCAATTTGCCTAAAATTGTATGGTGTTCAGCTCACCATATCCTTAAAAGTGAAGAGTTGGCTAGCCCGCAAGTTTATGGCTTGTGGTAAAGGCAGTTGAAAATCCATAATTGGTAATCGACTCACCAAAGATAATATTGATAATTTATCTAAGAGTTGGCTAGTCCAGAAGCAAACGGCTTCTGGTAAAGACAAATCAAACCCGTTCATAGCTTATGATTTGCTCAAAATCATTTGGTTATCATTGTACCAAAGTTCTTACTTGAACTTAAACAATTGGCTACTCCAGAAGTAATGGCTTTTGGTAAAGAGATAAAATCCATTAACTTTTCATAAATCATTGCTAGGGACTAGCAATATCTTAGTGTGGGGGATTGATGAGTGTCTAAATACTCATCATTTTATATCGTTAAAATGCCAAAACATCCGAAAACACTCGAAACATATCAAATGATAAAATATCACAAACAAGTGTTTTATATGTTTTGAATGCAAAACATCAAAATCTGTGAAAACGATCAAGTTTGCATAATTGGCGCTTTAGTCCCCAAGTTACAAAAGTTGTCAAATCTAGTCCACAGTAATTCAAAAACTTGTAAATGTCATTAAAGGTCCTTGGGATTCACAAGTTGTTCAAAATAATCCTTTGAAGTTAAAAATCACAAATTTACAACTTTGGTCCTCAACTTTGCAAAAGTGTCAAAATTAGTCCCTAAGGTTTTAAAAATAAGAAAATAATCAAAATAAACCTTATACTATTTATAAATGGCAATATTGGTCCTTCATGATAACTTTGGAGAAAATTACAAGTTTGGTCCCTAGAGTTACAAAATTGGCAATTTTAGTCCTTGGACATTTAAAAATGGAATTTTATGCAAATGATCCTTGTACTATTCTTATATGGCAGGTTTGACCCTTGTGATAAGTTTGGAAACTTGTCAAAACAGGTACCTTAACTTTCACCAAATTACAACTTTGGTCCTTGTCTTAATAATTAACCAAACGGACCCTTGTATTAATTTAAACCCAATCCACTAAACACAGCTGCTGGCCCAAACACACAAGCCCAACCAATTTTTAAAATAAAACACGCGCCAGGTACTGTTCATCCCTCCCAACTCCACCTGTTACCACTCCTGCACCCACACCTGTGCTACCACCTCATCTCAACCTTTCCAGCTAATATCTACCTCTCACTATCAACCCCCTCCACCTTGCAATCCAGCCCATACCCCATTAATTACAGATACCCACTCAAAGACTTTTCCCGCCAATATTTCCAAGTGGACGATTTGGATTAATTTGAAGAAATCAATGGTTAGATTTAGGTGGGAAAGATTCAGAGTGTTGACAGAGGTTGAAAAGATCATTATAAATCAAGTTTGGAGCAGTGTGGAAGAGCAAGTAGTGTAAATTAGTTTAGATAGTGTCGTATTAGTTAAATTTACTTTTCCAGTGTTTGTTTAAACTTTAAAGTCTTGTATTAAGTGATCCTAGTGTACTATAAATCCTTCTCAATGTTTAATTTCAAGTTTTAATATCATTTTCGTTTATGCATAATTCCTTGTTTAAATTCCAAAAATTCTCAAAGATTGTTATCATTGTTGTATTGGATTGAAGCTCATATAAGCTTTCTCTAAAGCTTTTCTAAGCTTTTGAAATCATTAAAAATCGTCTAGAGCTTTAATAGAAAATTTTCCAAAATTACTAGAAATTAGTTGTAAAATAAAAATCTATGGGAGATGATCAAGAAGATGGTTCGAGAGTGTTCATTGGAATGATTATCGTATAGAGCTTCTTGGGAAGCATTAGGATTGATCCTCGTTCTTGGTTCCTTGTCTGTGCATTAACTCATTTGTAAGCTATTTCCTAAAATTTGCATAATTAGTATACTTGAGTTTTCGTTGTTGTTAATGTTTTTAGTGCTTATTGGTCTTAAAAATGATAACATAAGGTTTTAATTAGTAGTATGGTCTTAACTGTGTGTCTCTTTAATAAGCTTCTTAATAGTCTAGTTAAAGGTTGTTTGGATTAGCTTATTTAATCGTATTATAGGTTGTTTAAGTTGTTGTTTGTTATTGATATGTATCATATAAGTACTTAAGAACTCGTGCTAGCATAAAAGCGGTCCTCATTAGTCCCAAAGTCAAAATGGTTTTAATCTCATTATTAGAGCTAAGCGTTATAAACTCCACCGTGAAATTCATCATTTTGGCTTATAATTTGTTATTCTAGCTTAAAACCAACTTATCACAAATTATAATAACATAATAATTCAAGAGAATGGATCCTAGTTTCATAAAAGTCAAACTTGCAGTTTAGTTCAAAAGTCAAAACATGTTACGTACACGGTTATGCGAGACCTTATTTCAAAAGCTCACGAGAGCTTATAAATGAGCTTTAATTTGTGTAAATTAGCTTTTGAATAGTCGAACTGGTCAACTAGTTAGTCCCAGTCTTAGTTTTCATTTTCTAACTTATTTAGTGCTTATTTCCATATCTTATTTTGAACACCTCTTTTGTAAAGTCGCCTGCACCGGATAGATATCTAGATTCAAAAGCTCTCACAGAGCTTATTATTTAGCTTAAGCTTATGCAATTTAGTTTTTAGAAAGCCAACCTAGTCATTTTAATGTTTCAAGCTTTAATTTCCAACTTGTAGCTTATTTGATAAGCTTGTTTAAGGCTTATTGTTCATCCATTTTATCTAAAACAAACTATCCAATGGTTTTTCCACTTTTCAAGAGCTTGTCACAGCTTATTAGTGAAAGCCAAGACTTGTAATTTAGCTTTTAGGAAGTTTTGATGGTTGACTTGATAGTGCCGGTTTTAATTTCATCCTAGCTTATCTTAGTGCTTAAATATTAGCTTAAAGTTGCCTACCAAACCCAAATATGTCTTGTGTATCGGTTTAGCTATAGAGCTTATTTATAGTTGTTGAGTGCTTATTACTTAAATATAGTGCTTTTTCAAGATTAATATTAGCTTATTAATAGTTTATTAGCTTATCTCCACTTTTCCTTTGCTTATTTCTAGCCTATAAGCCATTTTGGTTTAATATTTTGCTAATTTCCAAAATTTTGCTCATCGTTGCATAAATAAGTCGATACTGAGCTTATTGGTCATTTTAGAAAAGTCATAGTTTTATAAAGTGCTTATTTTAGTATTCTTAGCAAGTTTGTAAAGAAAATTTTCAAAAATAAAATGTTTGTGCAAAAGGGAGAGGTGGGTCGAACACGAGACCTCTCCCTTATGGGAATGATAGTGGGGTACTGTAACCATTAAGCCTTGGGTCTTTCTCGTTAAAACCTTGCACTATCTATCTCTTATATATGTTTTATTCATTTTAGCTTAAACGAGATTTTAGCTTATTTGTAGCTTATTCGTAGTAGCTTTTTCCAGTTTTGTAATTTTAATAAATTTGTATTAGTAATAAGTATTTTATAAAAAAGTTTCGGATTTTTCTCATTAGTTTTACTATTTTTAAACATTTAATTAGTGTTTTATAGTATTTAATTCATAATAAATAAAATAATTATCTAAAAAATATAATTCTTTTTTGTAAAATTTTCTTTTATCATATAGTACGTAATAAAATTAGTTTTACACTCGTAGGCCTTTTATTTCAATAATTTTACGCTTTATCTTGCGCCCAAAGTATTTTTCGTAAATAACGCGTTTTCATTTTAAGTAACGCTTTTAGATAATTTAGGTTTACGTTTTAATTAAAATAGTTTATTTAAGTTATTTTGATTTATAAAATAAACGTTCATCGATCTGTAAAAATAGTGATAGCGTTTATTTAATATATTTTATCTTTTTAATTTTCTTAATTTGCATTTAAGTCGCTGTTATTTGTAAATCTTTTCTTTAGGTAATTATACATCAAAACCCTTACTGATCACTATCCTTAGTGATCATTCTATCATCTGGTGAAGTTGTTTAACACCAATTCATCCTCCGTGGGACTTAACGACTCAGGAATCCACTATATTCCTCTGATCTTCATTGTATTTGTGTTTTAACTGTTTTAAGTTTCTTACGGTTAGTCATTCACAAGTGACTAGCTTGTGTGAGATTAGACTTGATGTTACACCGTATCCCGAAATACAAATAGGCCTACCTAGATGAATATGGTCTAAGGACTTGACAAGATTGACTAGTCAACCCGATAGTCAAACTAATCATTAATACATATTGTGTTATAGTTATAGAAAGTAGGGGACCTAAGTTGCCATATTATAACTTGTTATAGAAGTGTAGTGTGACCAAATTATAAAGAATGGGACTTGAAGGACCAATTGTGTCAAATGGCCAAAGATACCACCTACTTATCTCTAGACACTTCCCGTCCTTCACTTACTTTCCGAAATATATGTGTGAGTTGGGTGTGTCGAACCGGGAAGAAAGGAGGAGGAGACCATCATGTCTTGATGGTCAAATTGAAGAAGGATTAGTGGTCTAATACTAGTAATGTGCCCTAGTCATAATCCTCATGAAAGTAAGTAACTTCAATTATGTTGAATTAATTGTTTAAGAGTTAGGGTTCTTGTACCCAAGTTGGGGTTTTGGATAATTGTGGTTATATACACTAATTAAGATGTTATAGTATAATTGGGTGAAACCCCTTTGATGGAATTGAAGTAAATGGGTAAGTTGGGTATGATCATGTTATGATCATAAGGTTTGATTAAAAAGAGTTATAGTAATCTTAGAAGTGGCTTATTATGGGTAAAAGTAGGATAATTGATGGGTTGGAGTATCACATAATCAATATATGATTATGTAATGATTAGAGGATGTTTATGTAAGCCATGGTTGTATAAACCATGGCTATAGTTAATTAATGATGTTTTAAGTATACTTTGATTATTGTGTTTAAGGATGTTAGCTATGGATGAAGTTGGACTTTATTAATGAAGATGGTGGTGATATAGTGATAGCTTAGCTTGGATTGCTAAGGTAAGTAATCCGGTTACTACATGCTTAATGTGGATATTATTGTATGATGTGTTTATGGTTGTTATAGTAAAGATTGGTTCTGATTAAGCTAATGAATCATCATGAGAATTAATGATGGTTATAGAGTTAATTGCCTAAAGATGTGTTAAGGTATGTGTTATTGCCTTATGTGCTATTTGTGCTATGGTTTGTGTGTTAGTGATGCTTATGTGAATTGTATGATGATAGAAGCATTTCCATGTCTTAGCCGATTACTTACTAAGCGTTATAAACACATGTTATAGTTGTTAATGTTATTGTAGGTTCATGTGCTTGAGCGATATGGCTTGGATTGGGTGTTGGATCATGGAATGATTATTGAAGATTGTAATATGTCATAATAGGAGCTAGGTAGATCCGAGCTCGTGTGATGAATTGTACCCCGTGAGTCTTTTTATAGTCTTGCAAAAGTGTCGTCAATCGACAAGTATATGTCATAGTCGTTATAGTATTTTAAATAGTCAAATTGGAAGTTATGGTTAGTTTAAAAGGGGTGTTTGGATTAAAGTGTATTTCTACCCATTTTGGGTTGGATGGGTCAAGTAAGTATTAAAATACATCATGGTTGATTTGGTTATAGTTTTGTAAGGTCTTTAGATATTTTGGAAATGTTAAAGTGTTAAAATTGATTGAAATGGGTCAAGTGTGATTGTGCGGTTTCTTTGTCAAAGTGCAGTCATGAGACTGACGGCGTCGCAGTCTTATGGCGACGGCGTCTGGCTTAGTGTAGACGGCGTCAAGTTATAAGTCTTCTGAGCCGTCGCGTGTTAAAGGGTGACGGCGTCGCAGTTATAAGGCGACGGCGTCAGCCCTTATTACAACAATTAAATGAGGCTTTATTGTAATCTTGGGTCATCATTTTTAAAGGGTAAACAAGTATAAGTTATAAAAGGGTTGTCAAAGGTAAATTGTTATAGTTTTTGGTTATTCATTGAAGAGTTTTAGTAATAGTCAAATGTTCCGGGTCAAAGTTTTACAAATCGAGTAATTTCCAGTCAAACCGGGAATCGGGGCGTAACAAATTGGTATCAGAGCTTCGGTTTAAGTGAATTAGGTTTCCACTATAGGTTGCCTAGCCTTAAACCACTTTTAGAAGCGGAAATGAGTATGCTATGTTATAAAGTAAATTATGCCCTATGCTATGTAAGCTATGTGTTAATGTTTTATGAGTTATAGTAACATTGTGTGATTGATGTAACTCCATGGCGGACCGTATGTATATAGGTGAGTAGATCACCATGAATGTTTTACGATTATGTAATTACATGTGCAGAAATTAATTTGGTATATGTAACGAAAGTCCATGACGGACTAAATGTGTTACGTTATAGAACATCGCACACTTTGGTAGTGTCGATGAATATACATATATGATTGTGTAATTGTATGTTATAGTATTTAGGTGATAGATTATTGTAGTCCGTTCACCGTGGATGGTGACGGTGGGTGTGAAATGATTATGTGCTTATTAAGTTATAGAAATTATAATGGGACTATAATAGTGGAGTCAAGGTGTCAATGCTTATAGAAGATATGATTTGAACTCATGATAATTAAAGTTATGATTATGAAAAGATGAGGTATGACTCGTGTTGTATTATGACCAACCTATGGTCTTGTTATATGAATGGCTAATGGGTAGCCAATATGATGGTATTAGAGATGGGACAAGTAAAATTTATAGAATGTAGTAAGCGAGCATGAATGATTGATAATAAGCGAGTCATAGTATAATATTAAGGTGAGTTGTAGCTCACAAGTAAATGTAAAATGGTCTAGCCAAGTGCTAATTAACGAAGAAGCGATAATATAAATATATGAAAGAAATTGTGAATGATAGCAATAAAATAGAACACGACAAGGGCGTGTTAAAGTTCTGAGAATGTGTAAAAGGAATTATTTGAAAGATATGAGTGTGATTGAAATAAACCTATAAGGTTTACATGTGAATAAAGTCAAATAGACTAAAGTGGTAATGGTAAGAATGTGAAAATGGTCAACAAGGGTTGACTGGGTCAATAAGAAAATGAAATGGTTAAACACATAGTGAATGTGTCAATATGGAAGGCGGGCTTATAAGCCCTATGAGAATGTATTGGTTAAATGGAAATGGATGTGTTAGTATGTATGATAAAGTAATAATAGCTTGGATCCTATGAAATGTTATAGTGTGATGTTACAGGCCACTCGAAAGATGTTACAGTTATTGTTATAAAATCCTACGGGATATATATAATGGTGATCCTTTAGGATATGTTATAGTGAATCCTACGGGATGTGTTATAGTACGAGTTGGCAAGAGAAAGTTATAGAAACCCTTTTGGGGTAAATTAAATTGCTTTCACCGGCGAAGAATTGCCTATAACCTTGGCATGGGAAATGGCTCCTTCGGGGAGTGCTAAAGTAAAAAGGATCCAATGCTAATAAATGAAATTTTTGATTATTAAAGTGTGTTGCAGATATGTATTAATGATATGCCGGAAGTGTATAAGTAGGATGATTTATAATTTCTTTATTTAAGTGGATTGGGACGCCTTTTCATTTAAGTAAAGAAATTATGAATCACCGAACTCTGAGTTTACATTTCTTGATTTACATTGTTTGGGACGCCTCTCCATGTAAATGAAGAAGTGTAAATGAGTAGGCTTATGTGTCTCCGACGTGGCATGAGAAAGAGTAATAAATTTGAAATTGAAAGTCTAAAACTAATTAGACATTATAAGAAATATGATAGGTTAAAAAAGGAGCTTAATGTCGGACCCTAGGTAAGGGTCGTTATGTAAACTTAAGTTATAGAAAATTGAAGCTTAAGTAAGATAAATGAAATCGTTAAAGATGATGTGATGAGTTATGGAAATGATCGTGGAGATCATAAATTGCGTGAAATTAAAAAGCTAAAATGAGTCATAGCATGCCTTGGGGCATGTGGTAATATGAAAAGACCATAATGGTCATGAAAATCGTGAAATTTATGAGAAAGTTATAGTGATAACAATACGTTATAGTAATAGCCATGCGTTATAGTTTAATGTTATTGAAATTATAGAATGATTATGGTAAAATACGGAAGTGTTGATTGAATTTGTCATATGAAGAGTCAAAACAAATTGAGAATGATCAAGTATGTATAGTAATAGTAATAGAATCGACTAATTGGAATGTCGAATTTTGAATAAATTATGTCTCGAATAACATAAAATATGTATGTTATAGAGCTTTAAGTGAATTATAGGACGCTTTAGTAGGGTTGATTATGTTATAGTGGGCCTTAAGTTGCGAGATTAAGGAAATCTTCGCAATAATTTGATTAATTGGTTGTTTACGTGACATGATGAAAATATGATTTATGTAAGAGATGGTAATAGGCGAGAGATTTCGGGACGAAATCTAAATAAGGGAGTAAATTGTTACACCGTATCCGAAATACAAATAGGCCTACCCTAGATGAATATGGTCTAAGGACTTGACAAGATTGACTAGTCAACCCGATAGTCAAACTAATCATTAATACATATTGTGTTATAGTTATAGAAAGTAGGGGACCTAAGTTGCCATATTATAACTTGTTATAGAAGTGTAGTGTGACCAAATTATAAAGAATGGGACTTGAAGGACCAATTGTGTCAAATGGCCAAAGATACCACCTACTTATCTCTAGACACTTCCCATCCTTCACTTACTTTCCGAAATATATGTGTGAGTTGGGTGTGTCGAACCGGGAAGAAAAGAGGAGGAGACCATCATGTCTTGATGGTCAAATTGAAGAAGGATTAGTGGTCTAATACTAGTAATGTGCCCTAGTCATAATCCTCATGAAAGTAAGTAACTTCAATTATGTTGAATTAATTGTTTAAGAGTTAGGGTTCTTGTACCCAAGTTGGGGGTTTTGGATAATTGTGGTTATATACACTAATTAAGATGTTATAGTATAATTGGGTAAAACCCCTTTGATGGAATTGAAGTAAATGGGTAAGTTGGGTATGATCATGTTATGATCATAAGGTTTGATTAAAAAGAGTTATAGTAATCTTAGAAGTGGCTTATTATGGGTAAAAGTAGGATAATTGATGGGTTGGAGTATCACATAATCAATATATGATTATGTAATGATTAGAGGATGTTTATGTAAGCCATGGTTGTATAAACCATGGCTATAGTTAATTAATGATGTTTTAAGTATACTTTGATTATTGTGTTTAAGGATGTTAGCTATGGATGAAGTTGGACTTTATTAATGAAGATGGTGGTGATATAGTGATAGCTTAGCTTGGATTGCTAAGGTAAGTAATCCGGTTACTACATGCTTAATGTGGATATTATTGTATGATGTGTTTATGGTTGTTATAGTAAAGATTGGTTACAGTTAAGCTAATGAATCATCATGAGAATTAATGATGGTTATAGAGTTAATTGCCTAAAGATGTGTTAAGGTATGTGTTATTGCCTTATATGCTATTTGTGCTATGGTTTGTGTGTTAGCAATGCTTATGTGAATTGTATGATGATAGAAGCATTTCCATGTCTTAGCCGATTACTTACTAAGCGTTATCGCTTACATGTTATAGTTGTTAATGTTATTGTAGGTTCATGTGCTTGAAGCGATATGGCTTGGATTGGGTGTTGGATCATGGAATGATTATTGAAGATTGTAATATGTCATAATAGGAGCTAGGTAGATACCGAGCTCGTGTGATGAATTTGTACCCCGTGAGTCTTTTTATAGTCTTGCAAAAGTGTCGTCAATCGACAAGTATATGTCATAGTCGTTATAGTATTTTAAATAGTCAAATTGGAAGTTATGGTTAGTTTAAAAAGGGGTGTTTGGATTAAAGTGTATTTCTACCCATTTTGGGTTGGATGGGTCAAGTAAGTATTAAAATACATCATGGTTGATTTGGTTATAGTTTTGTAAGGTCTTTAGATATTTTGGAATGTTAAAGTGTTAAAATTGATTGAAATGGGTCAAGTGTGATTGTGAAGTTTTGCTGTCAAAAGTGCAGTCTGTGAGACTGGCGTCGCTTGATCTTATGGCGGCGGCGGCTTAGTGTGAGCGGCGTCAAGTTATAAGTCTTCGAGCCGTCGCGTGTTAAAGGGTCGGCGTCGCGATTATAAAGCGACAGCGTCACCCTTATTACAACAATTAAATGAGGCTTTATTGTAATCTTGGGTCATCATTTTTAAAGGGTAAACAAGTATAAGTTATAAAAGGGTTGTCAAGGTAGATTGTTATAGTTTTGTTATTCATTGAAGAGTTTTAGTAATAGTCAAATGTTCGGGTCAAAGTTTTAAAAATCGAGTAATTTCGGTCAAACCGGGAATCGGGCGTAACATCGTGGAGACATGGAGCAACAAAGCGAGACTGATGCACTACAACAACATACTATCACTACCATCACAAAGAACAAAGAACTAAAGAACAAAGAAATCAAATGGCGTCCAGAGAATACTTCAAAAGTTACAAGATCCCTACACCGGGAGATTGTTCGAATCAAGGCACTTTTCTCACAAGAAAGAAGAATGTCGGAAGACGCCAAAGCTACTATTACATCAAGACCACATCGCTTATCACTCTATCATCAATAACACTTGGGAGATTTTGGAATCACTCCTAAACTATATTTCAAGTGTTAGTGATTCATATGTAATAGTTAGCTTAATATTGCTTTTATGTTAGTAATCAAGGCTAGGCTTATGTAGAAAGCCCATAAGCCAGGCCAAGCCCAATAAGTAAAAGGATGAGAACTTGGAGTGTTGCCTAGTTCCTCCTATAAATACCTCTTGTAAACCCTCACTTGAGAGTTGGTTGTTCAATTTACTCTTTCACTACGCATAAGAATGCTTATTGTCACGGACTTGTCTCTACAAGGTCTCCCGTGCGGCGCTTAGTCTCGACTAAGTTCGTGCCTTTCGAATACTCAACGATGTATGCAGCGACGGATAGTTTCTAAGAAAGGAACAAGTGGAATGAAAGGAAATGCTTTGTATTACTTAGAGAACTCTTTACAAGATAACTTTACAAATGAGCTTCATGGATGATCTTTTCAAATGAGGCAACACCTATATACTACTATATACATCATTCGGAAGCTTCTAGCTTATAAGATTTCCATAGCTTCTAGTAAGCTTCAGAGCTTCCTACTTATTCCATCTTTTCTATAATCTTCCAAGATTATCTATCATCTTCAAGGGCTTCCAAACTCTTCCATCCTATCAAGACTTCCCGAAGTGTAGAATAATCAGGAATCGATCACACTTGAAATGATCTAGTCGAGTAAGTGGTCGTGACATCCTCCCCACTAAGCTCGCGGCGTCCTCGTCGTGCCATCCTCGTGATACTTCTTGATCTTGTCCCAAATTGCCACAACAAGTCTTGACTGACTTGCTTCACTATCGGGCAAATTCGCCACTTGATCAAGTACTCCTTATAGCTCGGCACTCCTCGTCTCCGTGTCGTGCGATCCGACAAGATCTCATCAACCTCTCGATCGTGCGAGTAACAACATTGTTGGTGCCCGCTTGGACACCCTGATTCCGAGTCTTCCTCGTCCTCATGATAAGGTTTGAAGACTAACGTGGAAGACCGGATGAATCTTTAACTTGGGCGGTAGTTGAAGTCGATAAGAAACCTTTCCAACACGTCCTAACAGGAAAGGGCGCCCGTACCTCCGTATCAAGCCTTTGTGCACCTTCCTTAGTGATTTGAATTGTTGAGGCAAGAGCTTCACCATTACCCGATCTCCGACCTCGAACTCGACGTGTCTCCTCTTTTCATCCGCCCACTTCTTCATTTTCTTAGCGCTTTATCCAACGAAACCGGGCCAAGTCCGCTTGCTCGTGCCATTCCTTCATCGTCTTGTAGCGGTAAGACTCTCCCTCGTATGATGCGGCTAAGGCATTGGTCAATGGTTGGCGCCTCGTGACCAACTCAAAGGACTCTTCCCGTGGCTTCACTCCTTTGCATGTTGTATGAGAATTGAGCAACGTCGAGGAGTTTAGCCCAATCATGTTGGTTGGCACTCATAGTCAGAAGATAGAACTCGATAGCGTTCACCCTCTCCGTTTGCCCGTCCGTTTGGGGATGGAAACTCGTGAAAGTTCAATCCGTTCCCATGATCTTGAACAACTCCGTCCAAAAGCGCCCGTGAATCTTGGATCTCGATCACTAACGATCACATGTGGCACTCCCAATACTTCACCACATTTTTAAAGAAAAGCTTAGCCGTCTCTTCGCGGTAACATCGGGTGGTGCGGCAATGAAAGTTCCATACTTGAGAATCGATCGACCACCACAATAATACTCCGTTTCCTTCCGACTTGGCAAGCATGTGATAAAGTCCATGGAAACACTTTCCCATGGTCCGCCAGGCGTCGGTAGAGGCTCAGCGATCCTCCGGTTTCTTTTGCTCTATCTTGTCTTGTTGGCAAATAAGGCACGTTCGCATGAATGTCTCGACATCGTCCTCCATCCTTAGCCAATAATAAGTGTCTTCAACCAATGCCAACGTCCTCTTGATCCCGGATGACCGGCCCAGCGAATCATGACACTCTTTCAAGATTGCCGCCTAAGATCACCCGGCCAGGTACGTAAAGCGATCTCCTTCGTGAACAACATGTCTCCTTTAAGCCAAAATCTCCGAGTCTTTCCATCTCTTGCTAGAGCCACGAGCTTCTTGGCAAAGGTCATGTTCCAATCCTTCCTGATTTGGTCTTGGAGGAAGAATTGTGCTTGGGTGATTCGCCGAAACTCCGCCTTGCGACTCAATGCGTCGGCTACCACATTAGCCTTCCGGCTTGTACTCAAGTGATAGTCGAACTCGGCTGGGAAGTCTTGCCACGATCTTGCTTGGGACTTAACTTTTTGGGTTTGAAAATAACTCGTGGCAATGTTATCCGTCTTGATCACGAATCTCGAACCTAACAAATAATGCCTCCAGTCCGCAAGCAATGCACAATCGCTCGTCATCTCTTTCTCTTGCGGTGTACTTCCTCTCCGTTTCATTTAACTTAGGCTCTCGAATGCGATCGGGTGTCCTTCTTGCATTAGAACTCCTCCAATAGCAAAGTCCGATGCATCCGTGTGCAACTCGAAAGGCGCAGTTACATCCGTAGTCTCAACACGGTTCCTCCATAAGCTTCTTCGAACTCTCGAGCGCCGCTTGACACTTTTCGTCCCAAGTCCAAGCTTTGTTCTTGATCAATAGGTCCGTCGAGGAGATGCTATTGCGGTACCCATGATAAACCTTCGATAATAGTTCACCAAGCCAAGAAAAGATCGTAACTCAGTTACCTTGGATGGCGGTTCCCATTCTTGGATAACTTTTACCTTTGCACCGTCCATCATCAATCCACCGTCTTTGATCTTGTGTCCCAAGAACTCGACTTACGTCTTGGGCGAAGAGCATTCTCCAACTTTACATAAAGCTCGTTTCTCGTAACACTTGAAACACTGCTTGAATGCAAGACATGCTCTTCCAGGTATGACTATAAACAACGATATCGTCCAAGTATACCACCACGAACTTATCAAGGAGCGGTGAAATAAGCTTATTCATAAGGGTGCAAAAAGTAGCGGGAGCATTAGTTAAGCCAAGGGCATTACTAAGAACTCGTAAGAACCATACCTCGTGACACGCGTCGTCTTAGCTTCGTCTCCTCCGCTATCCGTACTTGGTAGTACGATCTCAAGTCTAACTTGGAGAAGTATCTCGCCTTTCCAAGTTGATCAAACAAATTGCAATAAGAGGAATATGGTACTTGTTCTTAATCGTTACCTTGTTAAGTGCCGTTAGTCATGCACATCCGCAAGGATCCGTCCTTCTTCCTTTGAAATAGCACCGGCGCACCATATGGGGCTTTCGAGGGCGAATATAGCCCGCATCCAAAGATCCTTGAGTTGCTTACGCAACTCCTCCAACTCGGGTGGTGGCATTCGGTGAGGGGCTTTGGTGGTGGCTTGGAACCCGGTTCCAACTCGATGGTATGATCCACCTCCTCCTAGGTGGTGGTAGCTTGGCAACTCCTTGGGCATCACGTCCTTGAACTCATCAAGTACCTTTCGATCTCCTTCGGTACCTCCACTTTGCTCGACTCACCATCCGTCTCTAGCCTTATTATCGCCAATAGCAAGGCTCGCTCTTGTTGTACCCTTTCTTGAATTGCATGGCGAAAGGGTCTTTACTCCACACTTAGAATCCTGTTCCGTACTAACCATGCAAGTCTTTCCACCATCTAGGATACATAAAGAATTAGCAAATGGCATAGGAAAGCTCGTACCTTATCGAGGAACTCCAACCCAAGAACCGCATCGAAATCATCCATCGGGACCACCGACAAGTCAACCGTCCCTTCCCGTTCTCCGATCTTGGCTTGAACATCCTTGGCCTTCCATTTCTGGCTTGAACGTTCCACTCCCTTTCGTGGCGCTAATCCTTAGCCGCAGCTTCATCAACAAACCACGAAATTATAGTGTACCGGAATCTACTGTGAGCACGTACCTTGGTCCCATTGATGGTTGCTTCCACAAATTGCAATCCTTTCCTACAACTTTGGTACCTCCGTCTTGGCCTTGATTGCATTCAAGATCCTCATCGAGCTCATGCATCCGCCATCGGCAGGCCTTCGTCTTCATGAACCATCATTCCATTAAGGCTTGCTTTCTTAGGGCAATCTCGAGCTCTATGAGGTCCGTCGCATATGAAGCATCCACCACTCTTAAAGGCCGTCTTTACGTCTTTATTCTTTCCGGTTGGTGGTTTATGTGCATTATCGTGCTTTGCTGAGCGACTTTCTCTCCCCGCCTTCTCATGGTTCACCTTTCGATCCTTCGACACTCGTTTCCTCTCGTACTAAAGTCGATCAAGGCCTCGGCATGGGCGATAGCCGTAGCAAGGTTTGAACTCCACGTCTCTAACTCCGTCCTAGCCCATCCTTGCAAACCATCGAGGAAATAAAGAGAGTCTTGGTCGGAAAGATCCGGAATCTCCAAGGTTAGTGTAGTAAATTCCTTAACATAATCCGGATTGTTCGGAATGCTTAAGTTCTGAGCCGACTCTTTGCTTCGCTCTTAGCATTCTCCGGATAAAATTGTTTCTTAAGTTCGACAACAAAATCATTGAGTATCGATAGTACACGTACTCGTTCGATATCTCCATATCGACGTCTCCACCATAACGCCGCGGTATCTTTCAAGTGTCAGTCGCCATCTTGATCTTGGTGTCATCATCCGTAATGTTGACGCCCAAGTATTGCTCCATCTCCCATAGGAAATCATCAACCGCCCTAGCTTCCCGTTTTCCCACGAACGGTGATGGTTTTGGAACATCAATCTTGAGCATTATGATTAGCGTTGCCACCTCAGGTTAGCCATGGATCGCTTGCGCCACTACATCGGCTTGCAAGTCTTCGATGGTCTTATGAATGTTGGAGATCTCACCCACGGCATCTCCTTTAAATCATGGATCTCGCGTTTAAAGTCGCCACTAAAGTATTGAGGGCGACCTAAAGTCATCCTTCATGGTCGAAAAGTCAAGTCTAAACCTTCCAAGCCCTCAACTTGGGTCTTCAACTCCGACACGGATGTCTCAACACCCGCCAATCTCTTATCCAAGCTTGACATAACATCCTTAGGCGCACTCTCTTCTTGGTCTTGGCGCTTGTCATCACGACCTTGCCTCAAATCAACGATCACACTTCCACTAGCACCAATCTTATCGGTCTCGTTTGCCATCGCCTTGAATCAACACTCGCTCGATACCACTTGTCACGGACTTGTCTCTACAAGGTCTCCGTGCGCACTTAGTCTCGACTAAGTTCAAATTGCCTTTCGAATACTCAACGATGTATGCAACGACGGATAGTTTCTAAGAAAGGAACAAGTGGAATGAAAGAAAATGCTTTGTATTACTTAGAACTCTTTACAAGATAACTTTACAAATGAGCTTCATGGATGATCTTTTCAAATGAGGCAACACCTATATATACTACTATATACATCATTCGGAAGCTTCTAGCTTATAAGATTTCCATAAGCTTCTAGTAAGCTTCAGAGCTTCCTACTTATTCCATCTTTTCTATAATCTTCCAAGATTATCTATCCTCTTCCAAGGGCTTACAAACTCTTCCATCCTTATCAAGACTTCCCGAGAAGTGTAGAATAATCCGAATCCCAATCACACTTGGAAATGATCTAGTCGAGTAGGCGGTCGTGACATCACTGCCTAAAACCGCATCGAACCGCCAAGACCGACCGACCGGCACCGAAGTTAAAGCAAAACCCCAGCCGAGATCCAACCAAATGCATGTGGTCTGCCTTTGTCCTGGCCGGCTCTTCGGTTCGGCGCGTCCAAATAGGTCAATGTCCGTTTATGCTTTGGATCGGACCGGACCGGTCCCTACCAAGATCAAAACAATAAAAACCCGCATCGACCGGACCGGCTGGTCGTCGGTCCGGTTACCTTGTCGGTCGATCCGATCGCTTTTTCGACCCATTTGTCGATCGGCTCGCTCGTCCAACCGGTTTTATTTCACGATCCGGTCGGATTGCTCACCCTACTCATCATGAAATCCTTGAAATGAATTTCACAGATTCGTTAGTATGTTAATGCGCGGTCACTGGTCAATGATGAATGATGATACTGTGATACATCATGTATCCTTTCATGATTAGGGACGAGGATCTCCCCAATATAGGTTTGTCAATACACGTGGTTTATAATTGCAATATTAGACTTTACACCAAGTAAAGATTACCATTTTTATGGGTGAGATCAACTGATCATCACTATTAAACAAAATTTATTTTAGATGTGTCACCAATAGTGATATTCAACATTTTCATGCCTATTTGGTAAAAAATTTAATAACAACCAAATTTTGCATACATTAGATAATAAAAATAGCATACAAGGCTACATAAGTTTCACATTTCACCACCATTTGCATAGAGTCTTGGCGTCAAGTGTGCAGAAGATGCAAAGGCAAAATAAGTTCAACGATAAGCTAGTAATAAATAAGCATCACAAAATAAATATGTTACACAATAATTAGCCAATACAGTTTCAGTGACTTAGAAGCCAAGGAAGGGACACTGCTTCCGAGCATGTTCTGGTATCAGTTTAGCCAGAAGTTCCAAAGACGCACCTTTTAGCTCTGTCAATGGTCACACACCTAGCTGTTAACAGTGATTCTTACAATGGGAGCCGTAATGACAGGAAAAGGAAAGAACTAACCTTGAGGTTTGAAATTAAAGAGTGGTGGCAAGGGACGGCCGCTCGAAGACGTAGTATTTGGATCACGAAGTTCATTAAAGAACGGGTGGATACATGCTCCAACTGATTCAAAAGTTGTATTTCATGAGTCACGATATAACTTCCTTATGTCACTCTGTAGTATGCCCCACATCCCATTAAATTTTTAATCACTTTATCCCATGAAAATTTGCAAGATTTACACTTTTACAATTTAATTCCAGTTACAATAAGAAAAGATAATCGATTAATGAATTCTTGAGTATATTAGACCTCCGCAAAACAAGAATTCCGTAAACCATGATATTGCAAGTTTCATGGGATCCTTAATAAATTATTGCCAATATGATCAGCTATTAGGGCAACTTATGAAGCAAGAACATGTATATTAAACGAAGACACCATAAATGACATAATTTTCCATTTAGGTGAACGAGAGAAGGTATGATGCACTTACAGCGTGCATCGTAAGTTAGGTGAATACTGAAGGAGTCTGGACACAAGATCTACAGCTTCTGGGGCGCCCGCTTGTGGAAAATCTATGTACTATTTAATATATGTCAATAAAGTGAACAAATTACAGTCACAATAATGAAGGGAAGTGGATATAAACCGCAAGGTACTCACTTTGTGCCATGGGTGAGCTTTGATTTGAGGGAACTTGAATTCTGTGTAGTTTGGATTCATGCATTTAATTTCTTCACGGTCGTGTACCAAGGACCCACAGAGATGATAACGAAACGTATGAATAAAAGAAAGGAATAAATAAGTAAAACAGACATACTGTTTTGTAAAAAGAATGCGATAACTTGCCTTAATGATTTCCACAAGTTGGTCAACTCCGCCTCACCTGGAAACAGAGGCTAAGAATGCGAAATGGCACAAAAGGAGATTGTAAATGAGCATAGAAACCAGAATACATCAACAGCTTGAGTAAAGAGAGGGTGTTATTGAAACGCACCTGTCCTAGAAGCAATTCAGCAAGGACACAACCGACAGACCATACATCAATTGCAGTTGTGTATTCAGTTGCCTCGAAATGAGTTCAGGTGCACGGTAATATCGAGAACAGATATAAGATATATTTGGTTCTTTTCACCTGTTTCATACAAGCAAGGTACAATAAAATTTAAAATAAGGCAAGAAATTCTTGCAACTTAATAGAGACAAGTTAAAAATAAGTAGGGAAACATTGCAACTAGGGAAAGGATAGTACTGTTTCAAACATAACCTAAAACATATTACCAGAGCTTTTGCACTTCCAAAGTCACAGAGCTTGAGCTGATGATTATGAGGATTGACCTGCAAAGCAGATTTTTCACATTGTAACTAATTCTACTAGTAAAATTCAGGCCTTTATTCCTTTCAACTTTTGGGTAAAAGATTTAGATGCAAACCAGAAGATTTTGAGGCTTGATGTCTCGGTGGCAGACGCCAATTGCATGAATATATGCCAGCGCCTGAACATCTAAAAGACACAAAAGTATCACGTTAATTCATAATATACGATGAGAAATGGATGTGCCATTTTGTGAGTTCAGAAAACAAAATTAAACTCATAGGAACATGATAGGCTACCAACAGGCTATGTGAACAGAAATTAGCATGAAGAAGAGTTTTACATGAAAACATACCTGATAAGTGTATAGTTTGACATAAATCATAGGCATCCGTTGATTTGCCTTGCTATAGTGTCTTGCTACACGATAAGCTGTCTCGAACATATTCTAGAACCAAATTGAGATAAAGCTCATCTTTGTCTGTCGAGAGAAGAAGCAGTGTTTAAGTGAACGACATTAGGATGATCAAGAAGTCGCATCGCTTGCAACTCCCGATTCTTGTATCGCTTATCCTGCAATACTTTCTTTATCGCAACGGCTTCTCCAGTTTCTAAGCATTTGGCCTGCAAAAGTAAATCTTGATGCATAACTTGTAAACCAATCTTGCCAATTCAGAGATGTTGCTTGAATAATTACCTGAAACACAATTCCAAAGGAACCCTGGCTAACAACGCTACCAGCCATATAGCTAATGGTCTGAAATATTGAGTGGAACAAGTTAAAATGAAGAATAAGTATGAGGTATCTTAAAACAATAAAACCTACTTGAGGCATTTCAGAAGTATATGACATATATCTATTACATTAAGTTACACCTAAAGTACTACCTAGAATTGAAACAAAAGACTAGCTTGGATCCTTTCTTTTAAAACCATAATAAATAGTACTTATAAAGCAATTTACTATGATAAAATTGGCATACTTTAAGCATAAATTCAATAAACACCATGAATTAAGAATCTAGAAAAGTTGTGTGTTTCAAAGGTGCAAATTTTCATTCAGTTTATGTTACAGAAATCACTAATTTCTCAGATCGACTATAGGTCTAGCAAACCTTCTGTTATTTGCATATATGGCCATCCCATGAAGCAACTGGAAACTGAGCTAAGCAATCAATGACATGACAAGAGGCTAGTTCAAGCAAGATGCAAAAGCAAATAAGAGCAAATGTGGAATCCATTGCTAAACTAGAATGTCTAAGTAATTAAAATGTTGAAAGAACGGAACCTACTATTCAGAGACATACTAATAAAACATTAACACTTGTAGGAAGTATATTGTTCATTCCGCACACTAACAAAGTGATCGACAGTTACCTGTTTGGGTTGACGATTTCTACCTCCAATAGTAGTAACAATAATGTGACCAGTTTCAGTACCATTTCCATCTACCACAGTTGCCTCCATTTCCTACAAGAAGCCAGTTTTATGAGAAAATTGTAGTAAAGATGTACACAAAGAACATACAACAAAATATAAGAATATATTATTCTGAATAGACCAGGAACAACCTTTTCCACATTGTCATCTCTGATTTTCATTTCATTGATTTTCGGGTAATTTGTCAACAAACATAGAATCGCCATCGACTTTATCAACTGCTACTGCAGCCATTTCACTAGAAGCCATGTTGTAGAGAACCAAGTTGAAGAATGTATTTTAAATCACTTACACCATCCATGTTATTAAAGCACCTGTATAAAAACAGAATTACAAGGCACTTTTAATAACTACTAAATAAATGGCTATAATCCAGCATTATAAGACATACATAATAACAAGATATGTTAGTAACAGACTGCAAAATGGCTATAATCCACAAACATGAATCAAGATCTATCAGTCAATCTAATACTACGAAGCATTATGGGAATTTTCTGATCCGCACCTAGCAATTATACTGATGCACTATGTTCACAAGCCATGCTGCAGTGCCAAAACTGTACTATTATTTGTTTTATTTTGTTTTATTGGGAGGAATTTTCTTACTTCCCTTATATACACTTCAGATATTTTAACTAAGGTTGACATTTTCTCTGAACTTTTGCGAAGACATACATTGCATTTATTCAGGGAACATGGAAAATACTAGCCCCTCAGCTTATGGCACTAAAGTAAACACTGCAATAACTAGAATAGAAACAGCAGTTGCGGCCAGAAAATAACCTAGAAGAAGTCAGCCTTGCTTCTTCTTAAGTCATTAACAATCAACTTCTTTGCTCCCATCCATCAATTTCTGAATACATTCTCTCCCTTCATTTCTCCTTTCGCCTTGGTCAAGACATTTCATCTATACTTATTCACAATCAATCTCCTCACGCCAGCAGCAAGCTCCAGCGGAGCAAAGTCATTGCCCCAGTGAAAACTTAGGCAAGGCACCAACACCTACACCCAGAGACCTGAGATGCTTCTTCTATGTTTCATCATATCATTTAGAGAACGGTTTTGTCATCAAGGGCTTGTCAAAAGATTCCACCAGGCCTAATGGTTATCTAGAATCTTAAAACAATCCTACGCTCTCTTTATTTGGTTGTTAGATTTTCTTTCACTACTTTCTCAGCAAAGCTCATGTTGAGTCAGACGATTAGAATGCACAAGACGCTTACAACACTTAGAACACACAAATCTTTGCAACCACGTATTCAGTTATTCACTATATTTACATATATCAACAAACAACACTAATGCATTCCAGCTGTGCTTAGGGTTCAATAACTACATCACGCATCTAAACTATTCTACCTCATCCACATGTACCACGATAAAATCGAGCATATGTTCAAAAATTCAAATACGACAAAAGAGTCTCAAACGCTCATTAGGCCACAACTTCAAGCTTATAAGGGGCTCAAAGGTCTTATCTCCACCGATGTGGGACTGGTTGTTACAGAATGACAATGGCATAATCATATCAACCAATTAGCATTAAACCATCACCAAATGGCCTACTCAGAAGGCAGTTGACCTTCTCAAAAGAAGTCTAGGGTTCAAACTTCACTGCAGACACACTTAGGGGCGGCCAGGAAAGGGTCGAAAAAGGCCACCACGTAAATCTGAGTTAAAGACTCCCTCCTCCCTTGGTAACGGGTAACCTAAACAAAGAAAACCTCGCCCGCTTTATTTCTAGCCCCTATCAACTAAATACCTCAAACTCTCAGTGTTTGTTTCGCTTAAATAGCAGGCTTATGGCTTACTTGGTTTCGGCTTATGTCTAATAAGCTCACTTTTGTGGCTTATTTTGAAACTTTTCAACTTATAAAAGTTTATTATGTCATAATAAGTTTATATAAGCCCAAAACAAAATAAGCCATAAGCCGAAACAAACACCCCTGAATAATCACTTTCAACTCTCCACTTTGATTTTCGCAACAACCAAACTTTATCCGCAAACTAAATAGATGCATCCTATAACTAACTAAAATCTCAAGATCTATAAACTCTTCACACAAATAATTCCTAACTAACTTAACTCATTTCTTCACAAATATAAATATTTCATAACTTATGGCCTAAATTAAACTCTAAAATCAAAATTAAAACACACAAAGCAACAACATAAATAATTACCTAAAAATCGCAGCTCAAAATCCTCAAAACACGATCAAATACACCAGCAGATCGTTAAAGCCCTAAATAATCAAATTCGTTTAATTGTGATGAATTAGAAGATTAATAATAGGACGGTATGTGAGTCAATGATTTTGTGTGTGTGTGTGATGATTTGTTACAGGGCGGATTTGAAATGGTGTTATGAAATGTGGTTATGAGAGAGGTTAGAGGTCCGATGGTGGTTGTGTGGGGTCAGGAACCACGTGGAAGTCGTTGAATGGTATTAATGTTTATTAGGGTTTTTGGCCGTTTATTTTGGGGATGGGGTGCTTTGACGGTTGGATTGTTTGTATTACTGGAATTGGTTTCATGATTTGTGACTTTTTGTTAAAGGATTATTAAGTGGATAAGATTTTAGTTGGAATTAATGTCATGTTCCACGCTAAGAGGCCAGACATTTGCCTATTGAAAGCGCATATGAGAAAAGAATGCCACCTCAAGATTTTTAAACCAAGATCGCTTTTTTTTATAAGACCAAACCCCTCCCTAAGATAACACCGCTTTCCGTCATTGCACTAATTTTTTTTTTCTTTTTTTAAATAAAACAATATATTTAACTAAAATTTAATTTCATTAATAAAAATACATTACATTAATCTTTGATCTCAATATAGAGCGTTTGAGTTTGTATTATTTATTTTTCAATGTTAGATATATACTTTGAGTTATCAATTATATACTTTGAGTTATCGATTACCGAGTATAAAATTTCCATTTGTCACTAACATTGGAATTGACACATTATAATTTTGCAAAGACCAACCAACTCATGCAAAAGTAAAGACCAACCAACTTATGCTCGTATTACAATTATTTTAGAGTAAATTACACTGCTCGTCTCTGGTTTCATACACCATGCGATTCGCCCTTCGACCAAAAAGTCACTGTCATTCTAAGTGTCAAACGTTATGCACCGCTCGTCTCGACCAAAACGCAGTTTGATCAATAAAACCCATCACGCGACTTGCATACGAGGTAAATTTCTATTTCAACACCATAAGGACGAATCTGCAAGGACGAAAGTTGCACATTCATCATCCTCACCATCATTATTTTCAAACAATTTTTCCGCCACCTCCATCAAATTCACCACCTCAATCAAACGCCCAACAATGACATGTTTTAAATTAAATAACAATCTTATCAAGATATCAATCATAGTTAGAGGCATCTTTTCCATCCGCTGATGCTTGTACTCAAAAGGATCATTCTTATCCCATTAATGCAATTCAACTTTGTTATGAAAATTAGTACAATGATAAAAGATTAACATTCTCAATGATCTTTTCAATCACCTTATAGTTTTATGTCAAATTTTGTCAACTCTCGTAAGAAGCGTGCTTGGTACAAAAGTTTAGGAAGTAGATTCTTCACAAATGAAACAGATAGAATCGAGGCAACCATATTTTGCAAAGCAGAAAGGCTTCGTAATCGACCATCACTTTGGTCGGTATGTAACGATTTGTAAACCTTGCACTGGTACACAACAAACACCCAACCTATAAAACACGCATGGAAAGTACCATATTCGTAAATGCTTAATCATCACCAACCAAAAGTGGACAAAATATTAACGCTACTCACAAATTTTGCAAGATGGACATCTACTAGAGATACGATTGGTCGCAGATTTCACATTTGTCTTTTCGACCTTTACAAAATCGCAGCAACCATCCTCTCCCATCACAAAGTTTCACATTCGGGCCCTTTCATCCGTCAGATAGCCTTCAAAAAGAACATGTACAATATTAGTAGAGTTTCAAATGTTTCCATTAATCCGCATGCTAGACATGGTCCACCCACCACCAATCACCATTAAGTGTCATGAACATATCACCGTAAAATGTCTAAAAATTAATACCCGTAGCACACTAGTCATGGTAAAGAAAACCCAAATAAAAATGGTCTATGATAACATGTTACATCGAATCGTAATCACTCACCATAAACTGAATGCGGAGATAACAAATTGTTTTTAGTCTTTAGAAACTTTGATCACTGATGATTTACAAGTAAAATATCGAAAACATTTTGTTGCAACTACTCCTAAATCGAGTATCTCATCACCGTAAATGTGTTTTTTAATAAACCGCAACTCATCAAAGTAGAAATACATTCTGGTAAGCTTTCCAATCACATGTTTTGTAGCACCAAGAACCTTCTTATACAAGATTAGATGTGGCTATCGCCACATACGGTGGTGGTGTCTCCAGACGCAACCCAAACAGATTCACAACCCTTAATATAGAAAACCCTAGAAACCGAACCTTTAACTCGAGATCTAAGGGCGTCGCCATGATTTGAAGCGCGCAGGTTGCAAAATGGAGTCACAAGGACCCGATCTACCACTTTGAAGGGTGGTGAGATTTCGTGGCGCGCGCCTAATAGTCGCCAGAGACGCGATCGGAGAAAGATTCCATGACCGGATATTAAGAGAGAGAGAGAGATAAGTAAATTTTAAGAGAGAGTGAATAGTGAAAATGAGGGAATGGGAAAAGTGATGTTTATATCTACACCGCTCGTCCTTATGGTGTTGAAATGACGACTTACCTCATGTGCAAGTCACATGATGAGTTTTTAACGGCCAAACTTAACGCTTTTGGTCAAGGGACTAATCGGTGCATAACGCTTCACACTTATGATCTAATCTGCAACTTTTTGGTCAAAGGACGAAACCCTCATGGCCAACGCAAAACCACAAGGACTTAACTGTAATTTACTCATTATTTTATGTACAAAGAAGAATAAAAGCCACGAATAGTAGGAAAATCACATCACACCCGCAAACACAAAAGTCAATAAATGCACCCTGGCTCGGGTCATCTTCTTCCTCCAATCACACCGCAAAACACAAAAAAAAAATTAAACACATCACGTAAACGCAAACACATCGCAAACACAAATACAACACACAAACACGAGCAAAAAAGAAACAAACCCACCAAAACAAAAACAAAAATAAAACTTTTGCTGGTCGGTGGCTACGGCTACCACAACCCAATGTACCGACCTCCCAGGTGGTATCTCGTACATACACTGCAGTGGAAGCCCATGGCTCGAGCCAACACCACTGCATTCGAGGCTCTAAGAGCACTCCCAACAATAACGCAAGTTAAATTTTAACACCGTGTCATGTCGGCGCCACATCAACTTTAACATTTCACCTTAACTCAACCAAAAAACACTCACAATCATAACATCCCTAGTTAAGGTTTAACATTTGATATTTTTAAATTCAACCCATAAACTAAAACAAACATTTCATTTATAAAAAAAAACATGTCGCATTAAACATTAAAACACAAAGTACATTAAACATTAAACACGAATAAAAACTACAACGAGATCGAGTAAAATAAAACTACTAAACTTAATAAAACGAATCACTGTAGTCCCAACCTCGCCACTGAAGAGGAATAAAACTCGTCATTAACGAGCCGAGTCTCCATTATGTCAAAGTAGTTATCTCAAGATATTGAGCTTCCTCGCTTGTTTACGACGAGCAGCCTTCCTCGCGGCTCGCTTTCTTCCATAATCTCTATAGTTTTCTTCGCCCGCCAAGTCGACGGGCGGAAGCCTCACTTAACCCGAATGGGTTGTTTTCATGATCCACTAGATTGTTAGCACTTTGATTGTTAACCGGAGTGTTAACAATTTGATTGTTCACAGTGGAGAGTTTAAAATACATTTTTCGTTGAAAACCGAAAAGATGATTCAGTGGTGTCGAGTAAACTTCAAATTCTTCGAGTTGGAAAGTCGGTTTCCAAGAATCGAGCCGAGTTGGAAAGTCGGTTTTCAAGAATCATTGTGGACTTGGGAATTGCCGAGAAAAATTCATAGACATTTTTTGCAAGTGAGTTGTGTATGTAACTTATAAGAAGTTCTAAACAACTCGGTAGAAATACAGATATATAAGCGAGTTGATTTTGAATTTGAATAAATCCTACTATATTTGATTTTTAAATTTCAAATTTGAATTTGAATAGGTTGAAGGGTGTAAGTGAAAATTTATTTGAAATGGTTTAGGGGTGAAATGATTTTTTTAATAAGAGGCTAATGCCCGCTGTATGCCCAACGTGCCCCAAATAACGCAAGTTTAACGCCTCGCTTGCAACGACTAACGCCGTTAACGGGCTTTAACGCCCATAACGCCGGCTCGGCGCTGATTAATTGGAGTGCTCTAAGCGTTGATTGTTAGTGATTTTAATGTTAGTTTGGTAAATAATACTTAATTTTATTTATTTTTTCAAAATATTTATTATCAAACGCTTTTTGAAGTAGCATTTAAAAGGATTGACATTTTAAAACTATTTTACACATTATAATTACAACTACAAAATATAAAACTAATGCTCACAACTAATGTTTACTGCTACTCATTGTTACTACTATTTTTCATACCCAAATAGCATTATATTTCTGTACCTGACAATTAATTTTTTTATTCACTTTAATTATTATACTTATATGTATAAGTCAGAGTGGTTATTGTTTTCTTATTTTTTTCAAGGATAGTCGGTATAATTTGTCAAAATCTCTAACATAACGTAAGTTATACCTAAATGTTGAAGTATTTTTAGTGACATGTTATGAAAAATGGAAAATCTTTAGTTATTGTATTTTATTTTTATTTTATCCCTTTTTAACAAATTGATTAAAAACGTCGAAACTTGTCAATATTTGAGTATAACTTATGCATGTTATATATTTTGAACGGTTATATCGGTTACTGGTTGAAAACTCGAAAAAATAATAGTCATTATTAATCACCACAATAAGTATAATTACCAAAGTGGATCAAAAAGTTTAATTACCAAAATATAAAATTTTAAAAGATATCATATTTTACGACATTAACGCTTATAATTAGGGCTTTGATATAATACGGTCCAGATGCCGTTCAGATATTTCCAACTTAATATGGTAAGTTGGTTATGTTTGTTACAAAGTTAACTCGAAAGCGTGACTTAACAAAAAATCACTAAAGTGTTGTATTTTCGATTAAGTCGTGGACACCGATACAATTATTTTATTTATAGAGTTACTATGTATACAAAGACAAACAAACAAAATTATCTATAGATATCATACATCTATCAAGACATTTTATCCAAAAACAGAGATTTTAAAATGTAATTAAAATCAGACAAGCACTAAGACTTTCTGGGTGCAATTTGTATAAGAAAATATCAACTTTTTATATAACTTTCTAGTAAAATGTTGATAACCGTTAATAGTTATCCGTTAATCATGACTTATTTCTAAAGTGCTTTCTTATGAAACTAGCTTAAACTAAATGAGCTACTCATTAAGAAAGATTCACAACGGCCAAACGCTAAAAAGTTTCGACTATTTTAAAAAGTGTTTCAGAAGACTTTTGCATCGCAACTAAGACTTTTTAAAAGATTGCCAAAGACTTGGAAAGTTCTCGTCTTTCTTTCAAACTTTGTTATTAAACGTCCCACGCATTAATGTATTAAACGCATCAAGTCTTAAAAATTGACGATCAGACGCTTCTAAAAGTGGCTCCACTTTTACGTATAATCTATACTTATCATGTAAGTGTAGTTCTAACTCTTAATCAAAACCAAGATAGAGTTTAATCACGGATTTATTACGTGTCACTTTTTAACAAACTTCAAGTTTAACTCTTAACCACTAAAAATTAAGATAACGATTCCAATTATAAAGTCGATATGCCATTTATCAAATAAAATTCATATTTATTTTCAAATCGAAATATCTTTTATCTACTTATTTTTATAATTTAATTTCATCATATTTTCTAAAATGTTATGCTCTTTAATTCAACATACATTTCGATATATTTTTATAAGTTTTTAGTTTTTATATTTTTAGTGGCTTTATTTTTTTTAATTCAAATTTTATAACTTTAACCTTTATTTCAATTAATATAATCTTGATTCACAAAATCATATACTTTGAAGGAGTGTTTGACTTGCAAGCGATCATGGTGATTTTATACGCGAATAATGACGTCACTTTAAAACTACGGAAAGCTATGGAAACCCGCATAAACACATACAACTAATACATTTACATTCGTTGTTGTGAAACGAATTCACTAAAATGATAAAGAAACACATATAACTATACTTAACACCGCCACTATGCGCAAAGATCCGACTACCTCAATAAATGACACTCATTTTCGCGACCATTATATAGTCATTCACAATATATTAGCTGTCTTTGTTGATCACATTGTTCCCGGCCGTAACCAACTTGGACTTCTATAATGCAAGGATGATCAATATTTTTCTTCAAAGTTGAATTTGTTTGGTGCCACTAGTGCCTAGTAGTAACTAGTAAGTCGACAAATGGGTCATTTGACTTACAAAAATATACATCTCGCAACCTTTCGTTTGAAATGCCATTTTATATAACAACCTATATGTTTCAAGTCGACAAAAGGATACATTGTACCTGAATTATGGCGAGATCCCATTACTCGATACCATCACAAACTTTAGAATATTTCACACAATCAAGACAACCAAGTTTGAATGCTATAGTTGTCAAAGAGTTTGATATGATCAGGACATTTATGATTCCTTGTTATCGTTCAAGATTGTGGACCAATGATTGATACTTTAAATCATATAATAGTTAGAGTTCCAAACCAACCAACATACCACTTGTACAGATTAGAAGGAAAAAACACTTAAATATTGAAAATCTAATCATGGTTCTCTAATATTTTAATGTCAACCAAGTTCAATGTTATCTTCATCATATTTTTGTTACTCCAATTATCCAATCATTTCTTTATATCTTTTCACATACATGCACATTGCTTGCTTATAAAGAAATAAGAGTCGTATTCGAAAGTGGAAACCCAAAGACAACCGAACACAAAGTCATCGACGACTTTAAATAAACTAAACAATACTAAAAACATAATTTTTAAAGACGGACGTTTAAGAAAATTGAGGCTTCTTAACAAAATTAACACTACGTCACAAAAATCCATGGGTGTCCGGACTCCTATTTCATTACTACATGAATCAGACAAGCCTCAAAATTTTGAAGGCTTAAATATATATTCCTTTAAATATTTTAGTGCCTCAATATTTACTTCCAACAACAAACGTTAACGATATAAATTTTAAAGGCTTAAAATATATATTCCTTTAAATATTTTAGGCCTCAATATTTACTTCCAACAACAAAACGTTAACGATATACGAAATTATGTTCTAAATATTTGTTAAACTCATTTTCAAGTGGACGAGAGTGACAAAGAACTAAAATAAAAATAAAGCTAAATGTTTACAAATATATCTTTATCGTCACACTTAGTTATCATATAAACTTTTGCAGCTACTTTCACTAACTCAAGACGCTTAACGAAAGAAATGACCGAATACATGCTTGAAATGTTAATCGCTCTTTAGGACCAACTTGGGTGTTCTCGCATCATATTTCTGTGAATCAAACATTTTGCTTTGTATCTTTACATACAACACATGACAGATGCTAATCACTCTTCATGTATGTGCAGTAAGACTCAGATGAGCCTTGTACATAAACGTGACATCAAAATCCTAAATACTACCACCTTGGGATCGATAGGACAATTATGAAATAATCTAGTGTAATATAAAGAAAATAATGTTTTCATTTGAAATTTTGAATCAAGACCTTCCAAATCCAGCAGCTGCCTTCCATCTTTTACGAGTTTCTACACTTTCGGGTCTTGTTAGACCAGTCCTATCCTCGTATTTCTGTTCCAATTCCTGTTTTGTGTCATATAAACCATTAAATAATCATCCATGAACAAACCCGGCCCTTTTGGTCCCATACTTAACAATTACCAATTCGACCCAACTCATTTTGACCCACACCCTACTCACCAATATCTTAAGTCATATTCTAGAATAAACTAAATTCTGGAATTTTATATTTTGAATGACAATAGTGACTCACCATTAGTTCTGTACGGATACTCTCGACAACTTCCGCACTCATTCTGTCAAAGAAGAGAATTCCTGCAGTCATTCACGTTATTATTGAGAAATGGTCAAACTAAATTTGTTAGGTGTAGTCCAACGACAAGTTTAGGATATTGATTTACTTGCCTCCAAATGATCAAATTCATGTTGAAAACCCGTGACGGCAGGCGTGACAAGCTAAGTGTAAAGTTTGCACCGTAATGTCTTGTGCATCAACCTTAACAATTTCTGGCCTCTGCAAGGTCAAAGTCAAACACATCATAAATCGCTGTGAAGAAAACATAAAAATACTATAGCTGATTAGCTAAACTGAAAGTGTCTGAAAAATAATTGGAGATCAAAAATTTCTACACATTCTCTACTGAATATGACTCATTAAGTTATATTAAGCACACATGCACCAAAATATGCATTAAGGATTATAAGCAAATAAGTATAACCAAAATTATGTAGTACTAAAAAGGATATGATATTAGTATTACCACCACATCTGCATTGATCCCTGGAAATGATAAACACCCTTCAGTATACGGAGCTACTTTTTTGGAATATTTGATTACTTTTGGATTTACAAGAATGATTTCCTCTCCTTCACCCCGTTCACCAACTGGATTAAACACCATGAGTTGAACATTGATTCCAACTTGGGGTGCTGAGAGCCCAATGCCATCAGTTCTGTGGACAAGCAAGCCAGAAAAGTATTGTTCATACTCCTGTACATAACAAGATTTGCTATAAGCCTAGCAAATGAAAATGTGGGACTATTTAATAATAAAATATCGGAGACAGTTTTTCAACAATAGATAAATCTTTGAAGGGTACATCAATGACCCAAACAAAGGCGATTGCGACATAAGCTAATAGTGTAGTCACCCAGTTACAGGTTGGGAAGAACCAAAATGAATTGTGCTTTGCATAGCCAAAAAGGTATACCCATCTTAATAAACAAATTTCTAAAAAGAAACATTGTTAGGATCTAAATCATCTTAAATACATACATACTATATACTTAAATGAATCATCCTACATAAAATCAATCACCGCTGACACGCCAGCGAGTGAAAGTTTTGAGGGAGTTTTATGTGGATCTAGACTTTCTATATCTATTGCTGAAAGACTTAAATTTAATAAGTATAAATTATTGATGTATGTCAACTTTCACCAACAAGACGCTCCAAGATGACATTTTGAAAGATTAAAAGACAAATGAAAACTCTAAAACATCTTACGAGCCTCGCCTAGCCTATGTACAAGACATGCAAACAGTCCCTGACTTGAGAATTTTTTTTTGTGTTTTTTTTTTTTCTATAACAAAGCAACGTTTTTACCAAAGATGCACATCAGTTAGTTGTAAATAGATAGTAAAGTGTAGAAAGAGTAGAGAAAGTTTCCTATGAATCTTTGGTGTGCACTCATGGATAAAACTTAACAGCCGAACAAAATCTCAGAAGTCATAGACCACAACCACCATAAAGAGTTGGAGAAGGATGTGTTGTGTGTGTGAGGCATGGAAATCAAGAAAAACAAATAGAGATATCCTGATAACATATCCATGAGCCTTTTATGGTCATGTGTGTGGTCATGGCTATAGGACCAGATATCTGCTTTTAGTATGCTCTTAGAAAAGACCAAACAGCATCCAGCATATCTACTGATCTGCTAAAAGTTAAGCATTGCTCAATTAATTCTTTCTATGTTTGATCTCCCCTTATAGGTTACTAGTGTACGACAAATCGACAATACAGATACAGAATCTGCAAACATCTAATGTAAATGACCACACCAGAAGAGGTCCTTAAAGCATGATTTAATCTACCAACATAACTTCTATATAAAAAGTTAGTTTATGCTGGTATGTCACTAATGAGAAACACACATCAGAATTCCAATGCACACAAATTGGCAAGCCCAGGTGGTAATACCTTATATGACACCAAGGATATAAATCCACAAATTTCTAACAAAACTAGGCATTTGGTACAATATCTAAATAGCACAACACGATACACCAAGTAGGATAGTAGTCAGCTCCTTTTGAAAGCTAAATTGTTGTTCATTCTACGCTATAATCCCCAAACTAATTACATTCTTTGTTGATAGCATGTGAATTAAGTAACTAATTACTCTAGAGAAACACTAACTTGTATCAAATTACACATTTACACTGTGGTTGGCGAAAAACAAGACTTACTTGTACATGACGTCAAACATTTCATCCGCTAAATTCTTCAAATGATCATCAAACGTAGCAACACGTTTATTCTTAGCCCTAAGTCTAGGGTCAGGATACAACACTATTTCCAACGGGGCTTCAAATTTCAAATCATCCGCTGCAAATTACAAAAAATCAACTATCTCATCTTCTTTTGTTTTTATAAAATTAATTAAAAAAATAAAACTAAGCTCACGTGTAGCTATTTCTTCTAATAATACATCTTTCTGTACAATTCCTCGTTTAGCCTGTGCTTTAACAACTAAGGGTCTGTAACTGTAATTCGAAGAGAATATTAAACGGTTGAGGGATGACGTGGCAGGGTGGAGAGTTCTTGTTGTAGTGAAGCATGGTGAGTGTACAATATTAGCAGAGGCCATTGATACAATCATTTTATCTCAATTGCTGATGCTGTTTTCTTTGAGCTTCATTCGACAAGGTGTTCTTTTCCGTTTCAAATGTTATGGCCTGGGCTACTTATTTGTTTGGGCTAGTTATCTTTTTGGGCTTTTACAACGTGTTTCGTTTGGACTTATAATATTAAGTATGGTTTTGCTAATCACGAAAGACTTGCTTAATATATATATATATTATATAGAAATTACGTGACGCGCGACAAGATTACGCGAGTAAATTTTTAAATAACAAATTTTATTTTATTTTGGACTGTTGGATTTCGATTTATGTTTTGTGTTTAATAAGATTCATACATTGTGGTTATATAACAGATATTTTGGTGAATCGTGTTTTTAAGAGTGCATTAATTGTATGTGTTGAATAAGATTTTTTAGTTTTATTTGTGCTTTAAATACTTGTAAATTATGCTTATTTACTTGTATTTGCTTAAAAATTTATTTTTAGTTTATCCATGGAAGCTTAATTATATTGTACTTTGTGGTTAAAATGTTGTATTTTTGGATGAAATGGTGTTTTTAATAGTTGTTGATACAAAAGTTGGCGCTCCTTATTTGGACCTCGGCCCCGTGATCAATTGGATCTTGATGCTTGAGACCGCCAAGACTAAGTAACAGAAACACCGCCAGTTTATCGCGATTGCTCTCACGATTATCCTCCCATGAGAGTAAGTAATCGGCTTTAGGGTTTAGTGGAGAATTTAGGGTTTAGAGATCGTACTTTACTGAGTCTTTGGGATGCCCTTTATATACACACGAAATCCTTGTTGGTTTCGTGTTCCCAACCTTCTGCTGATCCCACCTAAGTCGGTTAGCTAATGACATCCCATAAATAAGAGATATCCAATATCAAGACCCTAATAACTTTGAGTTTGGGCCTTCATGAGCCCAAATCATATCGGATCGCCCCAACGGCTGGGCTCGCTAGTAATGGTCATTGGTCGGGTTCAGAATCCGAACGCGACTATACGCCATCATGTCCCCCGTCTAATATGCTAGGGACGACTCGCGACGCTAGACTAATAGTTGTAGCCCATAATTTCTTCAAGCGTAGCAAAGAAGCTAAAAGGTTTCCGCTTGAAAATACACGGTGAATCTAGTCAAAATATCTCAAATGCCTACCTCAGAAAGCGTGGGAAAGTAATCGAAAATGTGTCGGTCAACCGATCCTATCCACACATTTTGAGATAGCGGAGTCCACGTGTCTATCATCGCGTGGATGTAAAACTTATATAAACTTCCGCCTCCCTATTATTGTGATTACGACAAGAAAAATCATATCCGCCATTGGTAAAAGCTTTAATATCCACCAAAACCCTTATCATTTCAAAGGTAACAGCTAGCTACTTATAAAACTGTATCATGGTCCGTGGTTTGTCTAACTTTACCTTCGACCTGACCGAGGATGAACTGCGTGAGTTCACCTCGGACTATTATATCCCGATGGCGTTGCATCCGGTGGTGCCGGCTGCGAAAGCGTCAATAGCGGATTTCCCCGAAGGGAAGGTAGGGGTATACACATGTTTCTTCGAATTTGTGAATCAACGTGTGCCATATCTCTATTATGTGCGACGATTAAATTACTATCGATGCACATATCGCACCGCATCAGATAGTGCATCAAAAATAACAAACTTTGAGGTTAATTGTCGATTATTGGCGATTAATCCCACTATCTACCTCTTTCGCGTTTTACCACACGACTTGGTCAAACGGGTGGGTTTCTTCGCTAAGCGCACTGGGGCCACAATGTTACATCGATAAACCGGACGCGCTAGGACCTGGAGGAAATTTTTTCGGGTCGATGAAGCGTTATTCCGTGGCGCTCGACTTCTACACCCGTAGTTCGCTACAAAAGATGGAGCCCTCCCGGATCATACAAACGATGATGCAAATACGATAAACGCCAATCGTATTCCCACTGGCCCTACCCCGAGGAATTTTTGGTGCACGGGCATCACGTAATTATTTTGGCGGACCGACGAGGTACCAATCTTCTTAGCGCGGATGGCTGGGTGGGTGCTCGTCCTTTCGCATTCCTTTGCTTTATTAATGCGAGCCTTTCTATTCATCTTTGTACTTTTTGTAACCTGTTTGTTGTTTGTTTTTTGTTGTGCAGAGATGGATCTATTCGGAGTTGTACAGTTGGCGGCCGCCGCTGTAAATGTAGGGCGCGATCACCGAGAGAGGGAAGAGCCCATTATGGAAGCTACTGCGGGCGTACCTAGAAATGGAATGGGAGACACGGGGTAGTTCTTCCGTCATACTGGATGCGACCTCTACAAAGCGTGCCGAGCCCTGTGGTTCCTTCCCGTTAGTGGAGCCGCCGCACGTAGATGTGGCGGAAAACATGGAAGAAGAGAATGATGTAAGCCAAAGATCGAAGTGTAAGAGAGCGCTTGGTGGCGATGGCGCAAGCTCCTCCAGGAAGAAGCGTCCTGTCATTCTTGACGTGGAGTCGTCATCAAGTGATGTTGCATCCCCTCGCTCCAAGGAGACTGCTCCACCCAAGTAAGTATTATTTTCAAAGCCGGTATCGCCTTCCTGGTTTATGTTATGAAACAATCGCTAATTCTCTTTTTGCGCAGATTGAATACTCGTGAGTCGCCCCAAGGCTAGTCCCGTGCTACCGAATCTTCTGAGCCAAAGAGCCAAAGCACTGAGCCATTGGCCTCTGCGGTTGCGCCAATGGATCAGCTTGTTGAGGATCTGGTGTTGGCTGCTGCGCACCAATCTACGTTGGTTGCGCGGCTAAAGGAAAAGTATGTTGGAGAAAATAGCCAGAGCACGCAAAAAGACCAACATATTGCGTTGCTGGAGTCACGTTTGGCCAGTGCCCAGGTTGAAGCAGAGGCAATGAGCTCGTATGCCCAAAGACTTGCAGAAGAAAAGATGTCACTGATGAGCCAAATAAGTCAGGAGCGTACTGCATCAGCGGATTACAAGGCTTCATGTTGCTGGGCGTTGAAATATCTGGAGAAGGGGAAAGACGAGTTGTTCTCGCAGTTAGGGGATTTTGGTGCAACTGTGGGAAGCTCATTGAAGAGTAGGAGATGAAGTGCATAAGCTCAAGATCGAGTATGATGAGGAGTCAGATCCCCAACTTGTTCATACTGAGCTCGGATGGCTAATTAGCCACGGATTGCGTCTTGCCGCCTTAGTTCATTGTAGTCTCGAGAGGTTGTAGACAAGTTTGGGGCGGTGGTGCGGCAAGGCGCTGCGGTGGCAAGGTTAAGCTATAGAGGAGCTCCATGAAGGTGGTCTATTGAAAGTTCCTCGCCGATAAGGCGCCGGTTATAATGAGCACGCGATCCGACCGGTAGTCAAGAATGGGAGATGAAGTCTGGAGCTTCCTCCGATTCTGCAGCTTGAGCGACCGGATTACCCCATAGGGGTAATTATGGAGGACTAACTTTGGCCACCATCGTCTTTGAAAATGTAGAGGCGCAACCCGATTATTATTTAAAGCCTGATGAGTCCCAGCTGCAGGTGCCTATTTTTGCTCGCCCCCGCGACATCTTGAACCCTTTCGCACTGGAGAAGAAAGTCCCTTTAAAGGAATCCTTGGAAGCTCATGCTACGAGACTTGCCAAGAAGAAAGGTGTGAAAGGCAAGGCCATTTTATGTGGTATTGGCGCAGCGCATATTCCTAGGTCTGACGGGGTACCTGTTAGTGTTGCCACAGTATCTCGTCAAGACTCTGATTTGTTGAAGAAGCTAAAGGAGGCTAGGGACGTTGCAAGCCATGTTGGGGGCTCATCTCATAGGCGTTGTAATAGTTGGTAGGTTATAACTTCCATTGTAAATATCCTTTTCTAAGAACTCATGGTCCTTAATGAAATATTCCGTTTGTTGAATGCGTGTTGATGTAATTACGACTTATAATGTTTGTACTTAGTTTTCGTCTTTGCATAAAAACGTATATATTGTCTAAGAAGTAGATCGTTACATAAGCGCGACTAATATGTGGAGTTCATAATCATGTATGAACTATCATACTTATAATGTCTAAGTATTTTAACATAATCGTATGGTGTGATATGCGCAGATCAGAATATCATAGTAAGGAGCCAAGAGTCTTGATTCCTAGTTTGTTAAACGCGCATAGTATGCATTGTTGCGCGCCCGTCGTGGAACGCGCAATAGACTTATTCCAACGTCTTGAAAATAAGGTGTTTAACAAGGATGCATGATCCGATGTTGATGGGTTTGCAACCCTCTTACTCAACGAGTTATTTAGTAGGTTTACTCATCCTTTTACCATCGTGGGTTGTAGTAAGTGCATGCACGCCATGTAGGCAAAAGATAATATAGCAACAATGTTGAGATATAAATATTATGTAAATAACAAATTGAAATGTGTCGCGGAGTTAGCTAGAAACCACGACATTTTATTAATACTTGCAAGTTTTGTAAAAAGAAAGAGACATTTGCCTAAGTGAAATGTAATGTAAATACACGGATATTTATTGAGCACTATCTTGAAGCGCGGAGTGTCCGCGTGCGTTGGTAGCTGCTCCTAGAGATAGCATCGTTTGAGATTGCAGATGTTCCATGCGCGTGGTAGCTCACGGCCATCCATGTCACGCACTGACGTCGCGCCTTTCCCTAATGCTTCAATGACCTCATAGGGTCCTTCCCACTTCGGTCCAAGTTTTCCTGTATCTTCTACGTGGCTCGCATCATTGGCATGGTATACGAAGTCGCTCGGTCTCGAATGAAACACCTCGCACCTTAGCATCGTAGTATCCTTCATTTTGACTTAGATCTCGCTTCACGATAGTCGCCGCTCGCGTCTTTCTTCCAACAGTCCAAGTCGACACGCTGCTCATCGTCATTGGTTGCAACATTAACTTCAAGAAGGCGAATAGTTGGCATCCCAATTTCGCCGGTATGACGGCTTCGTCCCATAGACCGAGAAAAGTGTCTCCGTGCTAATTTTGATTGAAGTGCGGTGCGCCCACGTAACATGCGATAATTCCTCCACCCACCTCCCTTTGTGCTTATCCACCGCGTTTTAATGCCTTCACCCAGCTTCGATTTGCACGCCGACTAAGCCATTGGTTTGTGGGTGTTTAACCGACGCCAAGTCTTTGTGTAATGTTTAGCTTTCGCACTTTGATCCTTGAAAGGGTTGTCCTGCAATTGTTTTCCATTGTTCGAGATGATTTCCTGTGTAATCCAAACGGCATACAATATTTTCCCAAACAAACCGTTTTACCCGATTCCCTGTGATTGTTACGACCGCCTTTGCTTCAATTCACTTGGTGAAATAGTCTATAGCTACTATGAGGAATTTCAACCTCCCGCCGCAATGTGGAAGGGACTCGCAATGTCGATACCCCATTTGTAGAATGGCCATGGCGACGTAATAGGTGTTAGCTCCTGTTGTGGTTGGCGTGGAACGGGTCTGTGAACTTGGCAGTCGCCACATTTTCTTATTAAATCCCGCGCATCACGGTGCATTGTAGGCCAATAGTATCCTGACCGTAAAGCGCGAGCCACAACGGACCGTGGTCCTGAGTGCATACTACATAAAACAGCGTGGATCTCCCGGAGTACGTAATCTGCTTGAAGGGGTCCTACACATCGAAGCCATAGTTGTAGAAATGAGCGCTGATAGAGTACACCGTTCCGAAGTTCAAACCTCTGTGATGTGCGTCGTACTCGTCGGGCTTCCTTCTGTTCTTGGGGCAATACGCCCTTGCTTATAAACTCGATGATTGGGGTCATCCATGTAGGGCCTTGTTCCTCTATAACCGTGGATATTTCCATCTCCGAGATGGACTTGCTCTTAAGAGTTTCCACCAATACTTGTTTTGATAGGTGCGCAAAGCTTGTAGATGCAATCTTGCTCAGCGCATCCGCCTTTCTGTTTTCCCCTCTAGGAACTTGTTTGATGGTAAACATGTCAAAGCCCTGGATTAGGGACTTGGTTTTGTCGAGATATTGAATCGTGTTCTCCTCTTTAGCCACATACTCGCCCAACACGTGGTTGGCCACAAGTACCTGGAAGTAATCACCACTATTGGGAGCGCCTGGAAGTACCTGCGCTGACTGGTTTTGTAGACGTCCCGATGCGTCAGGTTTGGAGATAAGGGACTTGGTTTTGTACACGTGGTTGGCCACAAGGGACTTGGTTTTGTAGACGTCCCGGTGCGTCAGGTTTGGAGATAATTTTTTTGATAGGCTGGTTTGTAATCACCACTATTGGGAGCGCCTGGAAGTACCTGCGTAGGCGTTTAGCGGCGAATACTAATGCTAGGACCAACTTTTCCATTGCGCTGTAGTTAATCTCCGTTTTCTTGAGTGCCTTGCTTACAAAATACACCGTGTTTGTACCGAATTCTCGTTAGTAGCACTACCGATCGCCCATGAGTTCACGACAAATACATAATTAATTCTTCCCCTGGGCGAGGCGCAACTAGCATAGAGAGTGCTGCTAAATGTTGTTTAAGTTGTATGAAGGCTTCTTCTGCTTCTGTAGTCCAGCGAAAGTCTCCCTTTTTTGTACACTTCTTGAGTGTTTTGAAGAGAGGGAGTGACTTGTCTGCTGATTTGGGCAAGAATCTATTCAAACCGGACAGTTTTCCATTTAGAGATTGGACTTCCTTCAAAGTGCGTGGTGAAGGAAGTTGGATGACAGCCTTCGTTTTTCTGGACACGGTTTTATGCCATCGGGCTCTATCAGATATCCGAGGAACATGCCTTCTGTAGTGCCAAAAGTTCATTTCTTAGGATTTAGTTTCATGTTGATCTTTTTCGATGTCTTAAATGTTTCCTCAATGTCGCGCACCGATTCATCTTCCGTATGGCTTTTTATTACAAGGTCATCAACATAAACCTCTAGGTCATGCCAACCTGTCTTTCAAATGCTTGATCAACCAACCCGGTAGGTGGCACTCGCTCTTTAAGCCAAAGGAATCTTGGTATAACAATAAACGCCTTGGCTTGTTTGAAAGGCCGTTTTTCCTCATCTTCCTTAGCCATTTGGATTTGGTGATATCCTTTGTATGCGTCTAGGAAGCATTTAAGTGGGTATCCACACAAAGACTCTACCTTCCGCCTATCTCCTAGCGGGTAGCAATCTTGTGGACATGCCTTATCGAGATCTCGTGAAGTCAACGACATCCTCCAACTACCATCGCTTCTTCTCGACCATCACCGGGTTGGAAAGCCGGTCATGGTAGTAGACCTCTCGCATGATACCTGCGCCCACAAGTTTATGTACCGCTGAATTGCTTGCAAGCGCTCTTGAGCCCGCCACGCTTCTTCCGTCAGACCGGGAGTATCCTTGTCGGATTCTCAACTTGTGTTCAGAATCGAGCGTGGTCGGTCATGTGCTTTGGTTCCCATGCAAATATATCTAGGTTCTTTGCAAGAGTGCGACACGCCTTCTCCGCCACTATCGATAGCGATCCCCGATCGATACTTCCCCGCCTGGTAATCGTGATGAATTGCAACCCTCATGTTTGGCACTTTAGTTGCGCACTGCTCGAATGTGTGCCGCCTCACATGTAATTGTGTTACATTCTCCGGTGATACAAATGGTATTGTAGAGAGTAACAATGCCTCCTCCACCGGAATTTGAGCATCCCAGTCAGAGATTTGATCAGCAGATGGTCGAAATCCCTAGTCTTCCAATAATGCCCTTGTATGGCGAAGGGGATTTGATCACCATGAAAGTTATCCAGGCTGTTGTGGAGTGTTCCTTATTACCAACACTGACTAGTAGGCGTATTTGCCCCATGGGCCATATATTTTCTCCTGTAAAACCAGTCAATGACATTCTGACTGGGTTTAATTGGCTTCGTATCTCGGGTCGCATTCGTTTGAAACAGTGTTCATACATTATATCTGCGGATTCTCCTCCATCAACATACATGCGGTGGATATCGTGACCCCCTGCGTTGATTTCAATGGTGAGCGGTTCTACCACTGCGTTGTCCGCAGTCAAGGTGGGGAAAGAGATTTCGCTTCTATGAGAAAACTTTTGGCTGAGCTTCTGCCTAGTCACTCGCTGCCATGATTGTATCATGTAGATGGTATCATCTTTATCTTTAGGTACTTCTTTCTTGTTTCCCGTCTTTTGCTTATCTTTCCCTTCCTTGATGTTTTTAACCAAATGGTCCAATCTGCCTTCTTTACTAGTTTATCAATTAGTTGGCGCAATTGGACACATTCATTGGTGGTGTGCCCTTCCGTCCATGATAGTCGCAGAGCCACTCCCCACGCCGATCCTCCGGGGTGCGATTGGTGGAGGCTTGGGAAGTTCGCACCTTCCGTCGCGAATATCTCCTTTGAGTCTTGGTCACGGATATATCCGTCATTATCTCGTCCGCCTCCCCGCCGCGGTAGTTCTTGTTGCGGTTGATACTCCGGTCGGTGGATTGTCTCCGAGGTTGTTCTTGTGACCTATAGTTTGAGTAACCTTTCTTATTGTCTGGCGGCAGCCTTCTCCTGGATAAAGGACCTTGTTCGTTTATAAGTTCATCAAAGGTTTGGGGAATCTTTTCGCTCAACTTTTGATGAGTTCTAGGTTATTGATCCCGCTCATGAACCCCGATATTTTCGCACTCAGACATGCCTTAACATGTATGCACTCATCCTTGAAGCGCCCACATAAGCGCTAGATTCTCTGCTACTGCTTTTACCCGCAAGTTTGATGATTTTGGCGACTTCTTCCTTTGAGTGAAATTCAAAGCGAACGCCGCAATTCTTCAAAGCCATCAACGCCCCCGCGTGGAAGCTTACTAAACCGCTGCTTCCCACTAATGTGGAATTGAACATGTGACACCACACGTTGTGGCCAATTTTGATGGTAGCAACGATTCAAAATTTTAGGTGATCGTCCGGTCACTTGTTCCATCGTAGGTTTTCACATTAGTGGGCTTGCGCTTCTCTTATTTTCTCGAGAAATCGCCGATGCGCCGAGTGAACGCATCCACCTTTGGTCGCGCCGTGGAAGAGACATATCTTCCTCCTCCCGGTCGCGATATCTTCCTCTCGACTTCCAGTGTCCAGCTATTGTCCTCGTTGTCCGAGGAATCACCGAGAACGAACTTTCCTTTGTCGGCGCCATACCGACCGTCCGAGGAGTTGCCGGAGGACGAGCTTCCTCTCTTTGGCGCCATACCGACCGCCCTCGTAATCGAGTTTGAAGAGCTTCCACTTAGGGAGTGCCGTCGTCCCAGTCTATCATGGACCTTGCGGCTACCAAGTCTAACGTGGACATTGGTACGCCGTCCATCTTCTTCATGCTCTTCCAGATACTGCAGTTCAGCTGTTTCATCGTTCTCCACTCTCTTCCCAATCCTTGTAAACACTGGGGGCCGATGGTTATCCTTCCGCGCCTATCCTCCGATGACTCGATGGGGATGTCTCATACTCTGCGTCAAAGTTGAGTCGATGCCGCAAGTTCGACTTGAACTTTTTTCGCCTCTTGCATAAGAGCAACCAAGGTCTCGTAGTTTTGAGATACAAAGTCACTTGGCGGTGCGACTTCTAGCAGCGCGAGTGTCTGCTTTCTACATCCGGACTCTGCTTTGGAGAGGTGCACTGGCGTTTTGTGAGGTCCTTTTCTAGCACCGACCGCAGGGAGTGGTGGGGTGCGCAGTGGATCTTCTACGCCGGTGGTTGTTGTTGTGGTGGCATGGGTTGTCCCGTGCGTTGTTCCACCGTCGGAAGACCGATTGGGCATGACCTTTGGTTTTGGTCGACTTGGTTGTTCCGAGGCTTGCTTAGGGGCGATCCGCTTGTCGCTTCTTCCTTGAGGTCACTATGCGATCACGACTTAGGTTTCCTTGCTTCGTCATTCTAGTTCTTAGTTCGGGTCCCACGGATGGCGCCACTTGTTGATACAAAAGTTGGGCGTTCCTTATTGGACTCCTGCCCGTGATCAATTAGATCTTGATGCTTGAGACCGCGCACTAAGTAAACAGAAAACATCGTTAGCCTTATCGTGAGATTGTCTCCCACGATTATCCTCCCGTGAGAGTAAGTAATCGGTTTAGGGTTTAGTGGAGAATTTAGGTTTGAGATCGTGCCTTTACTTGAGGGTCGATGCCTTTATATACACACAAAATCCTTGTTGGTTTCGTGTTCCCCAACCTTGGCGTATCCCACCTAAGTCGGTTGGCTAATGCATATCCCATAAATAAGAGATATCCAATATCAAGACCCTAAATAACTTTGAGTTTGGGCCTTCATGAGCCCAAATCGTTATCGGATCAACCCGTCAGGCTGGGCTCGCTAAGTAGCGGTCATTGGTCGGGTTCGTGACCGAATGCGACTATCGTCATCAATAGTGTATTAATTGTATTATATGAGTAGTGTATTTTGTGTGCTTTAGATACTTGTAAATAATGTTTAGACTAAAATACATCGCTTGTCCCTAATCTTGTACACACGCATCACGTTGAACCAAACCTAGACGTTTTCATCGCTGGAGGTCCAAAACATGGGTTTTTAATGCTAAACAAGTCCCTTAACCACTAATGCCAAAGTCAATGTCTGATTTTTGTTATTTAGTCGAGGGTATTTTAGTCCATACACATTTATACTTTGATAACACATTTATATTTTATTCCTTTATCTTCTTTGTCGTCGTCATCATCATCTCCCCACCCGTACCCGCTATGTGAACGTGAAACTGGTGGTGGCACTCTTGCTTCTTCCACGATCTTCATGATCTCATCTACACTTTGTGGGGAAAATGTCGGGTTTTCTTTTCGGTAATATGCAGCCTGTGATGCTTCTGTTAGTTCCCGGGGCAAGTTCTTCAGGAACCATGGATGGCTCTTGATTTCCTTTAGGGTGATTCTCTGGACCACAAAAGGAATATCAATATTTAGATTTCAATTCTATTATGTAATAAAGAAAGTATAATCAAATAGGTTTGGATGTGTGTTTCAAAAGTGATCATCTGAAAAAGTATAATCAAAATTAGATAATCAGCAGGTTTAAAAATAGAAAACAATTTAGTGAGAATAGATAATCAAAAGTAACACAATCGTTTTGCAAAGATATAAAAAAACACATGGCTTGACCTTCCAATTCCACAGTTGAATATAGTTTACTACTTCATTTTGGAAAATGGCACCCACTCAAGAACTTGTTAACATGTTTGATTCTAAATCGTGATGTATAGTTGGAAATCTTTCATATGCGCTTTTAGCAATTTTAAAGAAATATCCAATTGATAAATTCAAAAAAATTAATGATTGTTTCAACCAACTTAAATGATTATGACAATAAAGTTTTTCTCGTATTTTACAACTAAAAGTTAAATAATCGAGGCCCTCAATATACATCTTTATTTATAACCTACATCCTTATTTATAACGAGTATTAATTTATTTAATTCCCACGTATTTCTTTCTAGTTTATAGTTTATGTTTACTTTTTCATTTTTTCCGAAACCAATCGTCTATGGCTTATGCAGCTATTTTAATATTTTTCAAATATTATATTTCATACCCATTTCTCAATAAATTCTCAACTTATATTTCATAACTATTACGCAGCTAAAAACTAAAAAATAATAAAATAAAATAAAGTAAAACTAAAAAGAGGAAAAGAAAAGAAAAACAGCAATGAATTATACTAATGAAACAAAAGGACGTTGTAAATCAAAGAAATAAAAGGATGTTGTAGAGTATAATTTGATTAAAAAAATAGTCGTTGAGAAGAAAATGTACATTTATAAGATTAATTGTAAAAGAAACAAAATAATAAAAATACAATTAGTTTATTATTATATAATGATTAATTGTAAAAACTATAAAAATAGTTAAATATGATAGCAATGGTTGTTTAATGATTGAGTTGTGTTATAAATGAAATAAATGATAATGATTATTTCAGAATGACGGATTTATAATGGAGTGACTCTCCTAAAAGGTCACGTGGTTTATACCCTATTAATATTTTTTGACTTTTGTTGACCTATTTTGTTACCTTAAATTTTGTTAACCTATAATGAATAAAAATTAAAAGATTATGCCAATAATTGTTTTCTCGTATTTTGAAACAATGGACTAAATAAGTTGGGCATTTAATGTATGGACTAAATAAGTTGGGCATTTAATGTATTTTTTATTATTGAATTAATTTAGTTAATTCACACCAATATTCTCCGTGTACGCTACTTTTTATTTTTATTATTGTACAAAATCACCATCTATTGATCAACGCCTTTGTAAAATAGTAATTAATTTTATCGAACGAAATAAATATAACGCTAGTCTTGTCCTATCTTTATATATAACTAGAAGCACTGCACCAAGAACGCGATTGCAGATCCCGTGACTATATTTTCATGACGATCAAATGTTATTTTGTTTTATGTTTTTTAACAATAATTATACAAATAAATGATAATTTAAATTAAAATAACTTTGAGAATAACAATGCAAAATATTTAATATCCAAATAAACATAAGGTCCAAACGAAATAAACGAACATAAGTAGCATCTTTGAAGGACAAGATATTCCTACCTCCCCTAATTCTTATATTCCCACCCTCCTTACTTTTTTGCATTTTTTTTATTTTTTTTATTTTTTTTATTTTCATAATTTTGTTTATATCAAAAAACTATAAACCTGAAAATGCGGAACATAAAATATAAAGTTTAATAAGTCAAACGCTTAAACCTGCTGTAAATACTAACAAAAACTGATGTAAAACCGCACAGATCAAACAACAGGGATAAAAGGAATAAAAGTACAAACCATTTCAAAAGATAGTTAATAAGTTTGTATACACATAATTAAAATTTGATTAATTGTCTTAAATTGTTTGAACTTGTAACATCAACCCATTTAAAAAAATGCAAAGCTACAAGTATTATATAATGATTAATTGTAAAAACAAAAATTAATTAAATATGATAACAATGATTATTTAATGATTGAGTTATATTATAAATAAATAATAGGGCAATTCCATATTTACCTAAAACAAACATTATAATTCCATATTTCCCAACACATGCTTTAAAAGCATTGTATTCATGCATTGAAAACTTGTTATTTGGGTAAATATGGAATTATAAAGTTTCATTTGGGTATATATGGAATTATCCCAAATAAATAATAATGATTATTGGTAATGATTGGTCTAGGTGGAGTGGATCTCCTAAGTTAATGGGGGTAGAAACCCACAAAGCCCTCCTAAATTGATGGGGTAGAGACCCACAATGCCTTAAACTAATTTGTGGTATCATTTATTGCTTGTAGTTCTTATAGATATGTAACAACATAGGTGTTATTACCAAAAAAAAAAGTATATGTTTAAGCTTTTGTATATTGTTTGTCGTTTATTCCTCCATTTATTTTAGCCTTTTTTAAGAAAAAGTTTCAAGTTCCGCCATTTGAGTATATATAATTAGAAGACTTATCTATTGTTTCTTGTTTGAGTTCTAACCGAGTGAGCACGCCTGTTAGAGGTCAAGTTATATGTTTGCTTTTTGCAATCTTGCTTTAGTTGGAGAGAATGTTAATGATATTGAAGTAAAATATGATGTTAATCGCCAGAAGATTCTTTGATCGATGTTATAAGAATTTGAATTGTCAAGATATTTCTTAATCATTAAGGACAGGAAATTTAGCGGAAATAAAATTTATATTAGTGTAAAGGAACAAATAATACGTAGAAATCGGTTAAAAGTGCCGCATGAGGTTAGTTCATTTTCATATCAACAAACCACAAGTATCATTTAAATGTGTTGCAGTTAAAACTTAAATATACGGTACAAAATAGCAATATATTAATGTCATTAGCACAATACAACGGTAGATACATGTCTTCATCTCTATGGCATATTCCTGTTAGAACTGAAAAAAGATGTTCTTGACTTTGGTACAAAGTATAAATGTGTATTGACTAAAATACCCTCGACTACATAACAAAAATCAGACATTGACTTTGGCATTAGTGGTCAAGGGACTTGTTTAGCATTAAAAACTCATGTTTTGGACCTCCAGCGATGAAAACGCGTAGGTTTGGTTCAACGTGATGCGTGTGTACAAGATTAGGGACGAACAATGTATTTTAGTCTAATGTTTATAAAATAGTGATGCGTGTGTACAAGATTAGGGACGAACAAGAGTTTTGTACCACCTAATAATGCAGTCATTGCAATTAATAGTCTGATGTGTCTTTACTGTGATTGGTCCAAAAGAACGGAAGGTACAACACATTGCCTACACACAATTTTTAATAATCTTTCAAAAACACACACCAATTTAAAGCTTCTTTAATACTCTTTCAATCACATAGAATCAGTTACATCTACAATCAATTAATTTCTCACAATCAAATCAATATCCTAAAATAATACACGGTATTTTTGGAAGGTACCACACCTATTGAGCATTATCATATCAATGATTATTCTATACGCTTCTCATTATCATTGTATCAAAACGGCAATTTCAAATCTACATTAATTGTAACGCTTACAAAATCATCCCAAGTAAGTTACGATTTTGAATTTAAATACTATATGTGGTGTGTTTTCTATCAATTCATTTGTGTGTTGTTAAATCCTAGAAAAATTAGAGAAATCACATGCATGAATTAGTTTTATAATTTGTGTATTATGCGATTCAATTTATACAATCATTCTAATTGTGCTTAGATTAAATTTATAACAGGTTATGAAGAGGAAGGATGATTTGTGGGTGGTCATTGTTCGATGTCGACGAACTCAAACAACGGGTATCTTATGGACCTTTTCTTTGTACTATATCTGATGACAATTGTAAACGAGTGATTGTAATTGTTGTAATACGTGTTTTGCTTTTTTCTTTTGCGTGAATTGTAGTCACGTGAAATGCAATCTTTATGATGTATATGTTTTCGATTGCGATACTTTTCCTGCTCCCACCATATGTTCGATAAAATGCTATGAACCAATTTGTTTTCTTTTTTTCATTGATTTTGTTTTCTTCAAGAAACTAACTATATGTATTTGTTGCTAAGTCTCATATCAATGTAACTTTATTACTCAAAGGTAGGTAATTGAAACAAACTTAAATTGATCTTTATGGAATTTGTTTGTGAACCTACTAAAAGCGCTACTTTGAACCAACCGCTTTTATTGTTATAGAGACCTTCTTTTGTTCCCTTTTTGGAACTAATATATAATGGATTGATGGGATATGTAGTTTGTGCAATGAAAAATTAGTCGGTTTGTAGTTGACTTGAGTTGGTTTTTATATCTAGATAGATACTCGACATTCAAACTATAGTTATGAATCATTGTTATAGTAGACTAAATAGTATTAAGTGAAATTTTATTATGCTATCAAGATTAAGCAAGAAATTTTTCCAATCAAGATATGTTCATACATCATTTTGTCAGCAATCTTGGGGTGACATTTGTCTCTATAATGGCGTGGACAACCCGCAAATTGCAATGGATGAGGACTACATAGGTATCAACAAGGGATAAAAAGACGACAAGTTTTATAGATGATACATTTGTTGCTTGACATGATTATTGTATTTATGTTGTATATTTATATGTACCCATTATTGAAAAGGCATATTTTTTACTATATTTTAAAGTTAACAGGTTGAAGTTGCTTATTTGTCTCTCCAAATGATACAACTGGATCGATATTAAGGTATGTTTATTCAACTCTAAACTTAGAGCAAAAATTAGACCAAAAGTTGTTATAAGTATTAGACATTAAGTGACGATTTTCTATCTAGACCAAGAACAATATATTTGATTAGCACATGATTTTTATTGCCCTTGTATTGCAATGGGATTTAAACAGCTTTGTATGATAGTAATCGGTTTGAAAACTATTAGAGAATATATGAATTGATCATATATTTTAAATAATTTAATACAGTGATCGGTTGTGTTTTAGGTGCCATTCTTTTAAAGATCTTATTATACCAAACACTCCTTAAATCTTGTGATCGCTTATGCATGATAGTATCCACGAGATTTTTATCCAATCCTCAATTCCAACTTTCTTGAATCAGTAAATATTAGGCTACACATAATTATTAGTGTTAAACTTAGTACAATAGAGCATCCATGTAGGTTGCTAAAATGAATTTTGGTATGGCTTAATTTTTTGTGGACATTATGGTTCATTAGTTCACTAATTTTACTATAAAGTTCAAGTGATTATCCCTATATCCCTAGAAGTGTTTTTTCCATGGTGTATATTTTTAAATGAACACGGACTCTTTCTTGTGAAAGGGTGATTGTAATGATATTCAATAAAATAGATGGTTTAAGTAATTGGATATCTTGTGCGCTTTAATATGAATGTTGTGTATTTACATTATCTTTGCGAACTTATAATGTTTGGTTATATATTTTAATGTGTATAAAATATTTGCAAAAATTAGTGACTTAGTTTACCTAATTAACTTCTTGTATGCTATCACCATAGTATTTGCATGTTTGGTTGTTGTTTTGTTTGTGTGTCGTTGTCGGTTTTTTCCTCGGTCAACCTCTTCTTCTTCTCCCTTTTTGTGACCTTTTCAAGATGTTGTTTCCGTGTCGCTGTCTTTGCTTGGCTATTCTTAAAGGAGTAGTTCTTCTAGGTTATTCTTTATCCGTAGGCATGATATTTTATATCTTCAATGATCCTTGATCAACTATAACTTTCATTCACATGTCATGGATAAGAGTTAAAATACTGTCTAATCTCGGTACCGACTTAGCATAATTGGTGTTATGCTATGAAGATGTATTGCAACTATTTTTGCTTTTTGTAAGATTTTAATCATGTTTACTTGAAACATGTTATTTTTTTGTAATGAGATTGAAATTTTTAGTGGGAACTATATGTGATTAGGTTTGCAAATTATAAGTTTAAGGTTATTGCTTACTGCTAATGAACGATACCTTAATGTTCAAAATGTGAGGATTATTTAAGAAAAATCAATTGTGGATAAAAATGATCGAGAGGTTGTTGCAAAAGTTGTTGTTGTCTTCGCTAAGGTTTTTAACATTTGTAAGGTTAATTATAAAAGTGTTTTGAATTTTGTTATTGTCTTTGTCAAGCTAGGTTAATACATGCTCATGAGGTAGTTCCAATAAATGCTTTAGGAGATAGTTTCTTATTATTAGTTTATTTTGGTGGTTAACATTTTGCCATCACATGTTCCATGTCCATTTTCATATGTCTCGTAGAATAATTATGGTGCTTTAGATTAAGACAATCAAATCGTTACATTTTAATATTTATTTTGCACGAAATTACAAGTTCATGTTGAATTAGTAGAAAAGTCGGAGCTTGAAGAAAGTAGGCGGGCCTTGGTTAAGTTTGGTCATGCTTATTATGTTATCTTTGACCCGTAGATGAATGAAGTTGTGGGTTGGTTACTAAATAGGAATTCATCAAGTAAGTTTGTTTCATGAGACTCATTCGAATCGATGTAAGATTTTTCCATTATATACATTTTGAAAACTTTGTGGACATTAATATTTATGGCGGAGAAATTTAGAGATACAAGATTTAAGAGTTTGTAGATTTTTTAAAGAATGGGTGAAAGTAAATATTGCAAGAGATATGTGGTGTTGATTATGTAAAGTGGACCTCAATTCAATCATTTCCCCATTGTTGAACCTCAAATGGACACTACATTATATAAAAGTTTTTAATTTGTAATGTTTAAAATTTTGGTACTATAATGAGTTTTCATGAAATAATCACAAACCATTTTTTACTTAATCAATTGAATTTACATATTACCTAATTAGTCAGATCTTCCGCTTTGAAAAATATGTGTATAGACAAACTCGAATCATTTGAGGCTTCATCTAAGTATGAAGTCGAATGGGCTCATGGACTTAAAGGTGAATATAGTCAAGCTAGGTGTCGTGTGTCATTGAAGCTAAAGCTAAAGATAAAGTTGAATGTCACATATTAGATTGTTTTATCCATTATCATCGCCATCACAGATTGCAAATTTTTAGAGGTGGTATACTCATGAATGGGTCGATTTGTGCTATTTGATACCGATTCATTCTAAATAGGATATTTTATACCGTTGAAAGTGGTATTTAAATGGGTCAAAAGTTTTATGTGCACTTAAATTGGTGGTCGACACGGGTTATAAAGTGGGTCAAAACAAGTAATTTTGTGTTCAAACTGCTTATAAGTTTGGTCAAAGAATTAACTACGGTTAAGACCATACCCGTAGTTTAATGATGAGATGCATCGAAATTCGAATATGATATAACAATTTCTTGCTTCAATGTGATTGTGATATATGTTATTGCTATTGTAATGATATTTTGTTTGTCCATTTTAAAGTGTACTTATTCTACTTGGTTATAAAATGAAAGTGTTGTGCATGGGTTGATTTTATGTAATGAGGTCATCAAGTTTTTAGACGGTCTCTAATAGGTCACGTAAAGGATGTATGGTACGTGCAAAATGGATCAACAACTATAGGATTGTTTGGAAAATGGGTGCTTGTGTTTGTTTTAGGTTAACTTGGATTTCATGTATTGAAAGCCATGTCAGTTATCTTTGTTATGGATTAGGGGTGGCTATAAATTTTCATGTATTCTATTTTGAAATTGGTTGAAGGCCCTTTGGTTTAGTTCTTTGGGTTTCATTGCTTTTGTAAATTATAGTAATGTTTGTACATATCGATAAATAATAATTGATACTTTACCGAGGTAACCCTTTACCCAAAAAATAATATTGATACATTAATCCATCAAGATATTAAGGACAAAAGCAAGTTCCCAATATATATCTTTGTTTTATTTCATTCATATCTTGCGAGTAAGTTGATTCATCATAAACCGTGGTCCGTTTTCACCTTTTATTTTAGAGGCTATCACCTATTATTTATAGTTCAATGACAATAGTAAACCTCATATTATTGGGTTTTCTTATACATGTCCTATTTTTTTGTTGATATATTTCTTAACAATATCAAATAAATAATCAAATAGTGGTAAATTATTAGAGCCCCAATCTACTAATAACACGTTACACAACCGCAAAATAATGTTTACGGGTTCACATGTTATTGTATTCATAAAATTTACTTATAAATGTATGTGAAGTTAAGGGATCATTGCAAGGTTCTTAAGTTAACCGCTAACATAAGGTTGATGGTTGGCTCATGATCGAAGATGTGTTAAATCCATGAATTTGCCAAATGGATATCAAAAGTTGGAGTCGAATGCTTGGAGAAGCAAACGATGGAGAGGTTGAGATAGATATACCAAGAGATTCAAATCGATGAGTCCGATGATTCGTAACATCTATTATTGATTTTACTTATCAAAATATTTTGAGTCACATGAATGATCCAACATACTTCAAAGAAAAGGCCATACTTGCTCCCACAAATGAGGTCGTGGACACCATAGGTGATCATGGAATGGACATTGGCTTAATACTTCATTCACAATCACTACACACATTTGCTCTTCAAGACCATCAATTGAGACGCCCATGCATGGACGTTTATTATATTTATAGTTATAAACACAATTGTTTATAGGATCGTTGACTTATTACTTATTATTCTTTAAAAATAGAACATGTATACGTCGTTGTTGTTTATTACTTTATCCATATACTCAAGTTCTTAATGAATATTTTTTAAAACCCGTGAATCCACGGGTCTATAAGCTAGTTAAAATAATAAATAGGAGTGAAGTGTCTTCCTTCATTATAAATAGTATAGATAAAGAATGTTCGAGTTAATTAATATTAAAGTGATGATTAATTACGTTAATTCAAGAGATCAGTAAATATTCATTAAATGCAGTTTTTGATTCAAAAGAAAATTTTATATTTATTAATTGCGCTCAATCATTTAACCAGTGGGCACATATTAACAAAACATAGTGTTCGTGTTAACTATAATTATACATTATAAATACTTTCCGGTCTCCCATCTCCTGCTTTGTGAGTTGCAACTTGCAACCACGGCACCATCGCTCCCCATCGTCGCGCCAACCACCACTATCCATAGGTAAGTTGCCAAGCTGAATAAACCATCCCCGCCACTTGTGTGATTCTTTATTTGTATGAATTTTTATGGGTTTGTAAGTCATGATTATAAACCTTATCAAATATCGTTGAACAAGTCTTTTAGTTCATAACAGATTTTATATGGATTCACCATCATGCTATATTAAGTTACATATTTTGTTTGTTATATCTATGACTATTCATTTTGTGGGACAAAGAGCAAATTAACTACGTATTTCTAAGAGGAGCCGATTGATCAAGCCAAAACAAATATAGTATATAGAGTATAGAATTCAACCCGATAAAAAGGTTTTATGAAAGAAATGAAAAATTGGATATTTTGTTGACTTTATTGCTTATGCATAGCAATTTTGTAAATTTGATGTATATGAAATTATATACCGATAAATATTTTGTGACGCCTTAAAAACGCGCATATGAGGCTTGGTAATGCCGTCACGCCTCACACTATTTATAACCTTAGGAAAAAACCTCAAACAACTTACGGTATTCCTTGTAAGGATCAACTCAATCACCTCGTGGTCTCAAGGACTATGTACAAGGCAACATTTTTTTGGGATTATCTTCTTGCAATTAGGGTTTGTGTTTGAAAGAATATGAAAAGGTTGGTTGTTAGATGGATTGTGAAATAACCAAATAAATATAATCGAGGAAAGGATTATGAGCGGACAAGTGTTAAACACATTTATGTCTCTAGGAGATAGACAAGATTACCCTCACGTGTTTGTCACGTAAGGGTGTTTAACAGCTACAATTAATATCCTCGTTAAATTTGGACCAAACCCGAAACGGGTCACTCAATATAGGAGAGGATCCGATCCTTTTTTCAAAAATTGATCAAGATGAAAAAGTTGTAGGATCGTATATTTTATGTTGTTTGATGATTCGGTGGTCTAGGAGATGATTATACAAGTATGCCATGTTAGAGAGTGAAAGAGATGAGAGGGAATTCTAGAGAGATAAACAAAATGTGAAAGGTTAGATTAGAGTTCTAACCCTTCCAAGGATGGAAGAGGGTATTTATAGTTACAACTAAACGCCCTCCCATATCGGGCTGTGGATCAGGTATACAGTGGGTAAAGACCCGTCCTTCCTCCACGGTGTTACTCTAAGCTAAACTAATCTACGCTAATAACTACCTAATTAACTACTAAATATCGTAAATAACGATATGTCTACGAGCTAACTTATGCTAGATAATATTTGGGGTGACCGACTCTTCACTATGGAATTTCTAATTCCTAACAATCTACCCCTAAGGGAGGTCACCCCATGTTTTACATTTTGAATCCTAGCATTCTATTTTATCTTCAGTCTTGAGCTCGTAGACTTCAATTCTTCATTTCCGCAATCTTTGTGCTTGAGTAGTGATTCTTCAAAGTCCACATACTTTGTACTTTCGGTGGAGGTCTTTGAATCGATCCACATCTTGATGATCTTCGAGCTTTTTTGAGATCATCACCACAAGAAATCTCGGATCACCCTTTATTGTGTTGCCATCATGTGAAGTTGTGACTTTTGGACCGACATGCTCACACTTTCTCGGATCATGACATCTTTTCATCGAGTAGCGGAAGCATCTTTGTATGTCTTTGATTGTCATGATTTTCTTCAATTATATTGGTGTGTGTGCTGTGAGCATGCGGTTGTGAATTGACTTCTCAATAACGATCACCGCAACCATCAAATGTTCCCGCAAACAACAATTAGCACTAAAACACACGAAAGTGTCTTTGTTCACTTTCGTTGAATATAGTTGCAAGAACCACGGTTCCCCGCTGATCAAGATAAATACCGCTCGTGATCGTAGAATTCAAGAATCTCCTTGATGTGGTTTCGCAGCTTGATCTAGCCGTTCTCAAACCGAGCATCCCAAAGTAGACAACACGGAGTGAGTGAACCAAATAATTGAGATTCACCGATTGATGAAAATTGATTTGAAAACAATCGCGTATTGCTTAGAAGAAAGAGTTTTGCAATACGACGAAGGTTTTATGAGAAAGATCAATTTTCAATCAAAAATACTTTTTGTATTTGAAAAGAATACACATTCGATGTGCTAGAGAAAAGAAGAGATTTGCACATCGAACGGTTTTTCCAAAAGTATTTTTTCAATCAGAGATACTTTTGTGTTTGAAATATGAATACACATTCGATGTGCTAGAGAAAAGAAGATTTGCACATCGAACGGTTTTTCCAAAAGTATTCGTCAATTCATTTCCTGGACCAAGGTTGATTTAAGAATGAATCGCCCATCGTTTCTATCCGCTTGTCACAAGCTTGATCTTTTGAAAGATCTCACATGTCACCCACCAAGAGCTTGTTTGATGTTGGCTCTAGAAGGATTTCCATCTTCATTGTGAATATTTTACATATCACTCGGATGTTCGCAATACCACAAGGATAATGCGAGGACTCTATAATATATACTTACTTTCCACATTGTGTGAAACAACAAGTCTTCATTAATTTTGTGTCCTAATGAGATTTTGTGGATGATCTCTTGGCTCTAGACTCAATTGTGCACTTTGGTTTCCTATGCCGAGACTAGGAGAGGGTCTCCTTCTTCAATATCAACAATCTCTAAGAGAAAGTCGATAGATTATGTAGGTTCCCGTGAGAATGAAACAAGTCCTTTTAAGAGGAACTTGAGTAGCTTGGGAAGTTTAGTGTGCAAGCGCCACCGGGTCCATGACGCCTTGTCTTCAATACCGGTGTTACCTTAGTAACCACCAAGAGCATATGTATTGAACCCGGTTTCGCCCTAAGGTTGAATTAATGGAGGGCTATTTCTTTTCACCCTTTTCACATTCAATTCTTTTTCATTCTTCAACCCCTTCTGCTTACCGAGACTTCATAACTAGAACCTTGTTGGGTTTATTCCAATTCTAGCTCAATCTCATCGGCACTCTTCCCATATTCTCATTTTCTCCTTTTTTCATCATACCTAAGGACTTCTACACTATCTAGTGGATTGTCCTCGGTAGATCCCTCCGGCTCAAGGGATCGTGGGAACGAATACCTAACCTAAGCATCCTTATAACACCATGCATAAAGTAAATTGGTCGGTCTTTTGGTATTGTTCATTCCTTCTTGAAACCAATTGAAAAATCATTTGGAAAATCAATCAAGGTACTTGTGATATAATATCAAAGCATTTTGTACCTTAATTGTTTTGATCATTTAGAAATGCTCCCCTTCAACATGTGCATATGATTTTGAGATTGTTTAGCACATGGAGGCAAGAGTTCTTTGAAATAATTTCTTGATCACAATTTCCGTGAAAAGCCATTTGATTTTCTTGGTAAATTCTCCCCTCAAAATGTGCGTTGGTTATTTGAAATCATTTAACACATAGAGGAAGGAGGTTTTGAAGTACTTCCACGATCACATTTGCCATTGAGAAACCATTAGAAAATCAATCAAGGTACTTATGTTGAAACATATAAATCTTTGTACCTTGAAAGTTTATTTTTTTTTGAAATGCTCCCCTCAATATGTGCTTCGAGATTCGAAAGCGTTTAGCACATATGGGAGAGCAAGATGCACATTTGAATCAAAACGATCACCTTTATCAAGTTTCATTATTAAATCACAAATTCTCCCCGATCAAAAATATCAAACCCTTTGAGATTTTGGATCCCAAGTGATTTAATAAGGTTTAGAAAACATGGGAGAAAATGTGCCTGGTTTAAATTCTCATTCGGTTTTTGGTTAAATGCTCCTCCTCAATCATGTGCATTATGTATTTGAAATCGTTTGGCACATGAAGGAAGGAGTGCCTTTGAAACAATCACCCTTTAAAACCGATTTGAGATTTAAATCACGATCTCTCCCCGATCAAAATTTCAAACCATTTGAGATTTGTGATCCCAATTGATTTAAATCATTTAGAAAATTTTGGGAAAGACGGCTTGATTTAATTTTGAAAATGATGATAAGGACCAATTTTAGACATTAAAGATTGTTAGTGTCGTATGATAGTTTTAAGAGATCTTTAAGTAAAATAAAACAATTTCACAATCAAACAAGAACATAAAAATTTCATTTTGAAAGATCTTTGAGTTTTAAAGAAAATCATACCATGACATAACATTAAATCTTTAGATCACCACTTTATTTCGTACAAACGGACTTTTATGAAGAAATATTGTTTGAAAATATTTAATTTGAAATCACTCTCCCTCAATCGATGACCGTAGTCGTTGATTGAGTGACTTATGTTTTAAAATGAAGTCCCGTTGATTTCCAAAATTTAAGTCCAATTTATTTTCAAAACAATATTTTTCCATTTTCAAAACAATATTTTTAAAATTGTTAAGAAAATGGTATCATCCACTACTTTATCCCGCACAAAGATACGTTAGGTGGTTGAGTCGCTTTTGTTGTTGTTGTAAGGTTGGAAGAAAACCCATCATCGATGCAATGAGACCTCCGACGTTGCATTTGTCATGCCAACTCTCCATAGAGGTCCAATTAAGCTCCGCTTTCTTCATTTGTCGACCCAAGAAATAGTTGCCCTTTCCTTTCGCATCCAATCATCTTCACTTGTGGGATCCGGATCGAACATTCTTATGAACCATGATATCTCGCATATGTTAGTGGACATACAAACAGATATATGGTGGTCGACATCACCCAAACATCAATCGACTAATAAAAGTCAATTCAACATATCAATCAGATCATGTAAAGCATGGGAATAATGTGTTTATCAAACTCTAATCATCTAATCCTAACAATCATATCCTAGGCACCTAGTCCTTCAACATAGGTTAACATGTTTTACATTTAAGTATATAGGATAATTAGATAAGCTCGTTAGATGATATAAATTTGAAAACATTCTCCCTCAATCAATGACTTATTTCATGAAAAGTTTAAAAAGTCAAGTCATTGATTGAGTTTTGCAAATTTATGAAAACTCGATTCGATTGATTTTCAAGCAACTCATTTACCACCATTTTAAAAACAACAAATATTTTTCTGAAGAATTTTAGAAGAAAAAATATTTGAGTAGGAACAACAGTCCTTCGACATACTTTCCTCATTAGTTTTAGGATAAGTGCTCGAAATTTTTGAAAATTGGTTTAGCGCAGCACTTTCCTTCTTTGAAGAGCGGGTTGCTATCTGAAATAATAGCAAACCATAGTTAAGTACGGGTTACAGTCTGAAATAACTGCAAGCCATAGTTTTAGACATGTTTTGAAAAGAATATCTACACCTTCTGCTCAAACTTCATCTATGGTCCCGTGCCATTGTTGAATGACATTTCTAAGACCGTAGATGTTATCGATACCGTAAGACATGTCTTGAGAAAACATATTTTGGTATTTTTCAAATTTTTCGATTTTTATGGGTTTTGTTGGTTTTATAATTTTCTATTTTCCTTTTGTTGGTTTTATATTTTGTATTTTGCTTTTGATAAATATTTACAAAGATAGAGTAGATGATATAGTTTAAGAAGATGATGATACGAGTACCGAGATAAGGATATCGAAAGCACCCCATTGTAGAAGATAGAAATCATCATCTCTTAAACATTCACCACCAAAGCTTTCGAGGCTCTTGAATTGAGAGAAATTGAACCATCCGAAGTGAGACTTTGGCGCTTCCCCAAACCGAAAATCCTTTTGTTGAGCGATTCTAAGCTCTATTTCAAGCTTTCCTTAGCTGTGTGCACAAAGAAGCACACCATTATCATCGATCTTGTTGCTCCTTTTAAGAATGATCATCGTGATTCTTCGCTCGGGTTATATCATCCAATAGAACAACAACGTATCATCCCACGCTTGAAAGAATCTTCTCAAATTTCTTTTCATCGACGTCCAAGCGATCCATACCAAAAGGTGTCAAGAGACCAATTCCCCAAGTAGTTGAATTGATGCGCCGGTCTCTTAGAATAGAGCTCACGAACCCGAATACACATATACCCAAGTGAGAGAAACTTATAACATCAAGTAGCAGATTAAGTCCGATAGCCAAAGAATAACCCCGATGTATACTTTTTCTCCCTCAAGAAAGTGTATGAAGCTCAAGAACCCAAGTACCGAATGCCCAAAGAGAGAATAACCGATAACATTGAAGTAGCAGTCGAATCACCGATTATCTCTGCGGATGTCAACTCCGAATAAGTGATTATATCTCTCGAATCACCGATTAAGCTCTCAAGTGAAACAAATGAGCATCCCCAATGTACACAATCTCTCTCCCCGATGATTGCGATGATGGACATCGAAATCATCACACACTTGTGTACCTCTTTATCTTTCGAAACTAACTCTTCCATCTCTTCCCCACATAGTTGGAATAAGGACACTAAACGCCATGAGTCAAACCTTGAGTTTCTCTGCGGTAATGACATTCGTCTTCCCGGATATCTTCAATCACTTAGAAGTATTAAGTTCATCAAGTTTACTCGCGTTTAGATGTGTGTCTCCTTCCCCTTGTTGGTTTTGATACTTCGTAATCAAGAACACATTATAAGCCCATGTACAAGAAATCTTTTGAGAAGAACACTTGAAGTCTTGTGAGAATCAACTTGTCAAGTAGAATGTGAGCAAGTCTAATTGGGATTAAATCGACATTTCACTCTCCCCAATTAGTGCTCTCCCTAAATCGACAATCTTGATGATAAATGCCCGGATTAAGAAGAAGTCTTTAGATAATTAAATGCAACTCGCCTTTAGTCTTCTAACATGCAAAGAAAAATGTAGAATGATCAGACTCGACCTTCTTCAAGATTGTCCATTTGGGGAATAGAAAGTTAACATCTTCATCTCACCAAATGCATTCCAATTAACTTACATCTTGCAAGTCCCTTAACTAAAATCTCTCCCAATCAAACAAGAACAGTAAAGATGTTCATCAAGGAAATCAAGAATCACCAAGAACGAAACACACGAAATGGTAACACCAAACTACCAATCACATCAAACAAGAAAGAGAGATTGTTGGAATCATCATGTTGATGTGTACGTGAAGCATTAACCGAAGCACTTTGTCGATAAACTCATCATCCGTGAGAAGATGTCAACCAACGGCTCTTAGAAGAAACTCCATGTAAAGATGACCCGATAAGAAGAAGCTCGGTTCTTACATGAGTTTGGAGCCGTTTGACCATTTATTCTCAGATATCAATCAACCATGCAGTAAATTCACACTTCTTCTCCCCCTCAAGAATTGCATACGGAGTTGCCATTCTTGATTGAATAAGTGAAAATCATCCAAATGTATTCTATTCACACTTCTCCCCCTCAAAGGTAGCATATGATGTCGCCATCGTCATTATAATTGAGCAAGTGGAATAAGAAAACAATCAACAGTAGTTCGGTTCACTTGATGACTGAAAGCGCATGGAAAAAGCATGAAGCATGTTGATGAGAATGGTCATAATTGAGAAGATTTATCTTCTTAAGATAAAGCGAAGCGCATACACTTTTCTTTTCTTTAGAGTACGAGGCTTGAACTGTTGTGTTCAAACATCATAAGAAGATTTCTCTTCTTTCAAGATGAAGCGCATCGAAACATACACTTTTCTTTTCTTTAGAGTACGAGGCTTGAACTGTTGTGTTCAAACGTCATAAATCTCTCTTTTCATCTACTCTTGGCAAACTTGTAATCAACCCCATTATCATTCAAGAGGCTCTTTGTCGTGACAACCGATGGAGAAAACCCAATATGATGAATTTGACCTCAAGTAAAACAACCCGAACTCGTGACTTAAACTTGCACATATGTAACAAAGAGCGGTGTCGAGATTTCATGCTCCATTGAATCTCTAAGTACTCTATACTCTTCATCCAACCAACCATCAAGTATTAGACGACATCACCTCTTGAAAATCCACAATTTAATGTGACACCGAGCACTACAACGTAACTCCTTAAAGTGATAGTTATTTTGTGGTGGTAAGAGCCCAATTCCCCAAGTGGTAAAAGAAAAGGAAAAGTCACCCAACAATAACTAGATTTCCAAGTCTTCATTCTTTGAAAATGTTAAAAGCTCGAACAAGGATCTCGAAGAATCTTCATCCAACCATCCCCGATACCTTCAGATACTAAGTACACTTGCCCGTGAAATTTCACTTCAACCTCAAATAAATAATAGTGAATTAACGCCGTTGTCACATCTTGTGGTTAAAAGCTCAGATCTAGCCTCCTTTACGTTTAAATGAACTTTGATAATGGTTTCATCCCGACCATGGTTAAAAGCACATAATCCCGTAAAACCTTGTGATAACCAAACTGCCATGAAGAATATCCAAGCACACATCCAATTCATGAAGTACACCCTTTTATCCTTTCTTCGAAGTAGAAACCGTAGCACCAAAGATCGATAAGATCCCGAAATACACTTTCCTTTCTCCGTGATGGTTCCATCATCACGGATTTTACAATTCTATGGTTTAAACCGAGAAATAGTTTCTTTCGGGATTTTACAAAACCAAGAATAAACCGTAAGATAGATCCGAAATGCACTTAACAATTACAAGGATGTTTCCATTGTCACGGATTTTACAAATCTATGATTTAAACCGAGAAATAGATTCTTTCAGGGATTTTACAAAATCAAGACTAAACCGTAAACAATGTTAGTTTGAATGTGTTATGACAACTTTGGTTTCGTGAATATCTGCTTTAGGGAACATGCACGGTTCATCAATGGTTCATTCTCCAACATCAACAATATCATCAACAATTCTTTACCCATATGTAGACAACTTCACAAACCATACTAAGTCGAGTAGTATACACTACTTTCCCCGAGGTTGATCAGAAACATCAAAGTACACGCTTTCTCCCCATGATGGTTTCGAACCTTCGAAGCATCATAACGTGTACGACCATTTGCACGAGAAGTTCTTGTCATAAGCAAACATCTTGAAAAATCATGATGACGTTGAAGATTCTTGAAAGATTTTGCTTAGACTATGAAGTATCATTGACATTCTGTGGTGTCGAATATCCCATAAGAATTGCCGATCACATCTCATCCATTCAACTACTTTGGTAAACACATCATCCATGAATTCGTCGGCTATTGTTGTGACCATATGAAGAAGTAAACCCGATATACCAAACTTGAACATGAAGTAGAATTCCCAGATTTGTTACTTAAGCTTGTACTAATCCTTGTGAAAAGAAATGGTGTACCCAATGTACAAAACCTCTTGACATATCCTCAATCTGCGTGAGACATCAAGTGATGGCTACGTTGTGGGTTAAGCAAGAAAGAATCACAATCGTAACTAAATAGCCAAGTCTTTATCACACTTAATGAATGCCCAAACAAGTCATCTTCGTGGAAGGGTAGAAAGAAAGAAGAAACAAGTAAATCGAAAACCTTACTTCACATCCAAATGAGAAAACCTCCAAACAACCCCGTAGTCAACATTTTCCAAATCAAATCAGATAATATCCTCCGTGATAATGTATAAACCAAAGTATAGTCACACAATGAATCTCACCATCAAATCTCATCACACACCAAATCTTTTTCAAGACTCATGATTAAATCTCATCAATCACAAATCTCGTGATCAATTTATACCACCAGTCTCAAGTATCATAAATCAACTCACATAAAATCCAATTTCTTGAGAAGCCCATATGTCCAATTGCTAACCCAAGTTATCACACATAAATTCAAGCCCGATTCAAATAATCGATCAACCCGATTCGTACTTTCTCTCCTAAAATATCCGCCTCCCATTGTCACATATCGGCTTCACTTCTAATAACCCTAAAAATACTCTAAAACTTACGCCCCATAAAAATACATTCACAAATCTCATCAATAATGATCTGCCTATCATCTGATACGTATAATCAAACCCTAACCATCAAGAAATCAAACCTCCACATCATGCATCTTATAACATAAACTGTATATTAATCACGATCTGGAAATCATCAAATCAGATCAAGGATAATTATTCATAGTCATGACCTCGCCATAGGGATGGCATAAGGTTATTATGTGACAGCCACAGGGTTGGCTTGGACCCTTTTGAAACGTCTTCTCGATCAATTGAGGATTCGGGTAAGGTGATGATTACTTTTTAAACAAATTGATATATTCCATTAAACGAATCTTAGGAAAGAAATTAACAAGTGATTGTTATGTTTCTTATCCTATAACATTCAGATATGATCTAAGTAGTAGATGAGATCTTGTTTTGATTGTCCATGTAGCAACGAATCTGAGATAGTGAGATAATCATAATGATTATATGCCTTATCTCACTTATTCGTACATTAGATGAGCTAAGACCTCTCAAACAACGATCAGTGATGAATGGTTAACACAACCATGACTGAGATCTCGATTTGATATATTATTCATTTAACGACTTAAAGATTTGAATCAACAATATTGTTGAGATCATCTCTTTGATTTCGGATATATCAAAAGCTTTTAGATCAATGATGTTTATTCTTATGTGTATAGATCTTTTAAGATCTATGTGTTTTGATAAACCACATACAAAAAGAAACGAGACTGAGATCAATTCATAATTATTTCATTTCGAATTCCCTTTTAACCAATGGATTTGTGATGAAGTCTTTTGTCGTGTGGCTTGACTTACGAGTCTAGATGAATCTTTGATAACCCCGACAAAGGAATCCGAGATCTTTCTTGTATTTCATTTAACATTGAATAGGTGTGATGGATGATTGAAGATGTTTTCTTTTGTTGAGTCTTGTGTCTTTATGAATAATGTTAATGTATAGATAGTGACGCTTGATCTGTGTTGCTAGTGATTTTAGATCTGTTAGGTCACCATTCTATCACATCACAACATGTATTCTAGAAAGAGAAAGTGGAAGGATCTAATGAAGGATTATGAAATGATTATTACAATTAGAACCAACACCCTCTCCCTTTAAGGGAGGGGGTATTTATAGTGTTTACATAAGTAGGGGTGTTTCCCTTTGGTTCTAGAAGAACCTTCTATCACAGCTCATGGGTTTAATACATGAGCTGTAAATCTAAATACAAACTTTTATAAACCATAATTGTTAACAACCTATTACAAATTAAATGACCTACACTTCATAATAAAACATGTTCCTAACAATCCCCCCTAAGTGTTGGTCATCATTTGTTGTCTTGCTTAGGTTGTTTGACGTCTTGAACTTCTTTAACATTCATAGCTTGTGACGTCTTTGATTCTTTGCATCTTTGTTCTTTGTTCTTGTTGTTGTGATTAGTTGTGAAATCGCTTTTTATTAACATCTTTGTTTCTGGTGCTTTTACGTCTTTTTCCAACATGCTCATACTTCTTGTGAAGTTTGTGATCTATACATGTGAAGTTTACATTCTTTATCTTCTAATCTTTGACTTATGACATTTCTGATTTTCTGACTTTGAAGTGAAATTTTGTTGAACTTTTCTTTGCTTAGATCTTTGATGAGAATGTCTTTCTGATGTATGTATGAGCCTGTGGAAATAAGCTGTTGATAGTAATGATGGTGGTTATGGTCTGTGACAAGTACCTACAATAAAACAGTTAGCAATAAAGTTTCCGACGTAAGAGTTTGGATATTTTGTACAAGTACATCCCAGTCACGGCACGATCTTTGACTAATCTCGATCGGATACTTGCTAGAATTTCCGCACTCAATATCTTCACTGTCGTTATGAGTCACCGGAGTATACCGAGGTATCACTCCACGATCAGAGACCGCTTGAGACCACCACGAACACTAAGCGAACCCACAAGGGATTACCAAGTGACCCACCGCTGTGGTCGTTGATGTTAACCCCGGCAGAATTTCCATTCAATCACCGAGGATCACAATTGTAAATCCTGTCATAAATGTTCGGCGGATTGCTAAGATCTCGTGGGACTCAAATATGTCACTTGTGTCCTTATTGTTTAAACAATCAAGTGATGAGATATTAGGTGTTCCTAAGAGATCTTTTGAAGAATCTCATGGCTCTAGACTCAATTAGTGCACTTTGATTTTCCTAAGCGGAGACTAGGGAGAGGGTCTCCTTTTCAATACCAACAATCTCTAAGAGAGTCGATAGATTACGTAGGGTTCCCGTGAGAATGAAACAAGCTCTTTTGAGAGAACTTGAGTGGCTTAGAAGGTTTAGTGTATTGCGTCATCGGGTCCATGACGACTTTGTCTTCAATACGGTGTCATCTTGTGACAACCAAGAGTATATGAGTTGAACCCGTGTCTGTCCTAAGTTGAATAATTTGAGGGCTATTTCTTTTCACCCTTTTCTTTAACTTTTCTTTTAATTCTTCAACTCCTTCTTTCTCCGATTCTCATTTTCTCCTTTTTCAATCATACCTAAGGACTTCTAAATACTAACTATTTGTGGTGTCCTTGGGTAGATCCCTCCGACTCTGGCGGATCATAGGACGTTAATTCCTAAACTTAGTCACCTTTAACCCATGACTATCCTATGTTGCCACAAAACCTTTTTTGAAAATCTCTCAAGATGTTTATGATGAAACACATCTTTGCTAACACCTTGAGAGTTTTTGGTTTTCGTAAATACCCCTTCCACATGTGCTTATGAGTTTTGACCAAATCGCAGAGAGGGTAGAGCTCGCACTTTGAATTGATCGACTCTTGATAGACAATTCCCATGAGACACGGTTACGTTGTATAGTTAAAGAGTTCCATTATCGCCTTTTAGGTGACAACTAGCTCTAATAACTACCTTGAAGATGTAAACTCTCCTTGAAAAGGAGGTTAGACCCGTCAAAGTTCATGTCAATCAAGAGTGTCTCGGATTGGTACATTCTACTAAGATAAGTCTTGGAAGACAAATCTTTTCGACATCGACATTCAAAGATCGTCAATTCATTGGTGATGTCAGAGTCGAGCATGTTATGAGATTCCATAACTTCCTGATCAACAATTTTAATCACATTTCTCCCCCTCAAAAATAGCATATGAATGTTGTTTTTGAAAACATGTTGATTAAAATATGCTTTTTGAGGCGTTTGAAATTCCTTTGGGAAGAAACGGATCTCAAGAACATTTGATTTTGAACAAAGATTTAGTGTTGCAAACAGTTAAGAAGCTTTCGCTCCTTAAGTTTAGGATTATTGTACTGAAGCGTACAATAGGGTCCTTTTGTTGAATTATATTTTGTTTTCTTTAGACAAAAGTACTCCCCCTCAAATACGGAAACATATTTGAGAGATAGCCTTCTTGAGCCGAATTGTAGCCATATTATTAACTGTTATGTGAAAATGCATGTGATAATTCGAGCTCAAGGTTTAAAGAAAAACACAATCAATGAATATTATGTAAAAATTTCCAAGTCACAGAAGAATTTATTGTAACTCACAAAACTTCTTAAGTCACACAAAAAAATATTTTGTAACTCATAAAACTCAAAAAAAATTTCTTATCTCACAAGAATTCACATTATATTTCTCACTCACAAAGACAATTTCTAACTTGAAAAGAGAGATTTTTTTTTTTTTTTTTTTTTTTTTTTTTGTGGATTTTATCCTTTTGAGTGATAAACCGAGATTTAAATGATGAATTATTTTGAAGAAAGTGTACATTCTTTGATTGAAAAAATTACGTTCTCCCCCTCAAAATATGTTTTCGTGTGAAATGTTTAAGGAAAATGAAACATATTTTGAAGACGGAAGTTTGCACACAAAATTTTTTTTAATGAAATTTTATATTTTTGTATTTTGATTTTGAAATATGTATTTACAAAAAAAAAATTGTATTTTGGTGTTTGACATTTTAAGAACGTTTGATTAAATTTTCCAGATCTTCTGGAGTCAAACACCGCATACCAATTTGATGGACAAGCTCAGTAAACCGTGCGGGTGGCAAGGCTTTGGTGAACAAATCCGCCAATTGGTATTGAGTACCCACAAAGTATAATTCAATTGTACCCTTTTCGACATGCTCTTTGATGAAATGATATCGGAGAGCGATATGCTTGGACTTGGAATGTTGAACCGTGTTGCAGGAGATGGCAATGGCACTCTTGGAGTCACAATACATTGGTATCTTGTTGAATACAAAGCCGTAGTCCATCAGTTATCCAAATTATCTGAGCACAACATGCTGACATGGCAACGTATCCTGCTTCTGTTGAGGACATGGATGTACAGTCTTGTTTCTTAGACTGCCAAGACACAAGTTTATCTCCGAGAAACTGAGCACCACCAGATGTACTTTTGCGTGTATCTAAACACCCGCATGACCGGCTCAAAAACTATTAGTGCAAAACCGTAATCCTTCTGGATACCGATTCCCAGTGAATGGTTCCCTTACGTAGCGAAGGATTCTTTTAGCCTCATTGAGGTGTCTTCGGTTGGTCTTGACCGATAACGAGAGCAAAGATATACAAGAAAGACAATGTCGTTTGTTGGTCGTTAGATACATGAGAGACCCAATAATACTTTGTATTTTGTAGGGTCAATCACTTTCCCATGTAAATCAAGATCCAACTTTGGTGAGGTTGCATACATAGGTGTGTTATAAGTATCACAACCGGTCATTCCATGTTTCTTTAAAATTTCAAGAGCATATTTGGACCGATTTAAAAATATGCCACGGAGATTGATGAACCTCAAGTCCTAAGAAGAACTTTAGTTCACCCATCATGGACATTTCGTAATTTTGTTTCATTAATTTTGCAAAAGCGTTTGAGTACTTTTTATGTGTTGAACCAAAATGATATCATCAACATAAATTTGAACAATTAAAATATCTTCCCGTGACGTTGAATGAAAAATGTTGGATCAACAGCCTTTGGTAAATTGATTAGCGAGAAGAAATTTTGACAGCTTGTCGTACTGTGCCCTTGGGGCTTGTTTAAGACCATAAAGAGCCTTTTGAGCTTGTACACGTAGTTAGGATGTTCTCAATCAACGAATCCTTCCGTTGACCCACATAAACTTCTTCACGGAGTTGACCATTCGTAAACACTGTTTTCACATCCATTTGATAAACCGTGATATTCTTGTGTGCAAGATATGCCGTAAATATCCGTGACGACTTCAAGCCGAGCTCTTGGTGCAAACGATTCTTCATAATCTATTCCTTCTTCTTGAGAATACCCTTTAGCCACAAGACGAGATTTGTCGTGAATAACATTGCCTTCACGTCAATTTGTTTTTCCGGATCCATTTGAGTCCAATGACATAAATCCCATCTCGGTCTTGGAACAAGTTCCCGGACTTGAGACGCTTGAACCGATTCAACTCTTCTTGCATTGATTCAATCCAATTTTAATATGTCATAGCTTCTTTGATGTTTCGTGGTTCTTCTTGACAAACGGTAAGAGCATAAATGCAAGTTTCAGCATCGGTGTGAAGATGTTGTCTTGTCATGACTGGGTTAGAAGGGTTGCCAATCACATTCACTAAGGGATGATCTTTTGTCCATTTATGTGTCGAAGGGTGATGATTGAATGTTGCATGCATATTAGACGGATCCAAATTTCATGAAGATGACTCGCCAATGTCCGGAATAGAAGGAGCCGGTGCAAATGGATTGAAGAAAGCATTTCGTCATAATCTGGTGTGCGGTACTTCATGAGTATGTTCTTCATCACCGTGTCGGTGTTGGAGGCAATGTGTTCTTCGTTGATTGTGAATCATTCGGTGGTGCATCCGTGCAACAGTTGTTGTTGTTGGAGCAGTGTATCGGTATTGGATTATGATCGGTGTGCAACGGAAACATTCGATACATCTCGAGCACTACTTTCAGGAATCTCATCAAACAGAGGAGCAAAAAAAGTTTCCAATTGTTGACGAGTGAATTTCATGGGTGGAACAGCTGATGAAGAGGGAAAGTTAAGATGATTGGATGCGGGTCCTAAGCGGTTTTGCTCAGAAGCCATATCTGTAAGCTCATCAAAGTTGACATGAACGGTTTCCATCATTTGTCGAGTTCGACGATTCCAAATTCAAAATCCTTTTGAATTTTCACAATATCCAATGAACACTCCAATGTCGGCTTTCGGCTAAAGTTTACCAATATTATCACGATCATTTTTTGGATAACACAGTGCACCGAATACATGAAAATATATGATATCTGGTTTGCGGTTGTGAACAATCTCATATGGAGTTTTATTATGGCGCGTATGAATGATGGAACGGTTTTGAGTAAAACATGCAGTTGAGACGGCTTGACCACAAGAAATCCGTAATTGTGAGAAAATCAACATTGTTCGGCGACCTCCACTAACGCTCGGTTTCGTCTTTCAACAACACCATTTTTTCGTGAGTACGAGCAATCGAGGTCCGATGTGTGATTCCAACTTTCTCAAAGTAAGCACGAAGTGTTTGATTCTTGGATTCGAGCCCATTGTCTATTCTTACAATTCGAACGGTGTTTTGAGTTGAACTCAATCTTTGTGAGAAAGGTGATAATCATTGTTGGAGCTTGATCTTTAGTTCAAGAAAATAGACCCAAGTCCATCGTGAATAATCATCAACAATAACCGTAATGTAGCGTTTGCCATTCACACTTTGTACACGCATGGGACCATATAAATCCATATGAAGCAAGTGAAGAACATGTTGAGAACTTGGTTACGGTTTTGAGGAAAGTTAGATCTCTTGCTCTTGCCTTGTTCACAAGTCGAACATAAGTGATCTTTGGTGTATCCGAACCTCGGAAGACCATCAACTAACTTATGACGACGAGTTCACCATGGTTTTGAAGTTTAAATGAGAAAGCCTTTTGTGCCATAACCATGATTTTGTCGAAGTTGCTTTTGAGAGAAGACAAATCGGTGAAGATGCAATCATATCGGACATAGGAATCATATAAAGATCTATGCTTCGATTGCGGTAAGTAAGTCATGTCCTTCCAAATCACGACGTAACACTTTTTGAGCGAAACGCAACTTCCAAATCATCATCACGTAATTGTCCAACCGAGAAAAGATTGTGTCCAAGACCTTCAACATAATAAACCCGACCGATCTCGATGTTTCCATTCACATAATCTCCATATCCCATTATTGCAAAGAAATGATCATTCCCGAATCGACAAGATCGATGAACTTTGAAACAAAGTTTACTAATGACTTTAGACCGCTTGCCATATGCCGGTAGATCCGCTATCAACAATCCACGTAGCGAGTTGAATCACCGCAACACACGAAGACAACGAGGGTGGTATGATAGAAGCAGTGGAACCCAAAGAGTTAGTGGGTTCCATTATGTTAATGTTACACACATTTGCACATTTAGGAATCCATTTAAAACTTGAGGTACGCTGCAACCATTGTTGCCATAACCAATTAGCTTAGCTTTGGTCTTAGTGAAGTCACTAGGTGAGTATACTTTCTTAGAATATGTTTTTGCAAAGAATGGGTGTGTCTGATTTCTCGAAACTACACCTGCACCTTCCTAAATTCGATTTTGCAACTATAGTGGACCTAGAGGAGGACCGCTTATAGATTTCTTAGAACGAGCTAACAGAGAATTTGCAACACATTTTCATGATTACCGGACATCATACTTTTACGACGAGAAAACACAAGAAGCATTAACATTTGAAACGTTTCGGACTTATCATTCGTTACACTAACATTAGAATTACAAGTTTCCAAATTTGAATCTAAAGCGGATGCAACATGATTTTATTCGATTTCTAAGATGAACTTCTACTCGATTTCGGACGAGTGCTATTCCTATGTTTCGAGATCCTAGTATTTTCTTTTTGTCTCTTTTCTTGGATCTTCTAACATTAGTGGACGAACTATTCTCAGAGAAGTGGAAGAAATCAAATTAGTTTCCGAGTTTTGTCAATTATATACATGCCGGGAGCAATCACGTTTGTGTTACTAGACTTGCTAGAGGCTTGTTTAGCTAGCTTTTCTTTAAGCTCAATGATGATGTGTTTTGATCTTGAATTATGGAATTTAATCTTCCTTGTTCACCCAACATTTGTCGAGTGTATTCAACATGGTGATCAAGTTCTTTTGACGCTTGAGCTAGCAGCTTTAAGAGAATCAAAATCGCTTGATATTCCTTTTTACTTGTGCAATCTCTTGTTCATATTTGAAAAGTTGACATTTTAACGACGCATTTTCATCATCAAGAAATTTGACTTTTGATAGTCGCCATCGCTCCAAAGAAAACTTTTCCTTTTGATTTTGGAAAGCAATTTGATTCAATTGTTTGAGACCGACACCATTCAAGTCTTCGTTTAAGTTCAGAAATCTTCATTGAAAGTTTAGATTGGACATCATCAATTTGTGAAAACATTTTCTCATTTTCCTCTTTTAATTTCTCAATTTCATGCCTTAACATCCGATTGTCCATTTCAACGTTTGAACCATATTGAGATTCTCGTAGCTAACACAAGATCATTCACAAAATCAAATTCACAATATATAACCACAAAAGCAATATTAGCGTAAAGAGCATCTTCTAACAATTGATCAAAGGCATTTTGAAGATCTTGGTTTTGCATTGCTCTTGTGAAACCGAATTTTCAAGTGTGTTAAAAGATTCAATCATTGAAGTCACCTCTTGTTGAAGTTCCCTTTCGATGTGTTGCACATGATACAAATGTGCGACATGAGGTGAAATTTGGGTTTAAAACAATTGTCTTTGCTCTCTTGCATAAGGCATTGAAAATTAGATGCTTTTAATTCAGAATTTTTCTCAATTGCCGTTTCTAAAAATGAAATATCTTTCATAAACGTTTGAAAGTACCTTAATACTAAACAAGGTTTAGGAGTTTTTGGCAATGAGTCGCTTTTGCAAGAGGACAGTAAAGGACCATTTATTTGTGCAACACTGTGAACAGGACCTTCCACACAAGATGCCTCAGTTATTTCAGAAAGATTATATGATGGTGTTGAAATGACATTCAGTTTGTAAGAAGCATTTTCTCTTGTGTAATCATATGGTAAAATTCCATTTTGACGCAATTTTAAATGACTTCGATCATCTTGTGTCCATTGTTCCTCACAATCAAATACAACAAGTTGCATGCTTGGATCTAAAAGACATTGAGCACTATACAATTTGGGTATTTCCTTGAGAGCTGTTTGAAGAAAACGTGGGTGATTATACCCAAGAGCAAAACGTTTTGAGTCATCGGGACTCGGTAGTAAAGTAGACATTTCAATTTGTTTTACTGAGTGGCCAATCTTATATACAACAATGCCAAAATCTTTTAACCGTCTTTCCAATCGAAGAATTTCCTCGATTTGATCATCAATGCATTTCTTAGATTTCTTCTTGAATTCAGAAAAATTTGACCGACTTGTTGAAGAATCTTGTTTAGTGTTGGAAAGTTCCGTTTTAAGATTTTTAATGTTTTTCTAAAGTTCAGACTTTTCTTGTTCAATTTTAGAAATCTTTTCGTTATTTGACGCAACAATTTCGTGCATCTGATGTTGAAGATTTTGTTCGTTAACGTAAGATTTTTGAAAGGCCACTTAAAAACTTGTTTCTCGAGTGGTTTTTGTTTCAAAATCATTTATCCATTTTCGACAACTCTCAAGTTCAGTAGTCAAGGAGGTAATCTCAGCCCTAAGGTTTTGGTTTATCTCATTACATTTTGCAGTTTGGGCTTGCAATGGCGTAAGTAATGAATTAAGATATTCGAATCTAGACCATGAATTGCTTCACTGCTCAATATGCTCATTATTTTCGCCATCACTTAGTTCATCGAATGTAACCACGGGGTTAATTTGATCAACTTCGAGATGATTAAATAATGATTCATGTTGAACAGATTGTCGCTCATCGGTAGTGATCGGACACAATTGCATTTATGAGGCATATATCGTTGTCGTACTTGAGATAGACCGTCATGTCATAGACCGGTCCATTCTCTGTTTGATCGATGTGATGTTCTGCATATTTGCCATCAAACATTTGCAACATTTGCTTCCAAATCTTCATATTCATCATCTGCGAGAGTATCTGCCATAAAACCTTGCTGAGTTTCACTGAGTTCTCCTCCTGATTCATCCTTGTATGCCATCAGCATGACTTGTTTGTATTAATCACCCCCTCTGGTCCGTGGTTCAGAACAAGCATTAGCAAGATGTCCTTGCTTTTTGAAATTATAACAGCGAATAGTAGTCCCTGAAGCCGGTGAATTCCCTGTTTCCACAACTTGAACATTTCTCTTGAAGTTATTACTACCCGATCCCCCTGCTGATGTTTGACCATTCCCAGAATTACGAGAATACCCACTTGTAATCATTTGACGACAACTAGTTCTGTTTTGAACTTCAACTTTGCCACCTTGTATAACTGCGTGACTTTTGGGATTTGATGATGAACGAAGACGATTGTTTGACTGGGTAGAGAACTTGGAGAAGGCTTTAGCAATGAAGGCCATTCCATGATTCAATGCTTCAAAAGCATCATCTTGATCATCATTGGTTTGAGCATAGTATGCAGTGTTAGAATCACCTTCGGGATTGACTTGATGAGAAGGTGTGGGTGGAGCATACGAAAAGTGACGTTGTTGTTGATCAAAAGCATGATTTGAATTTGGGTATGGATTCGGATAACCATGTGCCATGAGAGAAATCTGATCAGCAATCGGTGGTGGAGGAAAACCGTGTGTGCCACGAGCTTCTTTATCTTCGAGAACCTCATATTGATGATGTTTCAGATAATCATACAACAACCCATACTTGAGATCATGAAGATCCTTGACTTGTCGAACAAAAGTAACATACTTATGCCAATCCGGTCCTATAGAGTTCGTAAACTTTGTGTTAATAGCAATTGTTGGAAGATCAATCTTATGTCGATGCAAATCATTGACCACATTTGTGAAACGATGATAATATGATTCAAGTGATTCCCTGTGCTCAATGGTAAACACATCAAAGTTGTGATACGACTTAGACTACATATCGATCTTGTTCGATTCGATTGCCTTCCATCAAAAGATGAATTTGTTCCCACATAGCTTTGCGGTTGTTCGTGCATCAATACTTTTGTAAATCGGATTAGAATTCCAAGAAGTATTTGTTGCATAGCAAGCTCATCGGCTTCAAGATGAAGTAGTTGTTCGGTGTTAAACGGCTTAGTGGAACAATTGAGATAGTATCGGTCTTGGTGACAATTGTAGGATCTCCGGAACAGTTTCATTGGCATTTGAAACGGTCCTTCTAGTATCACCTTCTTGAGATACTTACCATGAGGTTTCTTGAGTTCCATATATCTTAAAATCGACTTGACCATTGCACATAATTTCCGGTGTAAGCATTGGAGGACAGTATCCGAACCACTTCATGAATCGATTGTTGACTTGTAATGACTTCACACATTTGAGAAACCGAGTTTGTTGTTGAGGATTTGTAGAACCATTGAAATTGTTGTTGAACTTGTTGAGGAGGTTGTGGAGGAGCTTGTTGAGGAGCTTGTTGTGGGGTTTGATAAGGATAGTAGGGTAATGGGATAATACGGATACGGTTGTTGAGACATAATTGTTGATTGATGGATGATATGGATCGTTAAGGATACTTAAGGTTGATGTTGTTTAGGTTTAGATAGATTGGAAGCAATGTCCGAAATCATAACTCACGTAAATTCAAAGTAGCGTAAATCCTAACTTGCGGATGTCCTAAGTAGCGTAAATCCAAACTTGCGTAAAAAAAACTCGTAAGATTCTCGAAAACCAAACTCGCAGGATTCGAAAAACCAAACTCGCAAGATTCTCAGAAACAAACTCGCATGAATCGAAACCAAACTCGCAAGATTTCGAAAACCAAACTCAAGGATTCTCAAAACCAAACTCACAGAATTCAAATTTGCAAACTTGCGAAATTCAAATTTGCAAACTTGCAGAAATTCAAAAAATTTCAAACTCGCAGAAATTCAAATTTCCAAACTCGCAGAATTCCAATTTTCAAATTCGCAGAAATTCAAAAAATTTCAAACTCGCAGAAATTCTAAAAAACTCAAACTCGCAGAAATTCAAATCCAAACTCGCAGAAATTCAAGTCCAAACTCGCATAAATTCTAAAAATTTCAAACTCGTAGAAATTCAAATCCGAACTCGCAGAAATTCAAGTCTAAACTCACAGAAATTCTAAAAATTTCAAACTCGCAGAAATTCAAATCCAAACTCGCAGAAATTCAAGGCTAACTCGCCAATATTCAAGTCAAACTCGCAAAATTACGTATTTCAGTCCAAAAAATCCATAAATTTCAATCTAAAACACGTTTTTAAGCACGGATTTCAATTAGATCTAATCAATATTATCCTAAACTATGATAAAGTATCTCACTTTTTAGATAAAAACGATTTTGAAAAAAATTTTAAATTTTCTAACTCACTAAAATTCATAAATCTAAAAACATGAAATTTGATCTTTATCACAACCAAAACAATCCCTTGGCTCTCTGATAAAGTATTGGTTGTAATGTTGTTGTGAATTTAGTTTCTTTAGTCTTTAACTCGCATCATCTTTATACCAAGTTGCAGCATCTCCTTGTCTTCATCAAATCACTTTACAAAACAGACAAACCGCATAGCTTGATTGAGCACAAACCGCATAGCAAATCAGCGTCAAAAGCATCTTGTTTTACATACACAAACCGCATCTATTAAGAAAAATCGCATAAGTTTTGACTTAACAAATCTCATGTGAACCAATGCGTCAAAACGCATTTGACTTTTGACCTTATCTAGACAAACTATTGAACCTAAGACCTTGATAGATCTTTGAGCCGTGAATCGTTAGTAATGTTTATGTAATCACAAACACACTAATAGAAAGTCTCTATTACTTGTATTCTAAAGCGAAATCAAACACAAGTAAGAACACAAATTACTAAGAATACTTTGATCCTCTATGGATCTTTTAATAAAACTAAAACTTGTTTTTCAAACTCGTCCATCATACATACTAATGTGTTCCTTTTATAGACAAGGAACCCTAAACCGTTTCACAAGAAACGTATATTCATAAAACTAAAAGAGACATGCTTTATCACTTCCTAATAAAACTCATGCATATCCTAACTAACTATAAAATACGCGGAATATCTATATCCGCAGAAACAAACTACACGGTTTTACTACTTCCGCAGAATTACTTCTTCAGCAGAATCCAACACTTCAGCAGAATCCGTCAGCATTATTATTCAGCAGAATTCTTATTCAGTAGAATTCCCAATAATCCTCCCCTAATCTTGAATTTGACATGGTTAAGTTCAAGATTCTTGATAGATCTTTAACACTTTAGAACAAGAGGATTGAACTCGAACATCAGCAGCAAAGAAGCAAAACAACCACATCTCTATGATGGCAAAACTTTGAAACTTCAGATCTTTGCAGCAACAAATGACAAAGTGTACATCAAAACAGATTAGTTTCATACTATTCTCATCACATCCAGGTGTGTTAACTCCTGTGAGAGGTGAATCATTGAAAATAATGGATTTGATGTCTCTTTACCAATACCCATTACTAATGGAGTAGCCAAATATTTAAGTTCGAAAACTATGGTACACTGATAACCATCTGATTTTTAGCAAATCAGCAGCTGATGTGCTTCGTCGGTGCAAGTTTTAAAAATTTATAAACATGATTTAACCGTCTAACCTATTAACACATACGAGCAAGTATACTCGTCCGTAATAGCAAAGTTTGGTAAGTCGAGATCGTCCCAAGGGATTTTGTGTATGAAATTGATTTGTTTGAAAAGATTCCAACAAGAAAGCTTGTCAAGGCTTCCTCAAATAATTATGTTCTAGTGAAATTCAATAAGAAATATATATATACTTGTGTGTAGTCTATAATCAATCATAAATAGTATTCATGAAGGTTTGGTGTATACTCTTAATATGATGCACAAATCATAAGCAAATGATTCCCCAACCATGGTATGTGTTTGTAAAAATCATTCTAAGAACAAAAACATTTAGGTAATCCTTTCGGTCCTTATCCCAATGATTATCCTATAGAAATTCCATTTGTTTGCAACATGTTCTTATTAAATTTGTTCTTATGAATCTTTCGACCCTTCGTGATGAAAATGTTCCTAGTCTTGTTTTAATAAGCAAACATGGTGGTTGTCAATCACCATATCCCCATACTAGTTTGCCACTTCACTTTTTGGAATAAAACACAAGAGAAATCCTTTCGGTCCTTTTTCTTAAAACATGTTTTATCAACAAATCAAACCAAGACTAGTATTTTTCCAACAAACTCATTTAAACAAGATCATATGTACATGCATCACATTTTGAGAACACTAATATGATTAACTACATCCCAACACACAAGTATATCCCAAAACTACTCCATGATAATAATAATAATAACTAAACACAAATAGTAACAAAGTAATTCCAACAATTCAAGAGAATAGAATTCCATAACAAAGTTCATAGAATACCTAAACTTTTGTGATTACAAGAATTAGAATTAAGTGGATTGTAGCAACCACGCGCCCAATCACCTAGATTCACCGTACAACCCAAACTACCAAAACTATGGATGAGAATTGTTCCTCCTTGCCCGGACGTTTTCAAGAAGTACTAAGCTTTTGGGCTGAATAATATGGTTGGTATTAGTTTTGGTGTAAACTAATACAATTTTGGTTATGTCACCCTAGTATACTAGGACTAGGTTCTTTAAATAGCCAAATGTGCTTGCTTAACTCTCCAAAACATTCCCAACAAGTAAATGTCAAGAAATGATCGGACTCAATGATTATGGGAGTTAAAGCAACAATAAATGCAACATTGTGTAAGCTGCGGCGTGAGAAACCGGATCGGTTTCTACTCCAACCGAATCGGTTGGATTCGACCATTCGCCCACCGGATCCGGTTACTGGTTGTGACCGATCGGTCGGGTTTATCCGCATTTTGACTTTTGTTGACTTTTCTCCTATGCGCTTCATTCTTTGCTCTCACCGATGATTTCCAAGGTAAAACTTGATCTTTCCTTGTCGTAGATACTTAGAAATCATTGTGTTTCCCAATCATTGAATCCAAAAGCTTCATAGCTCGACTTCCTTCCTTAAGAATCTTCCAAATGTGCATAAAACTTCATTTCTTCATTATTCGTGATACCGGCTACATATACATGCACAATACGCATCTTTGCACTATTGCTTGATTATGAGTAAATATAGCCGATTATCATGCACAAAACTAACAATAACGCTACTAAAAACATGTTCATTTTAGGCGTTATCGTACTATAAATGGATTTGAAATGTCTTTACTGTGAGCCGCTTGCTCGGGACTAGCCAATTCTTAGGTGAAAAGAATCACCTTTGGTGAATTGATTACCAAATATGGTATTCCACCGCCTTTACCACAAGCCACATACTTATGGGCTAGACAATTCTTGGATTCTAAAAGGAATAAGCCATGGTGAATTGATGACCATACAACCTCAACAATTAAGCATGGGCGAGTTGATACCCTATGGTTTTAGCAAACCATTACTGACTATCAATGATTTGATGTGTCTTTACCAAAGCTGTACCCTTTGGACTAGCCAACTCTTTGATGGACACAAGGCACATCTGGTGAGTTGATAACCATCAATAGAGTTATATACAACAAACCTGAATATACAATTTTCTTTTTTTTTTATTTATTTATTTATTTTTACTAAGAATGAAACAAAGAAAGAAAGGATACAAGATAATATTACAAATAAACAAAGAAAGAACTAATACAAGATAATATGGTATTCCCCTGAGGCATATGCCTCCCGAGGCTTATGCCTCCCCTCAAACTGCGGTGAAGGGTTAAGCATCCCAATACTCTCAGGAGGATGATCCTACAACAACAACAAAAATATAATACAAAATATTAGTACACTTTGGAGACTCAAGTCATCACTGACTTGAGCCTGCCTTGTGGATCATAAGATTTAGGCCATGTAGATGTATAAGATCCACCATTGTTCTTGGGCCTCCTTTGAAAATTAGGTCCCTTTTGAGTCCAAGAACAACCTGTTGAGGGCTTCACAGCACTATCCCAATATCCCTTGCCAACATACATTGAGTCAAAACATCCAGGCCAATAACCATTTTGAAAACATGAACTAGTTGGTATCACATATGGTCTAGCAACAGATCTGCTCCATTTTGAAAATTTATCAGTAGAATTGTGTTTGCTGGTTTTATGAGTTGCTTGTGGAACAAAAGATGGTATTTCATTAACATTTTTCCACATTGGTCTAGGTTTCTTTTGACTAGCACATCCACCCATTCTTTGCTCATGAAAATTACAATCCTTAATCAAATGAAATTTACTTCCACAAACAAAACATTTCTTCTTTTTAGAAGATTTATTCAAAGTGAAAGATGTTTCATTACATGCAAAAGCATTCAAACCACAAACATTAACAAAATTGTTTTTAACAAAATTAAAGACATTGTTTTGCAAAGAATTAAATGACAAGTATTCAGAGGAAAATGTCTTGGAATTTGATTCCTCAGCAGCAACTCTAACATGCTTGTAGGGAGTCTTGGGTGTAGGCTTGGGTGAGGTCTTGGGAAGGTCTGACTTTTCACTTGAATCACAACGGTATATGTAGTAGACCCTGGTCGAGGACTTGTCTTTGTCGGAACAAGAGACAAAGTCAGAGATTTAGAATCAGGGTCTCGCAAGTATCTTGACTTTTTGCCATAAAGATGGTGTGATCCATCAAAGTCTATTGTGATAGAAAGGTCAGTGGGCATATGTTCTCCTCTAATAGGTCCGGGTACATCATGTAATTCTCCTTCTTTACATAATTAGCTAATCCTCTTTGGTATAGATTTACGCAGATCATTCCTAGCTTCTAAGCCAACATACTTCTTAAAACCTAAACCTATCCCCATTTTACTGATTGACTACCATAGAGTAAGCTAGCTAAATTGTCACCCGAAATTAACCATTCTTTATGTCTAGCTACTTCCTCATCTAGTTTCTTTTTCAAGACTTGGTTTTCGAAACTACATCACTTTTTCTTTCTCAAGACGTTTTAAATCAATTCTATTACATTCCAAATCACTTTCTAACACCCTTATCTTTTCATCATAAGCAAGTTGATTCTTTTGAAACCAATTTTTTTGTCTTTATAAAGTTTTTGAAGCCTTTTTGTAAGCCTCAACTTTAACATAACATTCATTATATTTAGGTTTCAATTCATCATAAGCTTCCTTAAGTTCATTATATCTTTCACTACAACCAAAAACACAATTATGTACCTAAGAGATGCCCATTAAGGCAACTTGATTATCTTGATCCTCAGAGTACGACTTGCCAAAGAATCCACTCGCTCGTAACTAGAAGCTTCATCATTATCGTGATCATGCACCTTCCAGTTGACATGGTCATCCGAGTGACCAAAGCTTTAGAGGATCCAACTTCCATTTGATTCAGCTGATAGGTAGAATACCTAACCTCATCACCACCTTCCTATCCTTGCATTCTCTTGAGAAGTGACCCATCCGAGCACAAGTGTAGCACTTGACTTTCCTTATGTCAAATCTTCTTGAATCTCTTCCACGAAACCAAACTTTCTCCCACTTTACTCTCAAACTTCTTGATGTTCATTGAGAGCATGGTTAGTTGCCACTTCAAGTTCATCTCTTCCATATCAAGTGGATCCACCTGCTCAAAATCCTCAAAAGCTAGTTGTCACGATTTTCATAATCAACAACAAAGAGTGAATTACATCTTCCAATACACCATTGGATTTAGGTTGAGAATTTGATGTAGTGGTGATGTAGGATGATGATCTTTGAGGAAATTGGGCTTGGAGCATAGGTCATCTTATTTGAGGAGGTGCTAACAAAAGTCGATCGAGTGGGAGTGGATGAACGAAAAGGACTTGACATCGTGCTCAAGAGTTTCAAGTCATTGTAGAGATCATCAAAGTGACCAAATCTAGCCCACCTTTTGCTTTGAGTGCAATGCTTACTTGCAACCAAGATGGAGGTAAAGATCGTAAGAACTTTGAATTGAAATCCTCATTGTCCGGCCCGGACTTCATCTCGATTCAATTGACTCAAAATCCTATGGAACTGTCATATCCCTTGTGGATACCTTCTTCCTCGAGATTTGAATTCTTGAAACCTTTGCTTCAAAGATTGATTTCCTCATCCTCTTTGACTCACCGTTCCCACCAAACCTAGCCTTGATTGCCATCCGGATGTCCTTAGCATCCTCCATGTAGTGAAAGTCACCCATGTGATCATCCGGTATAGCACAAGGAGAATAGTTCTAACTTTAATCTCTCTCTCGAGCAGCTAGAATCTCTTTGATTTTGGGACCAACGATGGTAATAACACCATCGCATCTTTGACGCACTTCTTCAAACTGTTACCCTTACGAACAACTTCCCAAAGATTCCAATCAATATTGGAGATCTAATTTCGCATCTTCATAGCCCACAATTCATACTCCTCCTTCTTGAGGTATGGGAACTTTGCATTCTTTGTTTGTGAGATTGAGTTGTTGCAAGGATGTGGTGTTTTGATTGTGAGTAACCATTCAATCTTGACCCGAGGCATTGTTATGGTTGTTTTGGTTGTGAGGGTGTAAAGAAAATGATTTTCTTAGTATCACGAGCCTCACTCTCCGAGGCTCGATACCACTGTTGAACCTAAGACCTTGATAGATCTTTGAGCTCGTGAATCGTTAGTAATGTTTATCTAATCACAAACACACTAATAGAAAGTCTCTATTACTTGTATTCTAAAGCGGAAATCAAACACAAGTAAGAACACCGATTACTAAGAATACTTTGATCCTCTATGGATCTTTTAATAAAACTAAAACTTGTTTTCAAACTCGTCCATCATACATACTAACGTGTTCCTTTTATAGACAAGGAACCTAAACCGCTTCACAAGAAACGTATATTCATAAAACTAAAGAGATATGCATTATCACTTCCTAATAAAACTCATGCATATCCTAACTAACTATAAAATACGCGGAATATCTATATCCATGAAACAAACTACACGGTTTACTACTTCGCGAATCACTTCTTCAACAGAATCCGTCAAGAAGATTATTATTGAGAATTCTTATTTAGTAGAATTCCAACACAAACCACATCGGACCGAACATTATAAGTACAACTCGCACTTGACTAAAAAGTCAAACCGCATACCATGTGAATGTGACAAACCGCATAACAAACATTGAATCTGGACAGTTTGTAAAGATAAACCGCATAGTAGCATAACCAGACAAACCGCATCTAAGAAAAAGAGCAACACAAACCGCATCATAGAACATTCATAAAAACAGTTAAAAAACTGCTTTAAACCAGAACTGCTTTAAACCATAGAAACTGTTAAACAAACTACTCATCCAAAACAACATATTGTCATTACAAACGAATCATCAAAAACATCAACCCATATTATGCATCAAAAACATCAACCACAAGCAGCAAACCGCATCCCAAAGCCGTATAAAAACCATACGAATCACCATAAACAACACAACCTAGGCTCTGGTACCATTTGTAGGACCGTATATTTGATGTTGTTTGATGATTCGGGTGGTCTAGGGAGATGATTATACAAGTATGCCATTGTTAGAGAGTGAAAGAGATGAGAGGGAATTCTATAGAGATAAACAAAAATGTGAAAGGTTAGATTAGAAGTTCCAACCCTCTACCTTGGGAGGTAGAGGGTATTTATAGTTACAGACTAAACGCCCTCCTGTCGGGCTGTAGATCAGGCATACAGTGGGTAAAGACCCGTCCTTCCTCCTAGGTGTTACTCTATGCTAAACTAATCTACGCTAATAACTACCTAATTAACTACTAAATATCGTAAATAACGATATGTCTACAAGCTAACTTATGCTAGATAATATTTGGGGTGACCGACTCTTCACTATGGAATCTCTAATTCCTAACAAAAGTTTAAGCTTCAAATAAGAAAAAAGAAAAATATTGAAATCCAGACACGTCGACTTTTGTAGCTTTATGCAAGACAAGCCGCTCATAAAGAGGACATGGGATTCACCCATGTCAATTGTACTTCATTGTTTTTTTGTGTAATGAATTTTACCGGGATGAATTAACCCTTTTACCAAAAAAAAGCCACTCATAAATCCCAAAGTTTTGGATTATAGCCTGCTGAAAACCTTGAAACAAACATACTAACACCAACAAAAAAAATCTTTGTTTATTGCAACGGATAAGCAATAACTCATTTTCTTTACAAGGTATCATTATTTCAGTTCTATTTCATCAATTACACTATGCATTGATGTTTTATATATTACCATAAGAAAACATATCAAATTTTGTGTTTGTATCAATTTATTTTTGAATTAGTGTTACTCCAACGACTATTTTCCCTATAATTTTTTAACGGCAATTTTATTAAAAACTAGCAAGGCGCTAGAGATTACAAAGGAAATTTAAGCCAATCATTCCAACTACTATACATTCTACCTCTATGATTAAGTCAAAAAAAAGAGAATAAACGAATGAAATCACAAATTTCGCTTTTCCTCAATGAATGAGGGTTAAAATGACACTATTTTGATACCGCCAAATGAACCAAAAGAAGCGCAAAGATAGCATATAGCCGATGCTTTTTATCACGAGAGGCATGCCACGATGACATCCAATCTAACCGGTTATTGTTCGAATTAAAGGGGAAAATGTTTTCACATCACCTTCTAATAAATTCCAAACCTCTTTAGCAATGGAGCACTCAAAGAGAAATATGGGTATTAGATTCCACATTTCCGTTGCAAGAAGCACAAGAGATCTCCGGATATTAATACCTCTAGATGAGAGGTTAAAATGACGCGGAGCCTATCTAAATTCAAACACCACATGAAGACATTAACTGCGGGGAGAAACTTTTCCCATGTCGTTTTAGAAACCAACGAAGGCAATGTGTGATCATCAATAAGGCATCGCAAGGAACCCACTGTGAAAATACCATCTTGCAAAACAGCCCATATGCATTTATCCATGCCTTCTATAACCTCGAAATTACTAATCTCCGTTAACAAGTGATTGAGGTACATAGTGTTTCGAGAACCAAGAACATTACGAGACGAGTTCCATTCCCAAAGACCATTAGAAATGCGATCCGAAATAAGACAATCTTCATTACGATCCAACCGAAAAAGTCTATTGTAACGAAATTGTAGAGGGCTAGAACCAAGCCAGGTATCTTTCCAAAATCTAATAGTTGAACCACATCCTACTTGATATCGAATAGAATCAACAGGAGGATGGAGCTAGAATGGAGGTAGTTAGATGTCCCAACAATCTTGGACCAAATACCATTAAAAGCGCAACCATTTTGATCGAAACCTCCTTCGCTACCATGCAAAACACAAATAATTTTGGACCATAAAGAATCTCGATCACTATGGAAATGCCATCTCCATTTATGAAGAAGAGCCGGTAAAAGCATCTAAGGCTACCAATTGCTAAACCCTTTGTCAAATAAAGCCAAAACATGGGACCACTTCAACCAGAGAGTTTTTCAAGCCTTGATGATAGAAACTAAGAGCGTGATGAAGATAGTTTCTTGATCGTTTATGAGCCTTAGGGTTTAACAATAACAATGACAATACGCAATGGATAAATTAAAACATAATTTTATTGACACAAGGTTTTCAATCACTAACACTAACTAATCTTAGGCGTTTATAGGAACACGTCTAGACAACTAAACTAATAACCTAGGCGTTTACAAGACTATATGCCTAGGACACACACACCTTTACTAGACGTCTACATCTTGGAAGACTTGTATTAAACCTACACCTATGTCCTCTTTATATACTAGAGGATTATGGTTTACAAAATACTACAAAGGACTAATAAATAAAACTTCTTTTGCAAGCAAGTCCTTCCATCTTTTGTAGGTTTCCTTCTTGTAGTATTAAGTCCTCTTGTTTCATTCTTTTGTCTTATCAACTCAAACGTATAATTCCCAACAATCTTCCCTAGTTGATAATGACAAAACCATTCTTGAATGAACTTCCCTAGGCAGTAGAGAAATTGAGATCGGGATCTCACCATGAATGAAACAAGTATGTCTTCCTTTGTCTTACCCTTAATCCATGCCATGCCACTCAAACATCTCTTCCCTTTTGTTATTATCCAAATAGGAGCGTATGCAAATAATGATCTTGAACACCATGAACCAATATCATACTTCCAATCAAAGCCGTCCAATGTTTGAATTGCCCTCTATGAAGAACACCAAAATGCTTACTAAAATGAATCCAAAGCAAGAGAAAACCCAACTAGCGGTAGTAATAATGATCAACAATAGTAAAATCAAACACTTCCCTTGAGTGGTGTATGAACATCAAATGATTCTTCAAATCAGAAGCTCCTTGTAATGATCACTTGTGAAGAAAACTAAGTATAACCAACTTGATCTTCGGAGTAGAACATCCCAAACTCGCGTCTTATGTCTTGTACTAACCACATGACTATGAACTCATACGATGATATATGAGTAGACCTCGATCTCATGATAGAATCCTCATCTTTAATGAGACACCGAGCACAACAACGTAACTCCTTTAAGTGATAGCAAACCCTACTTGCTAGATTTACCAAGTCTTAGCCACAACATAAGCGTATTGAACAAGTTACCTCCATCTAAAAGGTATAATAAAACACTTATCCAAAAACTCCACTTCATCATCAAATAGGTGATAAAACCTTTCTTCGTAATCAATTTAGCAAATAAGAATGAGCCATTAGAAAACGTTTAAGAACAAATTTCCAATCTTGTGTGCGTAAACCAAAACTCTGTGTGTGTCATTTGATATCCTTCAAACCATCCGAACTTCCTCAAATTCGAACCATACTAGAACCAAAAACAATTAGTTCTATCCGATATCGATCAAAACTAGCAAAGACTTTAAAACAACGAGCAATACTTTCAACCTATACGGGCAATACTTTGAAACCTCGACAAGCTTTGTGAAATCAAGATACTTTGACCAAAAGAGCGATGCTTTGAACATAAACAACGATGCTTTGATCAAAGAGCGATACTTTGAATAAATCTAACAAGACTTTGAAAACTCGCGTGATGCTTTGAAAACTCTCTTTGCGTACCAACTTCGACAACATATATATTTCACATAAAAGCTCAAATCGACAATCCCTCGGTGGAAAGTTAGATTATCATATAGAGAACATCCACCTAAAATTTCATTACGATCCAACGGTTAAAGAAAAAGTTATGATCGTTTCAAAACAAAGGTCTTGTAGTAACCTTACGAAAAAATTTGGTTTGAAAGAGACTTTGTGACTTATAACTTTTGATTGAGAGCTCAGATCAACAATCCCTTTAGTGAGATTAAAGATATATATACCAAGAAGCTCCAGTTCGAATTTTAGCTCGATCGAACGGTTCATTAAAAAGTTATGACGTTTTTAAAACAGTGCTGCATATAGTTGTGAATTTTGTATAACCTCGATTTTCTTCATTCTTTTTCGCCAAGAAATCTTGTGAATCCCTAGGTAACGAGCTCCCCAAGCTCTGATACCAATTGATAGAAACTAAGAACGTGATAAAGATAGTTTCTTGATCGTTTATGAGCCTTAGGGTTTGACAATAACAATGACAATATCGTGGATAAATTAAAACATAATTGTTATTGACACAAGGTTTTCAATCACTAACACTAACTAATCTTAGGCGTTTATAGGAACATGTCTAGATAACTAAACTAATAACCTAGGCGTTTACAAGACTATACGCTTAGGACACACACACACCTTTACTAGGCGTCTACATCTTAGAAGACTTGTATTAAACCTACACCTATGTCCTCTTTATATACTAGAGGATTAGGGTTTACAAAATACTACAAAAGACTAATAAATAAAACTTCTTTTGCAAGCAAGTCCTTCCATCTTTTTGTAGGTTTCCTTCTTGTCGTATTAAGTCTCTCTTGTTTCATTCTTTTTGTCTTATCAACTCAAACGTATAATTCCCAACACTTGAGGCCCCCCCCCCAAAAAAAAAATGAAGCACAAAGGTTTTCCAAAATATTCAATATGGTGGAAGGAACTTAAAAGAGGGAGAAGTAGTAAATACCTAGGCTGCCCAAGCCCTTTTACCCTCATTTATTTTTTCACGCACCTTCTTTTAAAACATTCTTAACTATCATTCGTTTTTTCACCCAACGAATACTATGACTGCTGAACCAAATGTTGTTAGACGAACTATCCTTAGGAGACTAAAGGGAGAACTTGAAGCTAAAGTCATACTTGCTAATAATTTGTTAATCGATTTGAATCGTTATCTTGAACAAATGTGTAGTTGTGGTACCGAAATGACGCGGTTGAATTCGTTTTCCACAAGACAATCCTCATATCAGCTACGGTTTCCATACTCTGCAAAAGACGAAAAGAGCTTATATGCGTGTCGTAAACAATTTGGTTGAGGACAAAAACGAGCTGCTAAGAAGCATCGCTGAGAAACAAGAACTCATTGAGTATTACAGATCAATTTAAAAGCTTGAAACGTTAATTGTATTCTAATTTCCGTATTTTATTTTAATTTCCGTATTGTACGCTTTTAAATAAATGAAAATTTAGTTTGTTTTTTTTAAAAATAAAAGTGTGAAACGACATGCAAACAACATGTGAAACGAGAGAAGGGTGTTTTGGGTGTAATGTGAAATGTGAAATGCTAATGTGACGCTGACTTGGCACAATGGCATGCACAACGACACGCCATCACACACCTTCCTCTAACGATGGTATTTTATTTAAAGAAGAAGTAAAGTAACTCCCAATACCGTCTTCTATGGGTTATGGGTCTCAATACCGTGGTGTATGGGGTAGGTTAAGACGTAAACAGCCATACCCCTACGTAAGGTAGAGAGGTCGCTTCGGTTCTACCAAAGGTAGAAAAGGACCTCCGACCTTGCAAGGGTGAGGATCGAACCCTGACCTCTGTCTCCAGAGGAAAGGGTGTTAACCACTTGATCCAACCTTGCTCTTTAATGATGGTATTTTAGCTGTTGGTGTGTTATTGAGATGTTGATGAGTTGGCTCTGAGATATTAAACGAATAACAGGTTATTCGCCCCTCCCGCAATTAGCTCCCTTACAACTTGTGACTAGGACCACACGAAAATCGAAATTAACGCCATGAGAAAATAGAGATCGTATTATCAATTTTTGTTGGAAAAATAGTTTTGCAAAGTGAGTTTTGCAAACTTTTGGACACTATTTAATATATGTATATGTTATATATATTTATATTTCTTGGTAGCTTTGCATTCTCCTTGACGAGAGCTTCGCAACGAGCTAAAGCATGTCCAAAATGGAGTTGAATTGAAAGAGATATCGTGTCTTAAAGTGAGGCACTTGAAACACAAAAATTGGGTTTTGGAAGAGTATCTCCCATCGCCCAAAGAAGAAAATGAAAGCATGTTTATAAGGAAATCCTAATATTGGCTATCAAAATCTTTTAGTTGGTTTTACTCCAACACCTACGTGCGCGTGTAACCACCGGTAAATTTCCACTTGTATGATATTCTAACTAAAGAATACTTATCCATTTTTCACATCTAAATTTTGTTTTTTTAAACATTATCAGTTTATCTAATCACAACAACTAACTAATATGACGTAACTCACATTCTTAATAAATGTACATACCAACACCAGAATGTCTTAAGTTCATTCCTTATATGTCAAGTATAAAAGTTTTCAACTTTATTTACCACTTTACGTTTTCTATCTATTGGTGTTTCATGAAACCATAATTTATTATAACTATGATTTCACGTAACTAACCCATCAACACTAAAGTACAACACTTGAAGCTAATGTACAAGTTCTTAAAGCACGAAAACCTAACTTTACGATCTTTCCCGTTACAAGTCCTGATTTACAAAACTATGATTGTATGTAAATGAAATCACAAACCCTAATTAATTTATACATGATTTTATAAAATATAAATGTATAAGTCTTTCAAGCCAATGCATAAGTCTTTAATGCATTCTTAATATAAAACCTATTATAAACCTTAGTGTACACATCTAAAAGCACAAAATACAAGTCTTTTATGCAAAAGATTTAAAAATATATTTCTTATACATAATAAACCTTAGTACAACTCTAGCTAACATAAGATACAAGTGTCTTTAGCACAAACCGATTCCCTTTTGTTCCTTGTCCAAGTCGAACTAAACACTAAACAAAACAAGCCTTAGTTAAATTTTCCACCATTAAGTATCATCAAGGCTCTTGTTAAGCCACATAAGTACTACTCATCATGTTCCATACATCTTCAAACCCATTGTCAAAAATTACTAGCTCATCACATGTAAATTTTCAAGTTCATGGTAAATATTGGATACACATTTCGAATTCATCTAAAGACTACATGGATATTTCTTAACCATCAAACCAATTCATGCATCACCACCTTATAACCCCTTGGACTCCATATACCCACGTCACCTAGCAGCCACCTTCATGCATCACCACCTTATAACCCCTTGGAACTTCAAGTAACCACATAACCTCCTTTTCTTCCATCTTGGGTCAAAATTGCAACACATGTGTGCTCTTCTTTATGTCCAGTTGAATCAAATAACAAGTACACATGAACACCATGTTCCACACCTTCTAAAACAAGTGTTTCAAGTCCTAACCATTCATATAATAAAACCTTAGATTATTTGCCTATTTAAATGAAATCAACTTCCACCATTTCTTCTCATCCTCATTTTCAAACACCACACTCGAATACACACCTACATTCTGCTTGGGAGTCTAAAAAGTGAAGTAAAGAAAGGGTACATTAGAGCCTAGGAGGTGAGAAAGAGCTTGGTTCCACTTAAGAAATCCATTTGGTCTCATTTCTGTTTTGATCAAGTAGCAGTTTGTGAGTCTACTAAACTCATTAAATTTCGTTATCAATTTTAATATTAATTGCATATTGTTAGAAAGGATTTTATAAGGAAAACGTAGCAATTTGAATCACCCAAAACGGGCTATCGAGTCAAAAGTTATAAACAAAAGAAATTAGCAAAACTGAAAAATTGAAACTGTCCAAAACCTTCTGTAAACGAACTGATGTGTATTTTTGAGGCACTTCTGGTCCGTCTCATCAAAAAGTTAAAGCACGAAAGTTGTCCGGAACGACGTTTTCTTCAAAAACTCAGGAGCACGGGTCCTGAAAACACAAATCGAAGGCTAATTTCAGCCCAAAACATAACATCTGTCATATATTTCTAGAAAACTAAACATCATATTTAGATTTGCTTTGATATTTTAAAACTACTAAAAGAATAAATTAGACAAGCTTAGTAAGTATTCCATACCCTTTTCTAATACTTTTATACATCTAGATATGCTAATATATGATTATAAATTAGTCCTATGTAAAGCCTAAATCAAAACTCAAATTTCATTTTCCTTCGATGTAAACGAGCCAACACAAACACCCTTTTTAATTTGTACATTTGTCCCAACTTAAAGTTAATTCAATTAGACCTTTATATGAGCTAGATAATCGTTACATGTTATATGAATAAGCCATGAGCTTTTGTAAAGTTGAACTTGTTTTCTTTCTTTTCGCCTCTATCTCATAAGCATCCCAAGCACCCACCTTTGGCCCTATTTTAAACTAGTAAATGAGACCCTTAAACCTGGCCATTAATGTAACACCCCCAATTTCATGATATGCAGCAGAATTCAAACTGGGTGTTACTCGATGACACAACAGACATAATAATAGAAAATGATCTCTAAAAGAGTCGTTTTAAAAAGGATTTATCATTCAAATATATCAGAGTTTACAAAATAGGTCCCAGTTGGTTCCATTGTTTACAAAATACATCAATATAAAGTCTTTGATGTTTTGTGAATGATAAAATATTTATAGCCTTCTTGATCTAGTCCTTGCCCTTCCGTGCGACTTCCGACATTATGGACCGAAATACATGCTTAAAGCTGTCAACACAAAGCTTGAGTGAAATTCATAGAGTTTAGGAAATTAGTTGAACACAATATTTGTAACGTGAGGTAATTAATCTCACATTCATAGTTTAGAAAACAAAATGATATTATTGCACTAAGCTCATGACACAAAGCGTTAATGACTTGTCAATAGAAATTGATATAATAGTAACAGTTTCCCTAATAGGAATTTGCCAATAAACCTATGGTTCTTCAAATAGAGTGCGTTTTTACGGACTTGGTCAAACAAGCGGATTCGTCAATCCCGATAGATCTATCCACATTATTCGCGTTCACCCGCAAGTGATTAATGGTTCATGATAATAGGGACTTAAGTTTGGAAATAGTGGTACTTAGTGCAAATAATACATTCGAGATAAGCATACGGTTTTAAAGCAATGTGTTCGGTTTAAAATAAAGAATGTATCCTCAAGGGTTTTTAAAATAATTAAGTGATAGAAAGTGGGGCTATGAACTCACCAAGAGTTAATGATGTTAAGTACTTTAACGGATGTGATGGATAAATCGGGAAACTTCTACGTGCAACCTAAAAATGGAATGTTGCGACTTAGGTTTAGAATAATGTTTAGGAAAAACATAAACCATCCTATATATATCTCTATGTTGATCATGATGTAGTCAATTATAATTTGATGTTTATAGTAATAGTTTAATATGTGAAAAACGTATTTAGTTTATAGATATCGTACTACCGTTCGGGCCATCATAATTCAGAGGTCATGTAGTAAACGTTCGAGGAGCTATGACACTTTAAATCATAAATCCAAAGAACTCGTCGTCGTTTTACCCAAATGAAACCCTCACATGAAGCTCCCTAGTATTGTAGCACTTTTAGATATATATATATATATATATATATATATATATATATATATATATATATATATATATATATATATATATATATATATATATATATATATTGAGTGGAGATTATTATATTATAAAGTTTATCATGTTTTTAATAAACATCTAGTTTTACAAGTTCTCATAGTTTACTAGTGATCACACTTATTAATATAGTCAAGAATGAAACTTTAATAAAAATTCAATGTAACTAGTTATGAAAATGACATGGTTTCTATATTTTTAACTTGTGAAAATCCAATTTTTGCCGATAAAAACTGTTTTACAAATATTAAGCAGTAAATGATATTATTTGGTCTTTTTAGGTTGAGTTCCATCGCGGTAGATGTAAAACATCGTTCGGACAACTTCGTGTTTTAACTTTTGATGATTCGGACCGAAGTACCACTTATTTTAGGCAGTTGATGAATAAGCAATTTGGTCATTTCTAGGGTTTGCTAAATTCTTTTACCATAACTTTTGACTCGTTTGTCCATTTCGGTGATTCAAGTTGCTATGTTTTTGTTTTTATATTTTCTACAACATTAAGTAAGTTACCAAGTCTATATGTAATTGGTTTTAATGGTCTGAAGTATGTAGAATATGACTAGTTTACTAATTTGTTACTTTTATGACAATATGTGAATTAAAACATATGTTTGATTATATGTACATCATGAGTCACAATATGTGAATGTGGGTGTATGCGCCAAATTTTAATCTTTGCGTTCTCAAGTTTCTGGTTATAGAATGTGTTATGTACCATTATAGGTTTTTGGTGGTGGCTTAAGTTGATAATCTAAAGGTGTAAGATATTGTTGATGTGAAATGGTTTATAATGATGTGATAATTGTCGTTGTAGTAAAGTCTTGATAGTGGCAAGTGGTTATCCAAACCATTTCCAAAGTTGATCATGTCTTAGGTGGTTTCGAGATGAAGGCTATATCGTATAGTGTTTATGTCTACTAGTGTTTGAAAGAAAGCGTGATCTTGTGAAGTTTACATCTTGACTTATAATGGGTTTCGATAATGATGTGATATGTTGTGATTAGAAGAGTGTAGTGTACGCTTACCATTATTCTTAGGTAGAGATGTCAAGTTTTCTTTAAAATCATAAGTGGATTGTAAAGGGTTATGGTGGAATGATAGCCTTGAAACCTAATCAGGCTAGTACTTCTAAGAAATGACGAGAAGATTTGATGACTATTCCAAGATAGTAGTTGGGATTATTTCATGAATAAAAACTTTCAAGAATGAAATTAGGTAGTATAAATAAGTGTTAAGATCTCGTTGAGTGGTAAGACACTATCATGTCTCTAGATCTCTTTAATGAATTCTGATGGTTTATCGAGTTTAAGTAGGAAATTAACCTGAATATAACCCTTGTATAACTATTCTCAGTGTTTAAAAAATTTAAGTCGAACATAGTTAGTCAGACTATGTTCCACTGTCCCTAGGTTAAATATAGGTGACTAGACTATATTTAGCCGAGGTTCGATAAATTTTACAAAAACCTAAATTAGGAATACTCGTGATATGTCCATAGCTTTTGAGAAAATATCCACAAAGTAAAGGCGATATCAAACCATTCAGTTGCAAGTCCCGACCATACAAGACTTGTAACCTATGTTTTCACATTCCATTGCATAGAAGATAGTATGGGTAGATACGTGCGGAAAGGAAATTTAAGTAATTCTAAAATAGTCCATACTTGGCTAGAATCACAAACTTTTAACGATGAAGGTTTCAAAATAGGACTTTGATGAATGTAGAGAAAGTTGCTGAACTTCAGCTTTTGAAGATGATGAATCAGTTTGTCCTTTAGAAATCCCATTTCTTGTATTTTCATTAGGGAAATTGATAGATACGACGGGTTTCATGTAAAACAATATCATATAAGGTTTATAAGATAATTTCTAGAGACTTTGTATAACTTACAATGTCTGCGTGAAGTAAATTAGACCATTGTGTAACTCACAATGTCTAGAGAAATGATGGAGAGATCATTGTGTAACTCATAATGTCTTGAGAAATGATGGAGAGATCATTGTGTAACTCACAATGTCTTGAGAAATGATGGAGAGATCATTGTGTACTCACAATGTCTTGAGAAATGATGGAGAGATCATTATGTAACTCACAATGTCTTGAGAAATGATGGAGAGATCATTGTGTACTCACAATGTCTTGAGAAATGATGGAGAGATCATTGTGTAACTCACAATGTCTTAGGAATAAATGAGTTAATTGCTTCATTTACGATGTATGGGATGTAATTGAGACCACTATAGGATTTCTGGTGTTTGAGAATGTAATAGAGACCTTTGTAAGATTTCTGATGTATGAGAATGTAATAGAGACCTTTGTGGGATTTCTGATGTATGAGAATGTAATAGAGACCTTTGTAGGATTTTGATGTGTGAGAATGTAATAGTGACCCTTGTAGGATTTCTGATGTCTCGAGAATGTAATAGAGACCATCGTATCTCATAGTGTCTTGAAAATGAATGAGACCATTATATCTCACAATGTCTGGGAAGTAGGAAAGTCCATTGTAATCAGTTACAATTGTCTTGGATAAGGTTTCGTAATCCTAAAATGCACGAGTAGATGCATGATTGGGAGATTGGGAAAATATGAGGGTGCCGTAATGCCTTAGAATAGGCATACGCAAATATGTTTAGTACATCGTTTATGATTGAAATTATGTCGAGTGTATATATCAGAATACTAGTATGTTTGTGTAGCTTAAAATGCTTAAAAGTCACATAATCGTCTGGAGTATGGAAGGCACGGAGAACGGAAGGCTATAAAATGTTTTGTTTTTAAAAGTAGTTATAGTTTAGGTCACAATTAGACCGTTTCTCTATAATTAAGGCTCGATACCAATTTGTAACACCCCAAATTTCATGATATGCGGTGAATTCAAACTGGTGTTACTCGATGACACAACAAATATAATAAAAGAACACGATCTCTAAAAGAGTCGTTTTAAAAGAATTTATCATTCAAATATATAAGAGTTTACAAAATATGTCCCGATTGGTTCTATTGTTTACAAAATACATCAATATAAAGTCTTTGATGTTTTGTGAATGATAAAATATTTATAGCCTTCTTGATCTAGTCCTTGCCCTTCCGTGCGACTTGACATTATGGACATGAAATACATGCTTAAAGTCGTCAACAAAAAGGTTGAGTGAAATTCATAGATTTTAGAAAATCAGTTGAACACAATATTCGAAGCGTGAGGTAATTAGTCTCACATTCATAGTTTAGAAAACAAAAGATATTATTGCACTAAGCTCATGACACGAAAGCGTTAACGACTTGTCAATTGAAATTGATATAATAATGTGATTGCCCTAATATGTAATTTGCCAATAAACCTATGGTTCTTCAAATAGAGTGCGTTTGTTTGTCGGACTTGGTCAAACAAGCGGGATTTGTCAATCTCGATAGATCTATCCACATTATTCGCGTTCACCCGCAAGTGATTAATGGTTCATGATAATAGGGACTTAAGTTTGGCAATAGTGGTACTTAGTGCAAATAATACATTCAGATAAGCATACAGTTTCCAAGCAATGTGTTCGGTTTAAAATAAAGAATATATCCCCCCAAGGCTTTTTAAAACAATTAAGTGATAGAAAGTGGGGCTATGAACTCACCAAGAGTTAATGATGTTAAGTACTTTAACGGATGTGATGGATAAATCGGGAAACTTCTACGTGCAACCTAAAAATGGAATTTTGCGATTTAGGTTTAGAATAATGTTTAGGAAAAACATAAACTATCATATATATGTCTCTATGTTGATCATGATGTAGTCAATTATAGTTTGATGTTTATAGTAATAGTTTAATATGTGAAAAACGTATTTAGTTTATAGATATCGTACTACCTTTCGGGCCATCATAATTCAGAGGTCATGTAGTAAACGTTCGAGGAGCTAAGACACTTTAAATCGTAAATCCAAAGAACTCGTCGATCGCTTTACCCAAATGAAACCCTCACATGAAGCTCCCTAGTATTGTAGCACTTTAGTAGATAAAATATATATATATATTTTGAGTGGAGATTATTATATTAATAAGTTTATCATGTTTTTAATAAACATCTAGTTTTTACAAGTTCTCATAGTTTACTAGTGATCACACTTCTTAATATAGTTAAGAATGAAATTTTAATAAAAATTCAATATGTAACTAGTTATGAAATTTTACAAATATTAGGCAGTAAATTTTATCATTTGGTCTTTTTAGGCCGAGTTCCCTCGCGGTAGACGTAAAGCATCGTTCTGGACAACTTTCGTGTATTTAACTTTTTGATGATTCGGACCAGAAGTACCACTTATTTTTAGACAGATTCAGCAGTAAGCAATTTGGTCATTTCTAGGGTTTGCTAAATTCTTTTTACCATAACTTTTGACTCGTTTGTCCATTTCTGGTGATTCAAGTTGCTATGTTTTTCTTTTTATATTGTCTACAACAGTAAGTAAGTTACCAAGTCTATATGTAATTGGTTTTAATGGTCTCAAGTATGTAGAATATGACTAGTTTACTAATTTGTTACTTTTATGACAATATGTGAATTAAAACATATGTTTGATTATATGTACATCATGAATCACAATATGTGAATGTGGGTGTATGCGCCGAATTTTAATCTTTGCGTTCTTAAGTTTCTGGTTATAGAATGTGTTATGTACCATTATAGGTTTTGGTGGTGGCTTAAGTTGATAATCTAAAGGTGTAAGATATTGTTGATGTGAAATGGTTTATAATGATGTGATAATTGTCGTTGTAGTAAAGTCTTGATAGTGGCAAGTGGTTATCCAAACCATTTCCAAAGTTGATCATGTCTTAGGTGGTTTCGAGATGAAGGCTATATCGTATAGTGTTTATGTCTACTAGTGTTTGAAAGAAACGTGATACTATGAAGTTTTACATACTGACTTATAATGGGTTTCAGATAATGATGTGATATGTTGACGATTAGAAGAGTGTAGTGTACGCTTACCATTATTCTTAGGTAGAGATGTCAAGTTTGCTTTAAAATCATAAGTGGATTGTAAAGGGTTATGGTGGAATGATAGCCTTTAAACCTAATCAGGCTAGTACTTCTAAGAAATGACGAGAAGATTTGATGACTATTCCAAGATAGTAGTTAGGATTATTTCATGAATAAAAACTTTCAAGAATGAAATTAGGTAGTATAAATAAGTGTTAAGATCTCGTTGAGTGGTAAGACACTATCATGTCTCTAAATATTTTTAATGAATTCTGGTGGTTTATCGAGTTTATGTAGGAAATTAACCTGAATATAACCCTTGTATAACTATTCTCAGTGTTTGAAAAATTTAAGTCGAACATAGTTAGTCAGACTATGTTCCACTATCCCTAGGTTATATATAGGTGACTAGACTATATTTAGCCGAGGTTCGATAAATTTTACAAAAACCTAAATTAGGTATACTCGTGATATGTCCATAGCTTTTGAGAAAATATCCACAAAGCAAAGGCGATATCAAACCATTCAGTTGCAATTCCCGGCCATACAAGACTTGTAACCTATGTTTTCACATTCCATTGCATAGAAGATAGTATGGGTAGATACGTGCGGAAAGGAAATTTTAAGTAATTCTAAAATAGTCCATACTTGGCTAGAATCACAAACTTTTAACGATGAAGGTTTCAAAATAGGACTTTGATGAATGTTGAGAAAGCTGTTGAACTTCATGTAAAATGTTGGGATATGAAAGTGCTGAAGATATCAAAATCTTGAAGATATGAAAGTCTTGTAAAATTGAAATCTTGGAAGAAGTCAAAGAGTCAAATCTTGCTAAAGATGATTCAAAGTCTCGCAAGATAAAGTCAAAATCTTGCTAGAACAAAAGAACTGTTATATTCGTTTATGGAAAGAATTGTATTCCATGTTTAGATTACTTGTCGTATAAGGTTATCAATTGTAAACCGACTAGGATATCCTTGAGCCTATAAAAGGACTCCTAGATTGGCATTAGAGTGCGATTTCGGAAAAAGAGTTTTAGAGTTTACGAATTAGTGTTTTAGAGAAAAGTTCGATTATCTTAGAGTTGTATTAGAGTATCGCATAATAAGCGATTTAGAGTTTATAATAAAGTTATTCTTCTTAGCTTTGTTAAGTAAATTCGCGACTTAATAAAGATTGCTCGGTGTTTCTTTGTTAATAACTTAGGATTTATCCGAGGTTATTAAACCTTAACAAGCTAGTTAAGTTAGTTTGATTAAAGTATATCGATCCAACAAGTGGTATCGAGCTTGTGTGGAAACTCGACTAGGAAGAAACCCTACTTCAACAATATTCAAAGATGTCGATCAAGTCGCTCCACCACCCTCAATCACCTCACTCGTAATTCCAATAATCAAAAGGGAGAATATGATCTACGGTGCATGAAGATGAGGCGTTATATTGCCATTCTGAGACCATGCTTTATGGAATGTAATTGTGAATGGGAATGAAGTAGTTTGAGATCCCATTGTTGTTCTGGACAACCTCTGACCAAAGGCGATCTTACCACAAGCAACTATAAGGAATCAAGAGAAGGCTCTAAACATTCTCTTATGCGCCATTCGAGATGGACATCTTCTCAAGTTTCATGATGCTAAAGATGCCAAGCGCCTGGGTCTTGCTATCCTTAGTGATCATTCTACCATCGATTAAGTTGTTTAACACCAATTCATCCTCAGGTGGGACTTAACGACCCAGAATTCCTATATTCCTCGATCTTAATTGCATTTGTGTTTAAGTTGTTTTAAGTCTATCGATTTGTTGTTAGCACAGATCAAATTTTAGGCGCCATTCACGGGAGGTAGAAGCGTGTTTCTAAGCATTATCGGACCGTACTTGCACATATACCACGGTTTGTAAAAGTTTTTACGTAAAGTTTATATAAACCAAAAGTTCATTAACGCTTTTCCTAAAGTGTTAAAACCCAAAACAATATAAAACAACAAAACAATCGTAACGTTTTACGTCTTGTGTTTCTTTTAAGGTGATTCTTAAAGAGATACGATTTGGTTAAACGGACGATACCAAAAATATTTTCCAAAAGTTTTAAACCCCATCAAGACAAATCAATACCTACGTCTTTTCGGTGGTACTTAATATACATAAAAATCAACCACCGCATAAATCAAGGCGATGCACTACCTAACTGGGGTGCGACCATTAATAAGTTCCGAACATCGAGTTTAAAACTTGCCTTTGTGTCACTTGTGATTTGGTGTACCTTTTCAAAAAGCCATTTCATCCGTGATTATTGGTTAAGTTCACTTGTGTTTTGCCTCATTTGTTTTGGAAATTGATTTTTATACTTAGTGCATCTTTTCGTTCTTCCGATTCTACAAGTCCACTTTCCGAACTTGGAAACATTCTCTAAATAGCGTAGAGGACGTTCACTCCTTCACCGTGATCGAGGAACGCCTACCACCACCACCACCGTCGAAATGGCGAAGACAAACCTATGAATGAGCTTCTCCAAGCACCCATCGAGGGTTACGGAGATGCCATTGTTGTCCCAGCCATTGTGGTCGATACCGAACTCAAAACCGGGTTGCTTAACTGCAACCCAAAGCCAATTCTATGGTTTTGAGAGGATGATCCTCATGCACACATTCGATGGTTTAACAAGATAGCATCTACCATCAAGTACAAGAATGTCCCATCCGAAGCTATCAAGTTTCTTCCGTTCCCATTTTCTCAGAGGACAAGCCGGAATTGGCTTGAGAAACAACCCTCACTCTATAGAGACATGGGAAGATCTAGTTACAAAGTTTGTGAGCAATTCTATCCTCCATCCCGAACCACAAGTCTTAAGAATGAGATAATGAAATTTTCTCGGAGATTTGATGAATCATTCGGGAGGCATGGGATCGTTACAAAGAATTGCTCATGAGTGTCCGCATCATGGTTTTACCGAATTAATGCAAATGGATACTTTCTATAATGGTGCGAGACCGGTGACCAAGACTCTCGAATGCCTCGCGGAGGTAATTTCCTTAGCAAAACCACCAAAGAAGCCTTACAAATAATTGAAAACAAGTCTCGGGTCCGTTCTTTCCGCACTAAGACATATCAAAATCGCCTAATCTTTGGACCTTCTACTTCATCTCTGTGAGTACATCTAGCACCGATGCTAAGATTGATAAACTCACGAGATCTTTATCAAAGCTTTGGTTCTTGCTAACCAAAGAAAGTCACCTTCACTCAAACACCAACACATGGTGAAGTGAAGAAAGTTGAAGTTTGTGTCACTTGTGGTGGTCCTCATGCATACTACAATTGTCATCGCCAACGATGGTAGTCCGTTTGAAGCAAATGCTATAGCCGGTACTTCAAATCAAGGAGGTAATCAATACCGTCCTCGAGAATGAACCAAATTACCGTGCTAGCAATTATCGAGCACCACCGGTTTAACGTAATCCTAACCGAATCGAATCAACCTAGAATGAACCAAGGTTATCAAAACCAAGGTAATTTCTATCTGGACCCAATCAAGGTTTCCAACAACAAGGGAACCTTCATCAAAACAATTTCAATCGTGGAATCAATTTCATGGGAATGTGAATCCTAACCAAGGAATTTTCAACAAGGTCATAATCAAAACATTCGACCTCAAAATTTCCTCTAATCCACCTCCCATCATTACTCCTCCGGGACCATCATCGATGAGTTCTTCAAGCGGTTTATGAAATCCCAAGATGAGATGAGCAGATTGTTGGTCGGTCGGATCGCCGATCTTAAGAAGTCTTTAAATGATCGACCCTCGAGCTCGTGTACTTTATCGAGCAACACGATCGCTAACCCGAGGGGCGATGCTAAAGCGATCACGACCGTAAGTGGTGTTTCATACAATGGACCCGCTATTCTACTACCTCTTCTTCTTCTTCCAAAGGTAGTGGAAAGTGAACCTCTCGACACAATGGACCCACGACTCCAATGCCCCTCCTCCCGTGGCAATGAGTCAAGTTACCAAGGAAACAACGGACAAAGTGCATTATTCAAGTCCAAGTAATTCGACAAGTCCCGCGCCCTTGTAGTCCATCCTCAGTTGTCCGAAACCCAAGTCTAATCCAGAGTTGTTTTGAACCACACAGTAGCTCCGTTGAAAATATCAAATCCAAATCTTCTATTCCATATCCATCACGTTTGAATGAGCAAAAGCTCGTGAAAAAGCTAGTCATCAAATGGATAAATTTTTCCAAATTTTCCAAGAGTTACATTTTGACATAAGCTTTGCGGATGCTATCATGCCGATGCCCAAGTTTGCATCAACTCTCAAACACATGTTAAGCAATAAGGAAAAATTTGTTTGAAATGGCTAAAACTCCTTCGAACGAGAAGCGCTCTGCGGTCATTCTAAAAAGCTTCGAGAAAAGCTTGGAGATCCCGGGAAATTTCTCTTACCTTGTGTATTCCTGGAATGGTTGAATGCTTTGCCTTGGCGAGATCTTGGTGCAAGCATTAACGATGCCTTATTCGGTTTGGAAGAAACTTTCTCTTAGGAACTCACTCCTACATGCATGACTCTCGAGCTTGCGGATCGTACAATATCCGTCCTCTTGGCATTGCCGAGGACGTATTGAATAGCAGGAAAGTTCCATTTTCCGGTGACTTCGTGGTTGTTGATTTTGATGCCGATCATCGGGTTCCTCTCATTGTTGGTCGAGGATTCACGAGCAGGCCGTGCTCTCATAGATGTATTTGAGCAAGAAATCACATTGCGTGTTGGAAATGAAGTCGTCACTTTTAACCTTGATCGGACTTCGAGGTACTCGCAAATTATGATTACGAGATCGGTTAACCGAATAGATATCATTGATGTTGCTTCGAAGAGTACTGCAAGAAGTTCTTGGTTATGATCATAATTCTTGGTGATAATCTCACTCATTCATCTCAACCTATCATCGCCAATTCTACCCCTTCTCACCCCATTTGAGGAAAGTGACTTCATCTTAGAAGAGATTGAAGCCTACTTGTCCGATGATTACATACCATGGGAAATTGATCACGCCCAATTGACATTGAGGAGACATACTTCTCATTGAGAAGTTGCTTAATGATGATCCATCATCCACCCTCACTCTAGTGATTCAATTCCTATGGAGATTAATCAAAATGAGATTAATCGGAGGAGATTTTCTTGAGAAATTGTTAAATCATGACATTTCTTTTCCTCTCCTTCCATCAAACTTCATAACAAGGAAGTCAAGTCGGTTGAGAAAGCGAAGAATTTCACGAGGTTGAGCTTAAGGACTTACCACCTCATCTCGAGTATGCATTTCTTGAAGGTGATGATAAATTACCAGTCATTATTGCTAGAGATTTGAGTAAAGATGAAAAAGCTCTCATAAAAATCTTGAAGTCACACAAGCAAGCAATTGCTTGGAAACTCTCCGACATTAAGGGTATAAACCACGAGTTTTGTACTCACAAAATCTTGATGGAGGATGACTTTAAGCCAGCAGTTCAACATCGAGAAGAGTAAATCCAAAAATCCATGATGTTATCAAACAGAGGTTATCAAACTTCTTGATGCGTGATTGATTTACCCGATCTCGAGATAGTCCTTGGGTTAGCCCAATTCATTGTGTTCTAAGAAGGGTGGCATAGCTGTTGTCACAATGAAGATAACGAGTTAATTCCAACTCGTGCGGTTACGGGATGGCGTGTGTGCATTGACTATCGTAAGTTGAATGGCGCCACTCGTAAAGACCATTTCCTCGCCTTTATGGACCAAATGCTTGAGAGATTAGCAGGAAATGAATACTATTGTTTCCTTGATGGTTTCTCGGGGTACTTTCAGATTCCATTGATCCAAAGGATCAAGATAAAACCACATTCACTTGCCCATACGGAACTTTTGCCTATAGGCGTATGCCTTTTGGCCTATGTAATGCTCCCGCACGTCCAACGATGTATGATGGCCATTTTCCACGACATGATCGGAAACAATGGAGGTGTTTATGGATGACTTCTCGGTCATTGGGGATTCGTTTCAAACATGTCTCTCCCATCTAGACAAAATGCTTCAAAGGTGAAGACACCAATCTCTGTCTAAGCGGGAGAAAAGTCACTTTATGGTCAAAGAAGGCATAGTCCTTGGCCATAAGATTTCAAAGAACGGGATTGAGGTAGATAGAGCAAAGGTCGATGTTATTGCTAAATTACCTCATCCTACTACCGTTAAAGGTATTAGGAGTTTTTAGGTCATGCCGGTTTCTATCGTAGATTCATTCAAGATTTTTCCAAAATCGCCTGACCTATGACCCATCTTCTTGAAAAGGATGCTCCTTTTATCTTCTCACCGAGTGCATCATAGCTTTTGAAACATTGAAGAAAAACTTCTTGAAGCACCCATTCTCGCTGTTCCCGATTGGGATTTACCTTTTGAGCTTATGTGCGATGCAAGTGATTTTGCTATCGGTAGCGGTCTTAGGGCAACGAAGAAATAAGCATTTTCGACCAATTCACTCATAAGTAAGACTATGACTCAAGCTCGAACTCATTACACCACCACGTAAAAGAGCTATTAGTCATGGTGTATGCATTTGAAAAGTTTCGCCGTACTTAATCTTGACCAAATGTGTAGTGTATCACGGATCACTCGGCTCTAAAATATCTCTTTGCAAAACAAGATGCAAAGCGAGATTGCTTCGTTGGGTTCTCCTCCTTCAAGAATTTGATATTATCATACGTGATAAAAAGGAGCCGAGAACCCGGTGCGATCATCTGTCTGATTAGAAAACCCTCACCAAGATGTTTTCGAGAAAAAGGATATAAATGAAACATTTCCTCTCGAGACACTCAATGCGGTTTCTTTTCGTGGAAACTCTTCTACCCCATGGTTTCTTGACTTTGCAAATTACCATGCGGGTAACTTCATTGTGAAAGGGATGTCGACCCGCCAGAAGAATAAATTCTTCAAGGATGTTAAACACTATTTCAGGACGACCACTTTCTTATTCAAAATCTGCGGATCAAGTCATCCGGCGGTGTGTTTATGGACGAAGCTCTTGACATTCTCAAAGCTTGTCATCTTTGGACCCACCGGGGCCATCATAGTCAAACTACACCGCCAAAAAGGTGTTTGATTAGGGTTCTATTGGCCCACAATCTATAAAGATGCCCCGATTATGTCAAAACTTGTGATGCTTGTGTCGTCATGGAAATATATCTCAAAGGAATGAAATGCCACAAAATGCCATTCAAGTTTGTGAGATATTTGACATATAGGGTATTGATTTTATGGGGCCATTTCCATCTTCTCGTGGTAACAAGTACATACTACGTGGTACGTTGACTATCTGTCAAAATGGGTTGAAGCGAAAGCTTTACCTACAAATGATGCCCGAGTAGTTGTGAAATTTTTGAAAGCTCTCTTTGCGGTTGGAACTCCTCGTGCAATAATCGGTGATCGTGGTACACATTTTTGTAATGACCAATTTGATCGTGTCATGCAAAAGTATGGTGTTACCACCGTCATCTCATCTGCATACCACCCCCAAACAAGTGGGCGGTGGAAGTTTCAAATCGTGGTATTAAAAGAATACTTGAAAGGACGTGGGTGAAAATCGTGCATCCCGGTCGGATAAATTGGATGACGCTCACGGGCTTTTGACGACTTACAAAACACCAATTGGGTGTACTCCATACAAGCTAGTGTACGGAAAAGCATGTCATCTTCCGATTGAACTAGAGCACAAGGCTTCTTGGGCCTTAAAACATGCAAACTTGATATCTGAGACAGTAGGTGATCACGAAAAGTTCAAATGAATGAACTAAATGAACTTCGTGATCAAGCTTATGAGAACTCTTTGATCTACAAACAAAAGACGAAGAAGATTCATGACTCTAAAATCAAGAACAGCGTTTTCAACGTTGGTGATCGAGTCCTTCTTTTCAACTCTAGATTGAAGATTTTCTCGGAAAGCTTAAGTCCACCGGTGCGGTCCATTTACAATCACTAAGGTTTATCCTTATGGCACCATTGAGTTATCTCAACTCGATGGTCCTAATTTTAAAGTGAATGGTCATCGATTAAAGCATTACTTTGGAGGGACATTCCATCCGTGGTTGTCCGGATCTACAAACATTCCCATGAACCAATGAATGCGGGGATCGAGTCAAGCTAGTGACTCGGGAATCAAAAATATTAGCACACACAATATGGGTTTCACCCATGTTTACATTTCTTATCCCTTTCTACCACCCTAGTGTGGGGAGTCTACCCACCGTTGTATATTCTCGATCTTTCTAAAAAAAAAAAAAAAAAAAAAAAAAAAAAAAAAAAAAATGTATATATCAAAACAAAATAATGGCCGTAGTATTTCCCTTTTATGTTCTTTGTTTGACATAACCGGTACTTTGAATATTGAGGCAATATTCATTTCTAAGTACGGGGAATTCTCACGAATTTCATGTAATTATTTCACCCAATTCCCCGTTTTTGGCCAAAATTTTTTGGAGTAAGTGTTTTCACTTACTCGGCAAATGGTAATCGATCCGCCATGTCTAACCCACATAAGGATTGGCTAATCCAGAGCAAGCGGCTCTTGGTAAAGATATCTCAAATCCGTTTATGGCTTGCAATTTGCCTAAAATTGTATGGTGTTCAACTCACCATATCTTTAAACTAGTGAAAAGTTGGCTAGCCCGCAAGGTTATGGCTTGTGGTAAAAGCGATGGAAAATCCATAATTGGTATTCACTCACCAAAGATAATATTTATAATTTATCTAAGAGTTGGCTAGTCCGAGAAGTGCGACACGGTAAAGACAAATCAAATCCGTTGAAAGCTTATGATTTGCTCAAAATCATTTGGTTATCGTTGTGCCAAAGTTCTTACTTGAACCGAAACAATTGGCTACTCGAAGTAATGGCTTTTGGTAAAGAGATTAAAATCCATTAAGTTTTCTCAAATCATTGCTAGGGACTAGCAATATCTCGATGTGGGGATTGATGAGTGTCTAAATACTCATCGTTTTATCTTGTTAAAATGCCAAAACATCTGAAAACACTCGAAATGCTTCAAAATGATAAAAATATCACAAACAAGTGTTTTATATGTTTTAAATGCAAAACATCAAAATCGGTGAAAAGCGTATTAAGTTTGCATAATTGGCGAGTTTAGTCCCCAGTTACAAAAGTTGTCAAAATCGGTCCTGGTAATTCAAAACTTGCAAAATATCATTTTAGGTCCTTGAGATTCAAAAGTTGTCAAAACAAACCCTTTAAAGTTCAAAAATCACAAATTGACAACTTTAGTCCCTGAACTTTGCAAAAATGTCAAAAATAGTCCTTGGTTAATTTAAAAAGTGAAAATTATCAACTTTTAACCTTGTTCTATTAATAAATGACAAAAATGGTCCTTATGATAAAACTTTGGAGAAAATTACAATATTGGTCCTTATAGTTTCTAAATTGGCAATTTTAGTCCCTGGATTTAAAAGTATGGAAATTTACAACAAAGGTCCTTGTTCTATTATCACTTGGCAGGTTTAGTCCTTATGAAAGCTTGGGGAAATGTTCAAGATTAAACCCTCAACTTTGGCTAAATTGCACCATTGGTCCTTGTTGTTTAATTAAACCCATCCGGACCCTTTATTATCATATAAGCCCAATCCAGCCCAAAACAATAACTTGGGTCCAATATTTAAATTCAAAAGAAACCGCCTACTTGTTCATCGTCTCCTTCTCCCTTGTTTCACCAATACCGGTGGTATTTACCACTTGATTTCAATCGATTCACTCGCATCACCTCCGTTGTCTCCTTCCTCCACACCAATCAAAGCCCATTAATGGGAAAAACACCTCGAAGACATTTTGGCGCCAAAATCGCCATGTGGCAATTCAATGATCGGCTCAATCCAGCGGTTGGATTATGGTGGGATATTCTCGAGAGGTGTCGACATAGTTGAAAATGGTCGATAAATATCAAGAGGAAGCAGGAGAAGACTATCTAGAGTAATTTTATTGTTAATGTCGTTTTGAGCTTAATCTTAAAATTCGATGTTGTAAAAGCTTCAAGCTTTGTAATTTATGTTTTAAGTTGAGATAAAACTTTTGTAAGCAATCAATTTCGAGTTTCAAGCTTTATATCAAGTTTTGCATTTTCTTATTATTCAAAATTTCAATATGTTGAAATGATGTTAGAAGTTGTTAATTTGGTGAGAAGCACATATAAGCTCCATATAAAGCTTATACAAGCTTTTAGATATCTTAAAAGCATTTTATTAGCCAAAGTCGAAATTCACAAAATACTAAATAAATAGCAAAAATAAAAATCCATGGTAAGTGTATTCAAGAAGTTGGGCGGGGTATATTTTGGATTGCCTTGGGTGTAGTGCTTCATGGGAAGCTTTAGGATGTGTTCTACGTCCTTGGTTCTCTTCTTTTACTTGATCCTCACTTGTAAGCCTTTTAATCAATTTTTGTATTTACGTGTTTTAGTGGTTTAAATAGAGTAATATCATTTCTTAGTAATTATTAATCATAATTTAGTGTATTTAAGTTTTAAAACCGATGGTTTGTTCTTTTACATCGGTAGTTATTAGTAATCTCATTTTAACGGTCAATATAGTGTATTTATTAATCTTTAGTTTCATGTTGTTAATTACATTGTTTAAAGTTTCATTAGTCTTAGTAATCAAAATTATAAGGTGCATTATCGAGTTGTTTGGATTTAATCCATGATTCTCTTTGTAAAATACCAAAAGCAGTATTGTTAAGGGTTGTTTGGTTTAACTGTTTATCGTGTAAAAGATAGTGCAGACTGTGCTTGTGGTTATTTTGTGTTAAACTTAGTCTAAAGAACTCGATCTAACAAGAAAACAGGTCCTTAGTTGCTAAAGTCAAAATTACCTTAATCATCACTTAGCTTGTTAGCTGTTTGATTTTAGCTTATCAAATTCACCATACTAGATTAGAATCTTATAATTTAGCTTAATCTCATCTTATTCTAGCTTAATATATCATATTCGGTTCTTAGAATTGATTTAAAACTCAATATAGTCAACTTAGTCATTTTCTTAAAAAGTCGAATGTGCCACGAGCACATTTTTACATCAGTTCAAAAGCTCACACGAGTTTAATACTTGGTCAAAACCGATGATTCTTGTTTCTTTGGATAGTCAACTTGGTACTCTTTAGGTTCCAAGTTAAAATCTCAATTTGGTGCTTATTCACTAGGTGCTGGCCTTATCAATCGTCCCATAAAACTCGGCATTATTTTGAGTTTTACTCGATCGAATTAATGATTTTGTATAAGCTTCTCAAAAGCTCATTATAGCTTGTCGGCCATCATCTTTGGTTCTTGTGTAGTAGGCCGGTCTTTTACAAGTCCCAATAGCTGTTTTATCTTTTAGCTTATTTTTCTAGCTTGTGCAAGTGCTTAAAGGTCTTGCTTTAATCACATTTTGCTTTAATAAGCCAATAAGCTCAAAACCAAATTTAAGCTTCTTGATGATCTAGGGTACTGATAATTAGTTAATTTATACTTAATTTAGCATTGCCTAACTTTATTTTCATCGGTACTCATTTATAGCTTATAGCTTATTTTGGATTCTTATTATTAAGCGGTTGTCTTTATGACCTTATTTTCCTCCAAATAAGCATATGTTTTTATATTTTCTTAGACTTAGAATAATATTTTAACATTTTCCTGAATTTTTCAGATTTTTCCATCTTGTTTTCTATTTTTTTATATAAACTAGTTTTAATCCTTTTAAATAGCTTTTAATACTAAAAATCGGAAAAAGCTTAAAAAATGATTTTCAATTTTCTTAGGTTAAGATAAATATAAATAGTATAAAAGTATTTTTCCATAATTTTCTTAGTTTAAAAGTATTTTTAGCATTTTATTAGTTTTAATAGTTTTAAATTAATAATAAATACATAATAAGTCTTAAAATATATTTTAGTTTTAAAATAAGTTTTATCATATTTTAGATTTTCAAGTTATAATTTCATTTTCTAGGTTAATTTTGTATTTTCTTGTATTTTAGTGCATTTAAATACTTAATAAATAGATTTTAATTAATAATAATTAGATAAATAGTTGTAAAAATAATTTTCTTTTCTAATAATTTTCTTTTATTATTAGGATTCCAAAGTATAATTTTATCTTTTAGGACTTTTATTTCTTTAAAACTCACTTTTTATTTTGTACGTGAGCGTAATTTTATTTTAAGCGTAAGTTTTAAGTTGTAATTTTAAACGTTCATCGCCTTTAAAAATAGTGATAAGCGTTTATTTAATAGATTTTATCTTTTAATCTTTTTAATTTGCATTTAAGTCATTTGTTATTTGTTAATCTTTTCTTTTAGTATAATTTTCCATGAAAACCCTCTTGATTCTATCCTTAGTGATCGTTCTACCATCTGATTAAGTTGTTTAACACCAATTCATCTAAAGTGGGACTTAACGACCCAGAATTCCTATATTCCTCGATCTTAAGTGCATTTGTGTTTAATTTGTTTTAAGTCTGTCAGTTGTTATTTAACGAGATCAAATTTTGTGGGCGGATTCTAGGGGATCGAACCGGGTCGCCCGGCGTGACGGTGAGATACTTACCACTATACTACAGCGATTAAAATTTATACGGATCAATCGGTGGGGTTTTAACACATTTAAATGCAAATTAAAAAGATTAAAAGAAAATTATAAAGGCGGCGAACGCTTAAAATTACAACTTAAAACTTACGCTTAAAATAAAATTATACTACGCACAAAATAAAAAAGTGAGTTTTAAAGAAATAAAAGTCCTAAAAATTATACTTTTGAACCTAATAATAAAAGAAAATTATTAGAAAAGAAATTATTTTTACAACTATTTATCTAATTATTATTAATTAAAATCTATTTATTAAGTATTTAAAATGCACTAAAATACAAGAAAATACAAAATTAACCTAGAAAATGAAATTATAACTTGAAAATCTAAAATATGATAAAACTTATTTTAAAACTAAAAATATATTTTTAAGACTTATTATGTATTTATTATTAATTTAAACTATTAAAACTAATAAAATGCTAAAAATACTTTTTTAAACTAAGAAAATTATGGAAAATATTTTTATACTATTTATATTTATCTTAACCTAAGAAAATTGAAAAATCATTTTTAAGCTTTTTCCGATTTTTAGTATTAAAAGCTATTTAAAAAGGATTAAAAACTAGTTTATATAAAAAAAATAGAAAATAAAGATGGAAAATCTGAAAAATTCAGGAAAATGTTAAAATATTATTCTAAGTCTAAGAAAATATAAAAACATATGCTTATTTGGAGGAAAATAAGGTCATGAAGACAACTGCTTAATAATAAGAATCCAAAATAAGCTATAAGCTATAAATGAGCAACCGATGAAAATGTGAGGTTAGGCAATGCTAAATTAAGTATAAATTAACTAATTATCAGCAATTGTAGATCATCAAGAAGCTTAAATTTGGTTTTGAGCTTATTGGTTTATTAAAGCAAAAAAAGGATTAAAGCAAGACCTTAAGCACTCCTGCACAAGCTAGAAAATAAGCTAAAAGATAAAACAGCTATTGGGACTTGTAAAAGACCTGGCCTACTACACAAGAACCAAAGATGATGGCCGATAAGCTATAATGAGCTTTTGAGAAGTTTATACAAAATCCCACATCGATCGAGTAAAACCCAAACTAATGCCGAGTTTTATAGACGTATTGACAAGCAGCATACCCAGTGAATAAGCACCAAATTGAGATTTTTTAACTTGGAACCTAAAGAGTACCAAGTTGACTATCCAAAGAAACAAGAATCATCGGTTTTGACCAAGTATTAAACTCTCATGCGAGCTTTTGAACTGATGTAAAAAATGTGCCTGTAGGCACATTTCGACTTTTTAAGAAAATGACTGTTGACTATATTGAGTTTTAAATCACCCTAAGAACTGACTATGATATATTAAGCTAGAATAAGATGAGATTAAGCTAAATTATAAGATTCTAATCTAGTATGGTGAATTTGATAAGCTAAAATCAAACAAGCTAATGTGCTCAAGTGACGACAACTTATTTTGACTTTTAGCAACTAAGGACCGGTTTTCTTGTTAGACCGAAGTTCTTTAGACTAAGTTTAACACAAATAACCACAAGCACATGTCTCGCACTATCTTTTACCATGTATAAACAGATTAAACCAAACAACCCTTAACAATACTGCTTTGGTATTTTACAAAGAGAATCATGGATTAAATCCAAACAACCTCGATAATGCACCTTATAATTTTGATTACTAAGACTAATGAAACTTTAAACAATGTAATTAACAACATGAAACTAAAGATTAATAAATACACTATATTGACTGTTAAATGAGATTACTAATAACTATCGATGAAAAGAACAAACCATCGGGTTTTAAAACTTAAATACACTAAATTATGATTAATAATTACTAAGAAATGTATATTATCTATTTAAACCACTAAACACGTAAATACAAAAATTGATTAAAAGGTTTACAAGTGAGGATCAAGTAAAAGAAGAGAACCAAGGACAGAGAACACATCCTAAAGCTTCCCAATGAAGCACTACACCCAAGGCAATCCAAAATATACCCCCGCCCAACTTCGAATACACTTACCACGGATTTTTATTTTTTTGCTATTTATTTAGTATTTTGTGAATTTCGACTTTGGCTAATAAATGCTTTTTAAGATATCTAAAAGCTTGTATAAGCTTTTATATGGAGCTTATATGTGCTTCTCATCCAAATTAACAACTTCTAACATCATTTCAACATATTGAAATTTTGAATAATAAGAAAATGCAAAACTTGATATAAAGCTTGAAACTCTAAATTGATTGTTTACAAAAGTTTTATCTCAACTTAAAACATAAATTACAAAGCTTGAAGCTTTTACACACCGAATTTTAAGATTAAGCTCAAAACGACATTAACAATAAAATTACTCTAGATAGTCTTTCTCTGTTTCTCTCGATATTTATCGACCATTTTCAACTATGTCGACACCTTCGAGAATATCCCACCATAATCCAAACTGCTGGATTGAGCCGATCATTGAATTGTACATGGCGCATTTTGGCGCCAAAAATGTCTTCGAGTGTTTTTCCCATTAATGGGCTTTGATTGAAAGTGAGAAAATGAGACAATTGAGGTGATGCGGAGTGAATCGATTGGAAATCAAGTGGTAAATACTAATCGTATCGTGAAACAAGGGAGAATGAGACGATGAATGTAGAAGGGTGTTTTTTGAATTTAAATATTGGACCAAATATTGTTTTGGGCTTGATGGGCTTATATGATAATAAAGGTCCTGACGGGTTTAATTAAACAACAAGGACCAACGGTGCAATTTAGCCAAAGTCGAGGGTTTAATCTTGAACATTTCCAAGCTTTATAAGGACTAAACCTGCCAAGTGATAATAGAACAAGGACCTTGTTGTAAATTTCCATACTTTTAAATCCAGGACTAAAATTGCCAATTTAGAAACTATAAGGACCAATATTGTAATTTTCTCCAAAGTTTTATCATAAGGACCATTTTTGTCATTTATTAATAGAACAACAACCATGTGATTTTTGAACTTTAAAGGGTTTGTTTTGACAACTTTGAATCTCAAGGACCCAAATGATATTTTGCAAGTTTTGAATTACTGTGGACCTGATTTTGACAACTTTTGTAACTGGGGACTAAACCGCCAATTATGCAAACTTAATAACGCTTTTCACCGTATTTTGATGTTTTTATTGAAAACATATAAAACACTTGTTTGTGATATTTTTATCATTTTGAAGCATTTCGAAAGTGTTTTCAGACATGTTTTGATTTTAACAAGATAAAATGATTTAAGATTTAGACACTCATCACCGCTTCTCAAGACCAGATTTGGAGGAATGAAGCCTCTAAGAAGATGCACGTAAACTTGTCAAACAACAGCTTGAAACATTCACGTGAGGGAGAAAGAGAGTCTTGATGTCGCATATGATAGGTTTCGTAATCTCCTCAACATGTTGGAATTATATAAGGCTCAAGTATCACTGAGGATGCTAATTTGAAGTTTCTAAGAGTTTGCCATCTTCATGGCATGTGATTGCTACTATGATCGAGGACAACAAGGATTGATGTTATGGACTTTGATGATCTCTATCATCAATCAAGGTGTATGAACATGAGATGAGTGGTCAACCCAATTCCAAATCTCATAGTATTGCTTTTCTATCATCCGAAAGAAGAGCAAGACTTTCATAAGTACCGCTCTCCTCAAAATCTCGCTTTCTCAAAGTATCTTTGCCATAATCCCCATCATATGCTCAAGCAGCCCCACCATCTACCACTTTGAACTCGGATGAAGTTGTGTGCTCCTTCTTTGCACAACAAGAAAGCTTACCTGTCACTTATGAAGAGGATCTAGCATGATCAAGAGGATGCACTTGAAGAAATTGATATCGTGGCAAGTTGCTTTGATCAACGCAAGGATCAAAAAGTACATGAAGAAGACAGCAAAAATATTGATTTCAAACCAAAACAAGGAATAACTTTTGACAAATCTAAAATTGAATGCTTCAATTGTCAAAAGACCGGTCACTTTGCAAGGAGTGCAGTTTGCTAAGTATCAGCAAACAGAACATCCGAGAAGCCTAAACTTGAGCTCAAGGAAATTCCAATAATCGAAACAAAGGCTTTGGTTGCTCAAGAGAAGTTATCGAAGTTGACCGGAGTGAAGAGTTTGATGATGAACCGCTGACTTCAGATGGTAGCAAGTGGAAGATGCAGATTGAAGACACCGTGGAAGCATTGGATCGAGCACCGCTTTGATGAAGAATCGAACATGCCGCTTTGGAATCGATGATGGCTTTGGAGGATTTGATTGGAGCAAAGAAAGTGAAGATGATCCTGTTCTTCTTGCTATGGTGGCTACTTCACCAACTCGCCTCCTATCTCGAGGTATGCTCAAACTGTTATGAGTTTTATCAAAATTACTTATGATTATGTGATTGAAAGAGATAATTGTATTAGGGCTAGGTCCGAGGTAGCAGTTATCAAATCACTTTAGAGTCTATAGAAGCTAAAATCATAACACATGAAAATAATGAAATGGCTTCAATGAAAAGTATGAACAATGTGGATTACCGCTAAAACTTAGTGAATGGAAACTAAAATCAAAATTGCCGAAATTGAGAAATTAACTAAGGAAAGAGATGATTTGTTAGCTAAGTTTGTCGCTGGGGAGAGTCCGCTTGTCCCATGTTGCTTATGTTGAAAAACAGAAGGGCTTACATTAGAACAGCTTAGGATTTGGAATGGACTTTAGTAACATAGATGAAAACCAATCTAGTGATCGGGATGATGGTGTTTTGAAGACATAACCACTAGTGATGATGAGCTCATTAACTATTTAGATTCATCTAGTAATGAGGGCTCGAAGAAGTGAACCACCTCCGAATATAAGAAAGACAATGGTTATCATGTCGCTCCTCATCCCATCACCATCACCCTCTAGGCCTGATGTTTCTCGCTATGGAGTAGATAGTCTAGAGTTCGGGAAGAAGCTTGTTGCTCAATCTAGGTCCGAGAAACCCAAAGAAACCGTTGAAAACAATGTTCAAAATCCAAAGAAGTATTTTAAATCAAAGTATCGCTCAACAAGCATACCTTCGCAAAACCTTTTCAAAACAAGATCGCTAAACCTTTTGGGATAATTTTGGTCAAAACAGATGTTATCAGTCATCAAGAAGGCAAAATAATTTTGGGCATAGACATAGAAGAAATCACTTTGGTCATATGGGTCAACAACTGTGTTTTGTGTGTTAGAGTCCTACTCACTTAATCAAAGATTGTGACAAACACTCAGAATATCTAAGCAAGTTTCCAAGGAATAAGTCTAACAACCAGAGACCTAGAGAGCACAAAACAGTTTGGACTAATTCTAATAGGGTTAATCACAGAAACTTCACACCGGATCATAGATACCCACATCGTAGAAGAACTTCAAGATCTCACAAGATTTTCAAAGTACCGCTCGAGACAAGGCAACGAAAACCATACTTGGGATAGAAATTCGGGAGATCTCAAGATCAACCTAGAAGGTATCACAATTCATATAGGGATCTAGATCACAGGAACCACCGTTAAAACCGAATGGATTAAAAGGGACAAGATCTTCTTTGAGAGACATCAAGACGCTCAACAAAAAGTGAATCGATGTTTTTGTGTCAAAAGAAAATGCTAATAATGCGGTGAAAGAAATTTATGTTGAAAACCGAGAGTTTTGAAAATCCACATGCTAAACATCAAAAGATAATTTTGGATCATCATCTCGAAAGATAGTGAGAATTACATACTCAAAGAATTTGAGTTTGTAATCTCTCGCGGGAACACAAGTCAAGAATGGCTGGGTTCCTAAAGTTTCTAACTCTTTTCTTTGTGTGCGTGGCAACCCGTAAGAGGAGCTTAAAGATCATCTTATTGTGGATAGTGGTTGCTCGAAGTATGACAAAGTATAAAGAGATCCCGTCGATTTTAGAAATATTAGTGGAGGTAAAGTTGCATTTGGGAATGATCCCAATGGAGGAAGGATTACCGAAAGGAACAATTAAAGTCGGCGTAATTGACTTTGAGAATGTCGAGATATGTGAAGGAGCTAAAGTTCAACTTGTTGTCGGCCTCTCAAACTGTGATAAAAGCATCCCGTGTTATTCACCGACACATAATGTCTCATTCTTGCTTCCGACTTCAAACACTGTTGATGATGACTTGGTAGTACTTAGAGTACCAAGGACAAATGATGTGTACTGCTTTAGACATGAAGAGTCTACATTCTTATGGAAGAGCACATGCTTGGTGGCTAAAGCAACATCCGAAGAGGCACATCAATGGCATAGAAGATTGGGCCATGCGAATTTCAAGAACATCAACAAACCGGTCAAAGGCAATTTAGTTAGAGGTTTACCTTCAAAGACTTACAAGAATGATCAATCATGTTTGGCATGCAAGAAGGGTAACAACACAAAGCTTCCTCGCAAGAAGCTTGATGAAAGAAATATTAGAGAACCATTGGAGCTATTACATATGGATTTATTTGGACTGCTCTCGTGGCAAGTTTAAATAAGAAGTCTTGCTTGGTTATTATCGATGATTGTAGTAGATTCATTGGGTTTTCTTTTTGGGCTTTAAGGATGATACCTTTGATGCTATTCAAACTCTTATAATAGCACTTGAAAACCAATTAAGACTCAAGGTTGAGGTATTAGATGAGACAATGGAACCGAATTCAAGAACAAGCCTATGGATGACTTTTGTGCTAATAAAGGCATAAAGAGGGAGTTTAGTATTGCTAGAACTCCACAAAGAAAATGGTGTTGCGAGAGGAAGAATAGGACCTTAATTGAAGCAAGAAGGACCATGTTAGCGCATTCTCATCTCCCTATTCAATTTTGGGCGTGAAGTTGTAAATCGTGCATGCTATGTACTTATGAGTCTCTGTCACCAAACCACGTATGAAGACACCCTATGAATTGTTGATGGGCAATAAACCCAACATTCGCTTTATGAAGCCTTTTGGATGCCCTCTTACTATTTTGAACACCATTGATAATCTAGGGAAGTTTGATGGCAAGTCCAAGAAGGTTACTTATTGGGATATTGTACTAACAAGAAGGCTTTAGAGTCTACAATGAGTTACTAAGAAGATTCAAGATTGTCTTCATGTTGAGTTTCTAGAAGATCAAGACAATGAGAAAGGAAAGGGTCCGATTGGATGTTTGATCTTGAGATTTTATCTCCTTCAATGAATTATGTTCCTGTAGAGAAGAAAATCAACCTTTGCACATCAAGAAGATATTCAATATGTTGTTCATGATGTTCATATTCGACCGAGCGTCGTTCCCGATAAAGATCCCGCGAGTCCAAAACAGCATCATTGCTCCTAAGCAAAGCATCGATTCTCCAAAACAAAGCATCGTTGCACCACAATCCTCATTATCACCGAGGATCAATCTATTCAAGAGGAACTTAATCGATGCTTCTTCAAGATGTATTAGCACATTCTTACATCGATGAACAAAGGAGAGCTTATGAAGAGGCAAAGAAGAAGAACAAGACTGCAGTACTCTTACAAGATTTTGACAAGATTTTCACCCAAAGTATCGCCGCACCTGTGATGATTTTAGATGATTTGGATGATCCTACCATGCACCTCTAGAAGAAACCGATGATGAGCTGAAGATGAAGGTATTTTCACTGATTCCAATGAAGGTGTCGATTATACTAACTTAGATGATACATATGAAGTTCCACAGTCACCAATCTTACGAATTCATAAGAATCATCCAATCGATCAAATCATTGGTCCTTCTACATCCGGAGTTATGACAAGACACAAAGCTAAGGGTTTCACAAAACCTCATAATGCTTTACTTAGCTTGTGTATAAACAAAACAGGCTAAATCATAAGGACCATCAAACACGCTTATTTACTTGTTTCATTTCTCAAGAGGAACCCAAAATATTGCTCGAGCTTTGACTAAAGAGAGTGGGTTGAAGCTATGCAGAAGAACTTCTTCAATTTAAACTTCAAGAGGTTTGGTTTTATGTGATCTTCCGATGGGAAGAGAGTTATTGGAACCGATGGGTCTTTAGAGTTAAAAGAGATGAAAGAGGCAATGTTATCAAGAACAAGGCAAGGTTAGTTGCTCGTGGTTATATACAGGAGGAAGGGTAGATTATGATGAGGTATTTGCTCCTGTGGCAAGGATTGAAGCTATTAGAATATTTCTTGCTTTTGCTTCTTATATGGGTTTTCAAGTCTATCGATGGATGTCAAGAGTGCATTTCTTTATGGCACTATTACGTAAGAGGTGATGTGAAACAACCTCCGTGTTTTGAAGATCCTAAACACCCAAACAAAGTCTATAAGGTGGTTAAGGCTCTTTATGGCCTTCATCAGCACCTAGAGCTTGGTATGAGAGACTCTACATTTTTATTACAACATGGATACGTAGGGAGCTATTGACAAGACTTTGTTTATCAAGAGACAAGAAGGATATCATGTTAGTTCAAGTTTATGTTGATGATATCATCTTTGGGGCTACCAAACGTCCATGGTTAAGGAGTTTGAGCAATGATGCGTAGGAATTTCAAATGAGTTCAATGGGAGAGTTAACATTCTTTTAGGACTTGAGTTAAGCGGTCAAGGAAGGAATTTTTATTAGCCAAGACAAGTATGTTGAGATATACTTAAGAAGTTTAATTTTGATGATATGAAGGTCATTACTACATCTATTAAATCTATCAATTCATTGGGAAAAGATGCATGGATGGACACTGTTGACGCTCAAGTTATACAGATCTATGATTGGCTCTCTTATGTATCTTATCGCATCAAGGCTCCGATATCATGTTTGCAGCTTGTCTTTGTGCAAGATATCAAGTCTCACCAAAGATCTCTCACCCAAATGCAAGAAAAGAATTTTTTCATTATTTGAAACAACAACCTAAGTTGGGGTTGTGGTATCCTAAAGAGTCACCTTTCACTTAGAAGCTTTTGATAGTGACTATGCGGTGATAATTATGATAGAAGATCCACAACCTGTGGATGCCAATATCTTGGAAGAAGGTTAGTCTCTCGGCAATGCAAAAAGCGGACATTGCAAAGAACCTCCTCATCAAGTCGAATATGTAGTCTTGCAAGTTGTTGTGGTCAAGTTTTGTGTATGCAAAATCAACTCTTGGATTATGGATTCAATTTTAAGAATACTCCTATCAATATTGATAATGAGAGTACTATTTGTATTGTGAAGAATCCTGTATCATTCCAAGACAAAGCATATTCGATTAGGCATCACTTTATCGAGATTGCTATGAGCATAGGCTCATTAATGTGGTTAAAGTTCACACGGATGACAATGTAGCCGATTTACTCACAAAAGGTTTTGATGTGTCACGATTCAACCACTTGGTCGTGAGCATTGGGATGATTAACTACTAGGCTATGTTTAAGGGGAGGACTATAAGATGTTAGGTATAGTCCCGTATTGCTTCAGGGGAGGATGTTAGTTTATACTTAGTTTATATGAAGGTTTTGGCAACGCATCGTATTTCTGAAAGCACTGTTTGGAAAAGTACTTGCTTGGGAAAGTACCTTGCTTATGTGGAAAGTATTGTTTGTCGATAAAGTCTTGCTCCAACGGTAATATTGATGGGTAATTGGTAGTAACGGTAACTTTGTTATTTAGGTCGTGATTTTCAAATCCCACCTATAAATAACTCCTTATCCGATTTTCCCTCTCATATTATTACTTTACATCTTTTCCATACTTATCTCCCAATTACCATCTCCTTATTATTCGATACAATTTTTATTGTGATCACTTTTACAACAATGGTGAATCGTTTAACTGTTTCGAAGCACAATAAGGTGGCTAATTTGGACAAGACTGAGGCGAATGTGGCTTTCTATGATATAATTGATTATCTTACTGGGTCGCTTATTAGTTATGTTTTTGGTTGAGCCCGATATCATTGAACCATGGATTCAAGAATTTTGGGCTAATGCTAGAGAAAATATGGAGGAGGATGAATACTATATTAGATCAACAAATTCTTGGAAGGACTATTAAGATTACGAAGTTTCTATTCGTGATGATTTATTATTTGGTGATGAAGATGGGGCTATTAGATTTGATAAGCAACCGATTTGGGATACTTTTAGAAATCTGGTTATGAAGGTTCTTCGATCGAACAAACTTTCAAGAAAGCCTTATTCTCATCCTCAATGGAAGTTTTGATTCATGTCTTGCTCCATTGCATAAGTTCTAAAAGCACTTCTTGGGAGCGTTTTAATAAATATAGCATCCGCAATGGTTGGCTTAGCTATGCATGAGTGTTTAATTTTCAAGGCTTATTTTGGATGGGATGCTATCCCATATCTCTTATGGGTCAAAATGGTTGATGTACCATCGGTTTACGGTGTTTTCTTAAACAAGCAATTGGTCGATGTTCCAAAACCCGCTACTTTGTTACCGTCATTGTGCAACAAGCTAAAATTTATACATTCATGGCTAAGCGAAGTAATTTGTTCGAGGTGGAGATATTCCATTAACACCAACAATGATGGAAGTTGTGCAAGTTGTAACGTGATGCACGGTGGAGAGGATGAAGAAAGTGAAGGTACCGATTCGCACAAGGTCTTCTTCACAAAGTGTCACCACAAGATCGCCTCCTGTAATCATCGCTTCGTGAAGGTACTGCGCCTTACAGGTGATGTTTCTCCAAGTCCCGAGGTTCAAGCAGATTGATTGAGAACACTACTCCATCTCCTCAACAACTGCTTGCTTCAGAGGCACATTCACACCTTCAAGGTGATGATCCTACTATACCTCGTGAAGGTTTGACTTTGGATAATTATGCTTTGACAAGCGGAGTTAGCTCATTGAACAAGACTGCTGAGTCAAGCAAAAGCACTTAGGAAGTTGAAGCGTAACTATTTCGGTTGAGGAATTTTATTAAACCCTATATTCAAGGTTTCAACTTATGGGTTAAGGAGGAAACAAACGTCGTAAAGCACTTCGTAAGAAATTGAAAAGAAAGAAGGTTCCTAAATCATCTTCTCATCAACTTGGGGAGGAATTTAAAAGGATAATTTGAAAGAAGATGTTATAAAGAAGAAAGAATCAAGAAGATATTACAAAGAAGAAAGAATCGTAAGTACCGAGAAAAGATTATTTCGTGAGGAACAAGAAGTGCAAGTTCAAGGTACCGATGTTCAATGTAACGAACATCAAAGTACCGATACATCTAGGCGTAGTAATAACACCAATAACTCCAAGGGTATTGAATTTTGAAGAAGAAGTGGTCCTACACAATCGTTATAGAAGAAGAGGAGGAACCTAGATTCAAACCTATTCATTCTCATGAGTGATGATGAATTAGTTGATTCTTGATTTGTCACAACCAAGAGGAGGAGTTACTATTAGAGATGTACAAGAAGAAGAACAACCAAGAACCGATCAACCCGCAATTGATCCAAAAGACAAAGGGAAAGGTATTCGATTGAAACTAAGAAGAAGAAAATTACTTTGGCGTAACTTAGAGCAATTGAAGTTGCTAGGAATGAAGTCAGACTAGAAAAGTTCAAGAAGAGTTAGATGCTAAAGATAGAGAAGAACAGAAGCTCAAGAAGCTAAAAATAGAAGCGACTCAAAAGGTGCAAGATGAATTAGATGTCAAACTCACTGAACCATTACGCCTCTACACCTATTAGATTTATTTCAAGAAGACCTAATTTAGCTAAAGAAAGGAATGCAATGATGGCATATTTAAAAAGCGAGGATTTAAAGGATTGCAAAAGCTAAATTATGTGGATATGAAAAGATTATATGATGAGAGAAGCTTATAAGAAAGATGTTGCAGCATTAAAGATTTTGAGAAGAAGCTTATTGACCGAAGTCGAAAGGAAGAAGAGCTTAAGAGAAAAGAAAACCGGTTCTGGATGTTCGCTTTTCAAAGAAAGAAAAGGTTGAATTAAGATCCGAGACTAGTGATGAATTGAAGAATTATCTCGAGTGGTAGATTTTGATTATACGAGATGAAGATAATGACATGAAGATGAATGATCAAAGATTAGTGTTTTCAAAGTTGAGAAATCTAAGAATGGAGATTACATGGTTTTTCACAAAGAAGATGAAAGTTTCAAAGTTTTCAAAAAGCTATGGATTTGTCGATATTATAGATAGAGTAGATCTATTCTACTTATATCATGTTGTGAAGTCTTATTTTGGAGATAATCCATTAGAAGGATTGATTGGTTTTACATGGTGATCTCATAACCATGTGGGAAACTAATGAAGAGAGCAATCGATGATATTTGGAAGGATCAAGAAAGCGGGAATAGTTTCTCGGAGATTCTTTGAAGAACTGGAGTTCATGTTTTGGAGCTAGAAAATGGAACAATGATACACATGTTTGCGAAAGAAGATACCTCTTACAGTTGAGCTCATGAGAAGGATGCTGAGCATGGATTGGAAGTAGAAGAGGCTAATGAAAGCGCTTGCATGGTTGTCAATTTGCTTATAGACCGGACTACCATTGAGAATGATCTATAACGGTATGACTTTTAATTGAATAAATATTTTTGATATATCAAGATTTTATTCAAAGTATCGCTTATCGACAAAGATTTCATCAAAGTACCGCTTCTTCGAACTAAACCAGTTGAAAGAATTTTAGAAGAAACCTTTTGTTAAGTAATAAATATTTTGAAATAAAGGTTGAATAAATGGTTTTGTGATGATAACATCAATAGGTTATCAATTCACCATGGTTACAAAAGGATTGACTAATCCATGAGCAAACGGCTCGTAAAGATATATCAAATCCGTTTTAGTTGACAACTTGCTAATAAGTTGGATGGTCATCAACTCACCATATCAAGAATGTGAAGAGTTGGCTAGCCCACAAGAAAATGGCTTGTGGTAAAGGCGGTGGAAAAACCATTATTGGTAATTAGTTCACCATTAGATAAAAGAACTAACTAGTCCGTATGGTACAACTTTTGGTAAAGACAAAACAAATCTGTTGATAGTCGGTGGTTTGCTAAAATCATATGGTTATCAATGTACCATGGTCTTACACACCAAAACATTTGGCTACTCCGGAGATAATGGCTTTGGTAAAGAGTTCTAAATCCATTAAATTTTCAATGATTCACTTAGATGTGATGAGAATAGTATGCAACTTAAACCAATTCACTGCATAAACCGTCATATGTTGTTGTGTTCAAAAGATGGAGATCTTTGGATGTCACTGTGAAGAAAACAATTCTAAGAGATACTTTGACAAAGCACGGATATTACGAGATACAATTTAGAGACTAAGAAACAATCCATTTTTAAAGATGAAGTCATAAAGATATATTCACAAAGGAACTTGAAGTCAAGCAAGTAGAATTCAAGTTGGGGAGGATTGTTGGGATATGAAAGTGTGAAGATATCAAAGCATCAAGATATGAAAGTACTTTAAGTCGCAGCATCTGGAAGAAGTCAAAGAGTCAAAGTAATTGCTAAAGACAGAGTCAAAGTCTTGCAAGATAAAGTCAGCATCTTGCTAGAACAAAAGAACTGTTATATTCGTTTATGGAAAGAATTGTATTCCATGTTTAGATTACTTGTCGCATAAGGTTATCAATTGTAAACCGACTAGGATATCCTTGAGCCTATAAAAGGACTCCTAGATTGGCATTAGAGGTACGATTTCGTAAAAAGAGTTTTAGAGTTTACTTAATTAGTGTTTTAGAGAAAGTTCGATTATCTTAGAGTTGTATTAGAGTATCTCGCATAATAAGCGATTTAGAGTTTATAATAAAGTTATTCTTCAGCTTTGTTAAGTAAATTCCGCACTTAATAAAGATTGCTCGGTGTTTCTTTGTTAATAACTTAGGATTTATCCGAGGTTATTAAACCTTAACAAGCTAGTTAAGTTAGTTTGATTAAAGTATATCGATCCAACATAAAACAATATCATATAAGGTTTATAAGATAATTTCTAGAGACTTTGTATAACTTACAATGTCGTGAAGTAAATTAGACCATTGTGTAACTCACAATGTCTTGAGAAATGATGGAGAGATCATTTTGTAACTCACAATGTCTTGAGAAATGATGGTGAGATCATTGTGTAACTCACAATGTCTTGAGAAATGATGGAGAGATCATTGTGTACTCACAATGTCTTGAGAAATGATGGAGAGATCATTATGTAACTCATAATGTCTTGAGAAATGATGTAGAGATCATTGTGTAACTCACAATGTCTTGAGAAATAATGGAGAGATCATTATGTAACTCACAATGTCTTGAGAAATGATGGAAAGATCATTGTGTACTCACAATGTCTTGAGAAATGATGGAGAGATCATTGTGTAACTCACAATGTCTTAGGAATAAATGAGTTAATTGCTTCATTTACAGTGTATGGGGATGTAATTGAGACCACTATAGGATTTACAGTGTTTGAGAATGTAATAAAGACCAATGTAGGATTTACAGTGTATGAGAATGTAATAGAGACCACTGTAGGATTTACAGTGTATGAGAATGTAATAGAGACCACTGTAGGATTTACAGTGTATGAGAATGTAATAGTGACCACTGTAGGATTTACAGTGTCTGAGAATGTAATAGAGACCACTGTATCTCACAGTGTCTTGAAAAATGAATGAGACTATTGTATCTCACAATGTCTGGGAAGTAGGAAAGTCCATTGTAATCAGTTACAATTGTCTTGGATAAGGTTTCGTAATCCTAAAATGCACGAGTAGATGCATGATTGGGAGATTGGGAAAATATGATTGTGCCGTAAAGCCTTAGAATAGGCATACGCAGATATGTTTAGTACATTGTTTATGATTGAAATTATGTCGAGTGTATATATCAGTATACTAGTATGTTTGTGTAGCTTAAAATGCTTAAAAGTCACATAATCGTCTGGAGGATGGAAAGCACGGAGAACGGAAGGCTATAAAATATTTTTGTTTGTAAAATTCGTTATAGTTTAGGTCACAATTAGAACCATTTCTATAATTAAGGTCTAATTCCAATCAGAATACCCCAATTTCATGATATGCGTGAATTCAAACCGGTGTTACTCGATGGCACAACAATATAATAGTATAACACGATCTCTAAAGAGTCGCTTTTAAAAAGGATTTATCATTCAAATATATCGAGTTTACAAAATAGGTCCCATTGGTTCCATTGTTTACAAAATACATCAATATAAAGTCTTGATGTTTTGTGAATGATATTATTGCACTAAGCTCATGACACCGAAAACGTTAATCGCTTGTCAATAGAAATTGATATAATAGTAACAGTTGCCCTAATAGGTAATTTGCCAATAAACCTATGGTTCTTCAAATAGAGTGCATTTGTTTACCGAACTTGGTCAAACAAACGAGATTCGTCAATCTCGATAGATCTATCCACATTATTCGCGTTCACCCGCAAGTGATTAATGGTTCATGATAATAGGGACTTAAGTTTGGCAATAGTGGTACTTAGTGCAAATAATACATTCAGATAAGCATACAATTTCAAAGCAATGTGTTCGGTTTTAAATAAAGAATGTATCCCCCCAAGGGTTTTTAAAACAATTAAGTGATAGAAAGGGGGCTATGAACTCACCAAGCGTTAATGATGTTAAGTACTTTAACGGATGTGATGGATAAATCGGGAAACGTCTATGTGCAACCTAAAAATGGAATGTTGCGACTTAGGTTTAGAATAATGTTTAGGAAAAACATAAACCATCCTATATATGTCTCTATGTTGATCATGATGTAGTCAATTATAGTTTGATGTTTATAGAAATAGTTTAATATGTGAAAACGATTTAGTTTATAGATATCGACTACCTTTCGGGCCATCATAATTCGAGAGGTCATGTAGTAAACGTCAAGAGCTAGGACACTTTAAATCATAAATCCAAGAACTCGTCGACACGCTTTTACCCAAATGAAACCCTCACATGAAGCTCCCTAGTATAGTAGCACTTTAGTGGATAAAAATATATATATATATATATATATATATATATATATATATATATATATATATATATATATATATATATATATATATATATATATTTGAGGGAGATTATTATATTATAAAGTTTATCATGTTTTTAATAAACATATAGTTTTTACAAGTTCTAATAGTTTACTAGTGATCACACTTATTAATATAGTCAAGAATGAAATTTTAATAAAAATTTAATATGTAACTAGTTATGAAAATGACATGGTTTCTATTTTTTTAGCTTGTGAAAATCTAATTTTTGCCGATAAAAACCGTTTTACAAATATTAGGCAGTAAATGATATCATTTGGCCTTTTTAGGCCGAGTTACCTAGTGTTAGACGTAAAACATCGTTCCGGACAAATTTCGTGTTTTAACTTTTTGATGATTCAGAACTGAAGTACCACTTATTTTTAGACAGATTCAGCAGTAAGCAATTTGGTCATTTCTAGGGTTTGCTAAATTCTTTTTACCATAACTTTTGACTCGTTTGTCCGTTTCGGGTGATTTAAGTTGCTATGTTTTTATTTTTATATTGTCTACAACAGTAAGTAAGTTACCAATTCTATATGTAATTGGTTTTAATGGTCTCAAGTATGTAGAATATAACTAGTTTACTAGTTTGTTACTTTTATGACAATATGTGAATTAAAACATATGTTTGATTATATGTAAATCATGAATCAAAGATAGTAACCATATATATAGTATGTATTTGACAAGATTAGTAATAATAAACATGAGAGAATGGATGATTGTGGTGATTAGTTGCTTACAACTTTGGCTTTCTAAAGAAAGGAGTAACTTAGTAAGGATTAGGACTTTGATTGATCAAGCTTTCCACACCTTGGCACCCTTCTATACTTCTTGTAATATTAAAGGATTGGTGATGAAGTTCTTTTAAACTAAGAAAATTATGGAAAATACTTTTATACTATTTATATTTATCTTAACCTAAGAAAATTGAAAATCATTTTTTAAGCTTTTTCTCGATTTTTAGTATTAAAAGCTATTTAAAAGGATTAAAACTAGTTTATATAAAAAAAAACAAAGTTGATGGAAAAATCTGAAAATTCGGAAAATGTTAAAATATTATTCTAAGTCTAAGAAAATATAAAACATATGCTTATTTGGAGGAAAATAAGGTCGTAGTAGACAACCGCTAATAATAAGAATCCAAAATAAGCTATAAGCTATAAATGAGCACTGATGAAAACAAGTTAGGCAATGCTAAATTAAGTATAAATTAACTAATTATCAAGACCTAGATCATCAAGAAGCTTAAATTTGGTTTTGAGCTTATTGCTTATTAAAGCAAAATAAGGATTAAAGCGCAAGACCTTTAAGCACGCACAAGCTAGAAAATAAGCTAAAAGATAAAATGTAATATTGGGACTTGTAAAAGACTGCCTACTACACAAGAACCAAAGATGATGGGCTTACAAGCTATAATGAGCTTTTGAGAGCTTATACAAAATCACACCATCGAGTAAAACTCAAATAACGCCGAGTTTTATGACATTGATAAGCAGCTACCTAGTGAATAAGCACCAAATTGAGATTTTTAACTTGGAACCTAAAGAGTACCAAGTTGACTATCCAAAGAAACAAGAATCACTGGTTTTGACCAAGTATTAAACTCAGGTGAGCTTTTGAACTGATGTAAAAAATGTGTGTAAGCATTCGACTTTTTAAGAAAATGACCAAGTTGACTATATTGAGTTTTAAATCAATTTGAACCCACTATGATATATTAAGCTAGAATAAGATGAGATTAAGCTAAATTATAAGATTCTAATCTAGTATGGTGAATTTGATAAGCTAAAATCAAACAAGCTAACAAGCTGTTGATTGATTAAGGTAATTTTGACTTTTAGCAACTAAGATCGGTTTTCTTGTTAGACTCGAGTTCTTTAGACTAAGTTTAACACAAAATAACCACAAGCACAGTCTCACATCATCTTTACACGATAAACAGATTAAACCAAACAACCCTTAACAATACTGCTTTGGTATTTTACAAAGAGAATCATGGATTAAATCCAAACAACCTGAGCAATGTACCTATAATTTTGATTACTAAGACTAATGAAACTTTAAACAATGTAATAATAACATGAAACTAAAGATTAATAAATACACTATATTGATCGTTAAATGAGATTACTAATAACCATCGATGTAAAGAACAAACCATCGTTTTAAACTTAAATACACTAAATTATGATTAATAATTACTAAGAAATGATATTACTCTATTTAAACCACTAAAACACGTAAATACAAAAATTGATTAAAAGGCTTACAAGTGAGGATCAAGTAAAAGAAGAGAACCAAGGATGAGAACACATCCTAAAGCTTCCTATGAAGCACTACACCAAGGTAATCCAAAATATACCCCCGCCCAACTTCTGAATACACTTACGGATTTTATTTTTTGCTATTTATTTAGTATTTTTGTGAATTTCGACTTTGGCTAATAAAATGCTTTTTAAGATATCTAAAAGCTTGTATAAGCTTTATATGGAGCTTATATGCTTCTCATCCAAATTAACAACTTCTAACATCATTTCAACATATTGAAATTTTGAATAATAAGAAAATGCAAACTTGATATAAAGCTTGAAACCGAAATTGATTGCTTACAAAAGTTTTATCTCAACTTAAAACATAAATTACAAAGCTTGAAGCTTTTACAATACTGAATTTTAAGATTAAGCTCAAACGACATTAACAATAAAATTACTCAGATAGTCTTCTCTGCTTCCTCTCGATATTTATCGACCATTTTCAACTATGTCGACACCTCTCGAGAATATCCCACCATAATCCAACCGCTGATCGAGCCTGATCATTGAATTGCCACATGCATTTTGGCGCCAAAAATCTTCGAGCGTGTTTTTCCATTAATGGGCTTGATCAAGGAGCGGAAGAGACAAATGAGGGTGATGGAGTTGAATCGATTGGAAATCATGGTAAATACCATCGTATTGGTGAAACAAGGAGAAGGAGACGATGAATGTAGGCGGTTTCTTTTGAATTTAAATATTGGACCCAAGTTATTGTTTTGGGATCGCTTTATATGATAATAAAGGGTCCTACGGGTTTAATTAAACAAGGACCAATGGTGCAATTTAGCCAAAGTCGAGGGTTTAATCTTGAACATTTCAAGCTTCTATAAGGACTAAACTGCCAAGTGATAATAGAACAAGGACCTTGTTGTAAATTTCATACTTTTAAACAGTGGACTAAAATTGCCAATTTAGAAACTATAAGGACCAATATTGTAATTTTCTCCAAAGTTTTATCATAAGGACCATTTTGTCATTTATTAATAGAACAAGGTTAAAAGTTGATAATTTTCACTTTTAAATTAACCAAGGACTATTTTTGACATTTTTAAAGTTCGTGGACCAAAGTTGTCAATTTGTGATTTTGAACTTTAAAGGGTTTGTTTTGACAACTTTGAATCTCAAGGACCTAAAATGATATTTTGCAAGTTTTGAATTACCAGACCGATTTTGACAACTTTGTAACTTGGGGACTAAACTCAATTATGCAAACTTAACACGTCACCATTTTTGATTTTTGCATTTAAAACATATAAAACACTTGTTTGTGATATTTTTATCATTTTGAAGTTACTCGAGTGTTTTCGATGTTTTCGCATTTTACAAGATAAAACGATGAGATTAGACACTCATCACCTCTCAAGACCAGATTTGGAGGAATGAAGCCTCTAAGAAGATGCACAAACTTGTCAAACAACTTTGAAACATTCATGAGGGAGAAAGAGAGTCTCTTCATGCATATGATAGGTTTTAATCTCCTCAACATGTTGGAATTATATAAGGCTCAAGTATCACTGAGGATGCTAATTTGAAGTTTCTATGAGTTTGCCATCTTCATGGCATGGGATTGCTACTATGATCGAGGACAACAAGGATTGATGTTATGGACTTTGATGATCTCTATCATCAATCAAGGTGTATGAACATGAGACGAAAGTGGTCAACCCAATTCCAAATCTCATAGTATTGCTTTTCTATCATCTGAAAGAAGAGCGATTTTTAAAAGCACGCTTCCTCAAAATAATCGCTTTCTCAAAGTACCGCCATAATCCCCATCATATGCTCAAGAGCCCCACCATCTACCACTTTGAACTCGGATGAAGTTGTGCTCCTTCTTTGCACAACAAGAAAGCTTACTCACACTTATGAAGAGGATCCATGATCAAGAGGATGCACTTGAAGAAATTGATATCGTGGCAAGTTGCTTTGATCACCGCAAGGATCAAAAGTACGAAGAAGACAGCAAAATATTGATTTCAAACCAAAACAAGGAATAACTTTGACAAATCTAAAATTGAATGCTTCAATTGTCAAAAGACCTGGTCACTTTGCAGTGGAGTGCAGTTTGCTAAGTATCAAGCAAAATGTAATATCCGAGGCTCAAACTGAGCTCAAGGAAATTCCAATAATCAAACAAAGGCTTTGGTTGCTCAAGAGAAGTTATCGGGTTGACCGGGTGAAGAGTTTGATGATGAACCGGACTTACAGATGGTAGAAGGAAGATGCATTGAAGACACCGTGGAAGCATTGACCTGAGCACCGCTTTGATGAAGAATCAACATGCCGCTTTGAATCATGATGGCTTTGGAGGATTTGATTGGAGCAAAGAAAGTGAAGATGATCCTCGTTTCTTCTTATGGTGGCTACTTCACCAACTCCGCCTCCTATCTCGAGGTATGCTCAAACTGCTATGAGTTTTATCAAAATTACTTAATGCTTATGTGATTGAAAGAGATAATTGTATTAGGGCTAGGTCTCGAGGTAGCAGTTATCAAATCACTTTAGAGTCTATAGAAGCTAAAATCATAACACATGAAAATAATGAAATGGCTTCAATAAAAGTATGAACAACAGGATTACCGCTAAAACTTGTGAATGGAAACTAAACTGTAAATTGTCGAAATTGAGAAATTAACTAAGGAAAGAGATGATTTGTTAGCTAAGTTTGTCATTGGGAGAGTCCGCTTGTCCCATGTTGCTTATGTTGAAAAATGTAGGGCTTACATTAGAACAGCTTAGGATTTGGAATGGACTTTAGTAACATAGATGAAAACCAATCTAGTGATCGTGATGATGGTGTTTTGAAGACATAACCACTAGTGATGATGAGCTCATTAACTATTTAGATTCATCTAGTAACGAGGGCTCGAAGGAACCACCGAATATAAGAAAGACAATGGTTATCATGTCGTTCTCATCCCATCACCATCACCCTCTAGGCCCGATGTTTCTCGCTATGGAGAGATAGTCTAGAGTTCGAAGAAGCTTGTTGCTCAATCTAGGTCCGAGAAACCCAAAGAAACCGTTGAAAACAATGTTCAAAATCCAGAAGATTTTAAATCAGCATCGCCAAGCAAGACTCTCGCAAAACCTTTTCAAAAAAGATCGCTAAACCTTTTGGGATAATTTTGGTCAAAACAGATGTTATCAACATCAAGAAGCAAAATAATTTGGGCATAGACATAGAAGAAATCACTTTGGTCATATGGGTCAACAAACTGAGCCATGTTGTTAGAGTCCTACTCACTTAATCAAAGATTGTGACAAACACTCGTAATATCTAAGCAAGTTTCAAGGAATAAGTCTAACAACCGAGACCTAGAGAGCACAAAACATTGACTAATTCTAATAGGGTTAATCACTAAACTTCACACCGCATCATAGATACCACATCGTAGAAGAACTTCAGATCTCACAAGATTTTCAGCATCGCCGTAGACAAGGTAATCAAACCATACTGGGATAGAAATCGGGAGATCTCAAGATCAACCTGAAGGTATCACAATTCATATAGGGATCTAGATCACGTGAACCACCGTTAAACCGAATGGATTAGTGACGATCGAGACATACAAAGACGCTCAACAAAAAGTGAATCGATGTTTTTGTGTCAAAAGAAAATGCTAATAATCCGTGAAAGAAATTTATGTTGAAAACCGAGAGTTTTGAAAATCCACATGCTAAACATCAAAAGATAATTTTGGATCATCATCTCGAAAGATAGTGAGAATTACATACTCAAAGAATTGAGTTTGTACTTCTCGCGGGAACACAAGTCAAGAATGGCTTGGGTTCCTAAAAGTTTCTAACTCTTTTCTTGGTGCGTGGCAACCCAGAGGAGCTAAAGATCATCTTATTGTGGATAGTGGTTGCCCGAAGTATGACAAAGTATAAAGAGATCCTGGATTTTAGAAATATTAGTGGAGGTAAAGTTGCATTTGGGAATGATCCAATGGAGGAAGGATTACCGAAAGGAACAATTAAAGTCGGTAACTGACTTTGAGAATGTCGATATGGAAGGAGCTAAAGTTCAACTTGTTGTCCGGCCTCAAATCGTGATAAAAGCATCCCGTGTTATTCACCGACATAATGTCTCATTCTTGCTTCGACTTCAAACTGTTGATGATGACTTGGTAGTACTAGAGTACCAAGGACAAATGATGTGTACGCTTTAGACATGAAGAGTCTACATTCTTATGGAAGAGCCACATGCCATGGCTAAAGCAACATCTCAAGAGGCACATCAATGGCATGTAAGATTGGGCCATGCGAATTTCAAGAACATCAACAAACCGTCAAAGGTAATTTAGTTAGAGGTTTACCTTCAAAGACTTACAAGAATGATCAATCATGTTTGGCATGCAAGAAGGGTAACAACACAAAGCTTCCAAGAAGCTCGATGAAAGAAATATTAGAGAACCATTGAGCTATTACATATGGATTTATTTGGACCCGTCTCGTGGCAAGTTTAAATAAGAAGAAGTAATCGCTTGGTTATTATCGATGATTGTAGTAGATTCGGGTTTCTTTTGGCTTTAAGGATGATACCTTTGATGCTATTCAAACTTTATAATAGCACTTGAAAACCAATTAAGACTCAAGGTTGAGGTATTAGATGAGACAATGGAACGAATTCAAGAACAAGCCTATGGATGACTTTTGTGCTAATAAAGGCATAAAGAGGGAGTTTAGTATTGCTAGAACTCCACAAAGAAAATGGTGCAGCAGAGGAAGAATAGGACCTTAATTGAAGCAAGAAGGACCATGTTAGCGATTCTCATCTCCCTATTCAATTTTGGGCGGTTGTGGCATCGCATGCTATACTTAACAGAGTCTCACACCAAACCACGTATGAAGACACCCTATGAATTGTCGATGGGCAATAAACCCAACATTCGCTTTATGAAGCCTTTTGATGCCCTCTACTATTTTGAACACCATTGATAATCTAGGAAGTTTGATGGCAAGTCCAAGAAGGTTACTTATCGGGATATTGTACTAACAAAGAAGGCTTTGAGTCTACAATGTAGTTACTAAGAAGATTCAAGATTGTCTTCATGTTGAGTTTCTAAGATCAAGACAATGAGAAAGGAAAGGGTCCCGATTGGATGTTTGATCTTGAGATTTTATCTCCTTCAATGAATTATGTTCCCAGAAGAAAATCAACCTTGCACATCAAGAAGATATTCAATATGTTGTTCATGATGTTCATATTCGACCGATGTCGCTCCCCGATAAAGATCCCGTGAGTCCAAAACAAAGTCATCGCTTCTAAGCAAAGTAATCGATTCTCCAAAACAAAGCATCGTTGCACCACAATCCTCATTATCACCGAGGATCAATCTATTCAAGAGGAACTTAATCGATGCTTCTTCAAGATGTATTAGCACATTCTTAATCGATGAACAAAGGAGAGCTTATGAGGCAAAGAAGAAGAACAAGATCAGAGTACTCTTACAAGATTTTGACAAGATTTTCACCCAAAGTACCGCAAGACTGCGATGCTTTAGATGATTTGATGATCCTACCATGCCCGGGTTAGAAGAAACCGATGATGAGCTTGAAGATGAAGGTATTTTTCAGATTCCAACAGGTGCCGATTATACTAACTTAGATGATACATATGAAGTTCCACAACACCAATCTACGAATTCATAAGAATCATCCAACGATCAAATCATTGGTCCTTCTACATCCGGAGTTATGACAAGACACAAAGCTAAGGGTTTCACAAAACCTCATAATGCTTTACTTAGCTTTGTGTATAAACAAACAAAGAAATATAAGGACCATCAAACCCGCTTATTTACTTGTTTCATTTTCAAGAGGAACCAAAAATATTGCTCAGTGCCACTAAAGAGAGTCGGGTGAAGCTATGCAGAAGAACTTCTTCAATTTAAACTTCAAGAGGTTCGGTTTTATGTGATCTTCCGATGGGAAGAGTTATTGGAACCGATGGGTCTTTAGAGTTAAAAGAGATGAAAGAGGCAATGTTATCAAGAACAAGGCAAGGTTAGTTGCTCGTGTTATGATGTGAGGAAGGGGTAGATTATGATGAGGTATTTGCTCCCCGTGCAAGGATTGAAGCTATTAGAATATTTCTTGCTTTTGCTTCTTATATGGGTTTTCAAGTCTATCGATGGATGTCAAGAGTGCATTTCTTTTATGGCACTATTACGTAAGGTGTGATGTGAAACAACCTCCGTGTTTTGAAGATCCTAAACACCCAAACAAAGTCTATAAGGTGGTTAAGGCTTTTATGGCCTTCATCAGCACCTAGAGCTTGGTATGAGAGACTCTCTACATTTTTATTACAACATGGATATAAGGGAGCTATTGACAAGACTTTGTTTATCAAAGAGACAAGAAGGATATCATGTTAGTTCAAGTTTATGTTGATGATATCTTGGGGCTACCAAACAAACCCATGGTTAAGGAGTTGAGCACCGATGCGTAGGAATTTCAAATGAGTTCAATGAGAGTTAACATTCTTTTAGGACTTCGTGTTACAACCCAAGGAAGGAATTTTATTAGCCAAGACAAGTATGTTACGTATATACTTAAGAAGTTTAATTTTGATGATATGAAGGTCGTTACTACATCTATTAAATCTATCAATTCATTGGGAAAAGATGCGATGGACACCGTTGACGCCAAGTTATACAGATCTATGATTGGCTCTCTTATGTATTCATCGCATCAAGGCCTCGATATCATGTTTGCAGCTTGTCTTTGTGCAAGATATCAAGTCTCACCAAAGATCTCTCACCTAAATGCAAGAAAAGAATTTTCATATTTGAAACAACAACCTAAGTCGGGTTGTGGTATCCTAAAGAGTCACCTTTCACTTAGAAGCTTTTTCGTATAGTGACTATGCAGTGATAATTATGATAGAAGATCCACAACCGGTGGATGCCAATATCTTGAAGAAGGTTAGTCTCGCAATGCAAAAGTAGATAATCAAAAGAACCTCCCCACTGCCGAATATGTAGTCACGTAAGTTGTTGTGGTCAAGTTTTTGTGTATGCAAAATCAACTCTTGGATTATGGATTCAATTTAAGAATACTCCTATCAATATTGATAATGAGAGTACTATTTGTATTGTGAAGAACTCGTATCATTCCAAGACAAAGCATATTCGATTAGGCATCACTTTATCGAGATTGCTATGAGCATAGGCTCATTAATGTGGTTAAAGTTCACACGGATGACAATGTAGTGATTTATCACAAAAGGTTTTGATGTGTCACGATTCAACCACTTGGTCGTGAGCATGGGATGATTAACTACTAGGCTATAAGTTTGGGAGGACTATAAGATGTTAGGTATAGTCCCGTATTGCTTCGGGAGGATGTTAGTTTATACTTAGTTTATATGAAGGTTTTGGCAACGCATCAGATTTCGAAAGTACCGCTATGTGGAAAGTACGCATGTGAAAGACGCTTATGGAAAGTAACGCTTGTCGACAAAGTATCGCTCCAACGGTAATATTGATGGGTAATGGTAGTAATCGGTAACTTTGTTATTTAGGTCCGTGATTTTCAAATCCCACCTATAAATAACTACTTATCCGATTTTCCCTCTCTATATTATTACTTTACATCTTTTCCATACTTATTCCCAATTACCATCTCCTTATTATTCGATACAATTTTTATTGTGCTCACTTACAACAATGGTGAATCGCTTAACCTGCTTCAAGCACAATACGGTGGCTAATTTGGACAAGACCGAGGTAATGTGGCTTTCATGATATAATTGATTATCTTACCGGGTCGCCATTAGTTATGCTCTTTGGTTGAGCGATATCATTAACCATGGATTCAAGAATTTTGGGCTAATGCTAGAGATAATATGGAGGAGGATGAATATTATATTAGATCAATCGCTGTCGGAAGGATCATCAAGATTACGTGTTCTCTGCTCGCGATGATTTATTATTCGCGACGTAAGATGGGGCTATTAGATTCGATAAGCAACTCGATTTGGGATACTTTTAGAAACTGGGTTATGAAGGTTCTTCGACCGAACAAACTTTCAAGAAAGCATTATTCTCGCCCTCAATGGAAGTTTTTGATTCATGTCTTGCTCCATTGCATAAGTTCTAAAAGTACTCGGGAGCAGCTTGGTCAAATATCGTGATCCGCAGTGGGTCAGCTTAGCTATGCATGAGTGTTTAATTTTTCAAGGCTTATTTTGGATGGATGCTATCTCATATCTCTTCCGGGTCAATATGGTTGATGTACCCAATGATTATACTGTGTTTTCTCGAACAAGCAATTAGTCGATGTTCCAAAACCCGCTACTTTGTTACATGTTATTGTCAACAAGCCAAAATTTATACATTCATGGCTAAGTTAAGTAATTTGTTCAGAGGAGGAGATATTCCATTAACCACAACAATGATGGAAGTTGGCAAGTTGTCGCATGCACTGGATGAGGATGAAGAAAGTGAGGCGTATCGCTTCAGCACAAGGTATCGCGCCACAAAGCTGTGGCACATTGTGATCCGCATCTGTGCAACCGCTCGTGAAGGTACAAGGCATCGCTACAGGTGATGTTTCTCCAAGTCCCGAGGTTCAAGGTAGATCGAGAGAACACCTACCCATCTCCTCAACAACTGCTTCGCTTCGCAGGCACATTCACAACCACAAGTGCTGATCATACTATACCTCTCGTGGTTTAACTATTGATAATTATGCTTTAACACGGAGTTAGCTAAGTTGAACAAGACTGCTGGAGTCAAGCCAAAGCACTTAGAAGTTGAAGCATAACTATTTCGGGTTCAGGAATTCTATTAAACCCTATATTCAAGGTTTCAACTTATGGGTTAAGGAGGAAAACAAACGTCCGAAGTAAAATCGTAAGGAATTGAAAAGAAAGAAGGTTCCTAAATCATCTTCCGCTAACTTGGGAGGAATTCGTAAAAGGATAATTTGAAAGAAGATGCAAGAAAGCAAGAAGATATTACAAGAAAGAATCAAGATAATAAGAAGAAAGAATCTGTTAAAAGATTATTTCAGGAACAAGAAGAAGAAGTACAAGTTCAAGGTACTCGCTCAAGGTATCAAGTCAACACCAAGTTCGCACCATGATCAATTTGATCATCAGCAACGTTTTTCATGATACATCTAAAGCCGTAAGTAATAACACCAATAACTCAAGGGTATTGAATTTCAAGAAGTTGGGTCCTTCTACAACCGAGCTATAAGTACAGGAGGAACCTAGATTCAAACCTATTCATTCTCATGAAAGTGATGATGAATTAGTTGCTACAATTCTTGATTTGTCACAACCAAGAGGAGGTGTTACTATTAGAGATGCAAGAAGAAGAACAACTAAAACCGATCAACTGCGAATTGATCCAAAAGACAAAGGAAAAGGTATTCTCGTTGAAACTAAGAAGAAGAAACTCACTTTGCGTAACTTTAGAGCATTTGAAGGTAAGGAATGAAGTTGTACTAGAAAATTTCAAGAAGAGATGAGATGCAAAGATAGAGAAGAACAGAAGCCTCAAGCTCTTAACAGAGAGAAGTACCAAAAGTGTAAGATGAATTAGATGTCAAACTCGCCAACCATTACAGCTTACTACACCGTTAGATTTATGTCAAGAAGACCTAATTTAGCTAAAGAAAGGAATACAATGATGGCATATTTAAAAGCAAGTAGGATTTAAAGGATTGCAAAAGCTTAATTATGTGGATATGAAACGATATATGATATTTGAGAGGTGCTTATATGAAAGATGTTGCAGCATTAAAGACTTTTGAGAAGAAGTTTAATGGACCAAGTTTCAAAGGAAGAAAAGCTTAAAGAGAAAAAGAAAACTCAGCCATGTATGTTCGGGCTAAAGAAAGAAAATGTTGAATTAAGATCCGAGACTAGTGATGAATTGAAGAATTATCTCGTAGTGGTAGATTTTGATTATACCAAGGAAGATAATGACATGAAGATGAATGATCAAAGATTAGTGTTTTCAAAGTTGAGAAATCTAAGATCGGAGATTACATGGTTTTTCACAAAGAAGATGAAAGTTTCAAAGTTTTCAAAAGGCTATGGATTTGGTCAGATATTATAGACAGAGTAGATCTATTCTACTTATATTATGTTGCTAAGACTTATTTTGAAGATAATCCATTAGAAGCGGATTGATCGGTTTTATAATGGTGATCTTATAACCATGGGAAACTAATGAAGAGAGTAATCCATGATATTTGGAAGGATCAAGAAAGCTGGAAATAGTTTTGTCGGAGATTCTTGAAGAACTTGAGTTAATGTTTTGAGCTAGAAAATGGAACAATGATACATATGTTCAGCAGAAAGAAGATACCTCTTGCTACCGAGCTCATGAGAAGGATGCTGTGAGCATGGATCGAAGTAGAAGAGGCTAATGAAACCCGCTTGCATGGTCATCAATTTGTTTATAGACCGGATCACTATTGTCGAGAATGATCTATAACCGTATGACTTTTAATTGAATAAATATTTTTGATATATCAAGATTTTATTCAAAGTATCATATCGACAAGATTTCATCAAAGTACCGCTTGTTTAATTAAACCGCTAATAGAATTTTAGAAGAAACCTTTTGTTAAGTAATAAATATTTTGAAATAAAGGTTGAATAAATGGTTTTTGTGATGATAACATCAATAGGTTATCAATCCACCATGGTTACAAAAGGATTGATTAATCCACGAGCAAACGGCTCCGTAAAGATATATCAAACCGCTTTTAGTCGATACAACTTGTTAATAAGTTGATGGTCATCAACTCACCATATCAAGAATGAAGAGAGTTGGCTAGCCCACAAGAAAATGGCTTGTGGTAATGGCAAAGGAAAACCATTATTGGTAACTAGTTCACCATTAGATAAAAGAACTAACTAGTCCGTATGGGTACAATTTTGGTAAAGACAAAACAAACTGGTTGATAGTGGTGGATTGCTAAAATCATATGGTTATCAATGTACTATGGTCTTACACACCAAAACATTTGGTTACCCTAGATAATGGCTTTGGTAAAGAGTTCTAAATCCATTAAATTTTCAATGATTCACTTAGATGCGATGAGAATAGTATGTAACTTAAACCGACCATAATGACAAATTGTCATATAATGTCATGTTGCGAAAAGATGGAGATCATCGGACTGCCAAGAGAACAATTTAAGAGATACTTTGACAAAGCTACGTATATTACGTAGATACTATCTAAAGACCAAAGAACAATCCATTTTTAAAGATGAAGTCATAAAGATATATTCGATAAAGGAACTTGAAGTCAAGCAAGTAATTCAAGTTGGGAGGATTGTTCGATATGACAGTGTCAAGATATGAAAGCATCAAGATATGAAAGCATCAGAAGTTAAAGTAGTGGAAGAAGTCAAAGAGTCAAAGTAAAGCATCAAGACAGTATGCAATGTAATCGCAAGATAAAGTCAAAGTACAAGCTAGAACAAAAGAACTCATATATTCGCTTATGGAAAGAATTGTATTCCATGTTTAGATTACTTGTCGTGACAAGGTTATCAATTGTAAACCGACTAGGATATCCTCGAGCCTATAAAAGGACCTTAGATTGGCATTAGATGTAATGATTTTGTAAAAAGAGTTTTGTAGTTTACTTAATTAGTGTTTTAGAGAAAAGTTTGATTATCTTAGAGTCAGAGACAGTATCTCGACACAAGCAGTATTTAGAGTTTATAATAAAGTTATTCTTCTTAGCTTTATTAAGTAAATTCCGCTGATTTGATAAAGATTGCTCGTTGTTTCTTTGTTAATAACTTAGGATTTATCCGAGGTTATTAAACCCAACAAGCTTGTTGGTTAGCTTCGATTAAAGTATATCGATCCAACATAAAACAATATCATATAAGGTTTATAAGATAATTTCTAGAGACTTTGTATAACTTACAATGTCTGAAGTAAATTAGACCATTGTGTAACTCACAATGTCTTGAGAAATGATGAGAGATCATTTTGTAACTCACAATGTCTTGAGAAATGATGGTGAGATCATTGTGTAACTCACAATGTCTTGAGAAATGATGGAGAGATCATTGTGTACTCACAATGTCTTGAGAAATGATGGAGAGATCATTATGTAACTCATAATGTCTTGAGAATGATGTGAGATCATCAGGTAACTCACAATGTCTTGAGAAATAATGGAGAGATCATTATGTAACTCACAATGTCTTGAGAAATGATGGAAAGATCATTGTGTACTCACAATGTCTTGAGAAATGATGGAGAGATCATTGTGTAACTCACAATGTCTTAGGAATAAATGAGTTAATTGCTTCATTTACAGCAGTATGGGATGTAATTGAGACCACTATAGGATTTACAGTGTTTGAGAATGTAATAAAGACCAATGTAGGATTT
>CM040245.1:85981766-86103235 GCA_022545495.1 Chrysanthemum lavandulifolium | reverse complement strand
AAAGGAAGTTCCTTTGACCCGAAGCGCGTGTAGCGTTATCAAGTTTTTGGCGCTACTGCCGGGAATAGAATAGCTAGTTAGTAGTCCACTTCGTTTAGGTTTCTTTGCTTGATTCCTATCAAGTAATTTTTTTTATTTTCTAGATTTCTCTTAGTCTATCCCCTTCTTCGTGACCCCGTTCGTAAAACCATCATTAACCATGATCCGTATTTTCATCGAAGATTCTTTACTTTACCCGCTCCCAATCCCGAGATTGAGAACGCAATCCCACAAAACCCTTCACCCACCCACCATTTTTGTAATCACCTAGAGCATAATGAGATGAATTGGCAACAACAAAGTCCTTTCTATTACTCGATTCGATGAGGAATTTGATTATGATGAAGCACTTGATAGCGGGAGGTCATTAATGAAGAAGTTAGTTCGAAATTAAGGAAGACCCATCCCAATGTTTTGACCCTAGGTGCGAGATTGAGAAAGATGGCCCTTTAATATGCAATTCCTTGCAAAATAGGACTAGAAGGGTTCGATGCTTATTTGAATTCATTCTTACCTTTAAACTTAATTTCAAGGGACCTATACAACAAAATCAAGGTCAAAGAGTTAACTTATCAAGGAACAATGTTGTTGAAGCAGTCATTTATTTGCACGTGTTTGTCGGAAGTTTTACTTATTTGGTAGAGTTCATGGTCTTAGAAGACTTAGGAGAATTTATAGATAAGGACCTCACTCAAATAATTTTGGAAAACCTTTCAAGAAATTGACTAGGTTGAATGAACGGATGATTGATGGTCTAATTACATTCTCTCGATGAAATTGAAGATTTTATCTACCAAATGCCACGCTCATCCTAGGTTTAAACATAAGGACATCGAGGTTTGTAATAGAATGACCCTATTCCATTGCTTAGTGAAAGGGATAAGCAGAATGGGCTTAGGTACCCACATGAGAAAACTAAGCGGTATTACAAAAATGCCTTGAATTAGGAGATGATTACAAAAGAATGAAAGAGCGTTAGAATGGCTTAAGTATGAGCACGAGAGGATAGTGAGGCAACGAGGAGCACGACTATGAGTCTAGCTACAAGACTCTTAAATAAAGAAAAGCGCTTCGTGGGAGGCAACCCATGCTTAATTGTTTGCTTGTTAGTGTCATATATCTTTTATTAATTGTTTATCCTCATGTTTAAATTTGTAAAATGCTTTATTTTGTTTTAGCTTGTCTTAATTACATATAAAGGTATTTTACATAAGGGATAAGTGTAGGGAGGATTACACACGTTTTCAAAAGAAACGTAAACATGAGAATAACAATTAATTAAAAGATATATATGTTTGTTTGTTCGAGTCAAATGCTTGTATCGAGTCATAATGAATGTTTTGCGTAAATTTTCCAGATTCTAAAGATGTAAATTTTCCGAAATTTTTCCGAAAATCGCACCGCTTTTTGTCGGGATAACCCGACGGCTTCAGATTGCAACGACTACGTCGGGAAGGAGTAAAACATCGATTACTTTTTCTCGTTTTCGAGCTACTTATAAATTTTTGGAATTTTCGTGTCTTAATTTTCTTAGAAATTCGTAAACATCCATTCCACAAGCATTATATCCTAGTTTAAATCGAGTCTTATATATATTATTACCGCCGATTTTACTGTGAAGGTTTCGTTTGTTTTCTTCAAGTGTGCGTGTTTAGTTTGTCAAGAAGTTACATAAGATTGGAAGGAGCTTTTCACGCAATAATTCTTCTTGAAAAGAATTTAACCACCACTTTGCACGGATCCTACCGAGCTAATCGGGGAGTATTAGTTTCTTCGTTTTAATTACCTTCTTTTATCATAACTTTGATACTTTCGAGGAACATTGGGGACAATGTTCGGTTTAAATGTAGGGAGGGAAAATAAAACGGAACTTTGAAACTATGCTTATCCTTGACTATTTGCTTTGTCCAATTGTGATTGTGTAATAAACCATGAGAAAATGTCGGTTAGGGTAATTTTGGCACCAAATTTAAAATTTTCATAACATATAGGGTGGGCCATTAGTCTTAACAAAAGCGTCTCATGGATAGGAAGTTATATGACTAGCACAAAACCCTTACCACCCAAATTCCACCCAAAATGTGAGGATCGCCTTAGATTAGTAGGAATTAAAGCATTCATCTTTAATGCTTAGAGTGTGAACCGTAGTATATTAGATTCTAGAACTTGTTTTGTGATGCATTCCGAGATCGCAAGTGAGGCTACACTTGTGTAGTTAGGAATAACTAAATGATAAGAGGCATTAGGATAACCCTTGTTTGATAATTGTAATATAATTACTTCTTCCACATCGGTTGAGTAATTCTCCCACACCCTTTGCGTTGTACTCATCTTTAGTACACGATACCCCTAGTTAACCCTCGAGCCTATCCTTTTCGCGGTTCTCGTGATATTTCGGTTTTCCGAATATCAATGAAGAGCATTGTTTACACCCCACCCCAAATATACACCCAAATCGCCTTAGCCTACCCCTTATGCACTCACTTTTAGTGCAAATGTTTGTTATCACCCTATACCCTTAGTTCAATTATCTAGTTGCTTGCATAAGTTGCTAAGTCGAGTCATATCCTTTGTATACAGTTTTGGGATGATTGGGATTCATGGGAAAAGTTAAAGTTTATGAAATGACGGAAGGGAACGTTAAATTCAAATTCCCTTTGTTTGCGTAATAATGTACCCCAAGTGTTTTGATCTTTTCGATTCGGGTCAAATTAGTGTTAGAATAATAAAACTCAAGTGTAGGGATATGCTTATAAATCCCTAGTATTTTGATGTTATCTTAGAGGATGGTAGAGTAAAAGTGTATGAAAAAAAAAAAAAAAAAAAAAAAAAAAAACATACTGCTACCATCCTACATCTATCCTTTAAATTTATGTTTGTTTATTTCATTATCTAGAGTTTAGAGTGTCGAGTCTTGGCTTAGCAACGCCATTCTTCATATGCGCTAACATAAAGATTTTTGACTTACCACCACTAAATAGCCTATCCCACCAAACCCTTATTTCCTACCGTAAGCCTAACATTACAACCCTTTAAAAGACCTCTTTGATAGTCTTTCCTAGGTGCTTACGCCAAAGCGATGGAGGTTTGATCTATTCTCAAGCCTATGGTAATCTATGTACTAAGACCGGTTAATGAGTGTTTATCTTCCATTTCCTATATTGTTATATTTCATTTATACACCGAGAGAGATGTGAGTATCCAAACACCCCATGTGAGGTGCTAGTATGTAATTTCCGTGCTTGTTATGACTTTATGGGGCTTATATGTGTTGTGGGCGTTTTGAATTAATCTTGAATGACCCCTAACTTATAAATTAATTGGCTAAAAGCACATTTGCTTGAGGACAAGCAAATAACAAGTGTAGGGATATTTGATAAGGTTTTAAAAGGTACCATTTGAGGGTCATTTAAGTCCTTATTTGATCACTTTTGTATCCGTTATTGCTTAATATCGTTCCTTTTCACTTTTAGGTCTCGTGAAGGCAAAATGTCGGAATGGCACTTATTTGGACGAAAAGGCGAATATATGAAGAAAATGGCCAAAGTCGAAATCGAGACACTCACATCGTTGAATGTAGAAGGCGACGGCGTTAGGAGCTATTTGCGACGCCGCCGGAGAATTATTGTGACGGTCGAACTCAAAACTCGTGTTTTCAAGAGGCGGCGCCTAGTTGTGAAAGAGTAGGCCGTCGCTACTCGAGACGGCCTAGATGCGATCGAGACGACGACGCCGGTCAAGAGGACGGTCACGGACATAAGGTGACGCGTTGCAAGGTTAACGTGGCCAAGACGAAACCCTAATGGCGGCGACACGGCGGCCACTAAACATAAGGTGGCCGCCGCAATTGTAATCTTATATATAGAATCCGAATTTTCGGTCTTTGGGTGGAGAGTCTTGGGAGTAAAACCTAAAACCGAACCTAAGGTGTCTTGTACAGTATTTTAGGGTTTTAACCCTATCTTACACCAAGATAAGTCTTTGCTTCATTAATTCAATTATGTCTTTGATTATTTGTGTGTATGCTTGCATGTTCTCCATGTCCCGCTAATTTATTTGTGTGTTTGCTTAGGAAGTATGAAACTTAATTATTGAATATTGATTGGTTGTTTCTTATCTTAGTTGATTAATGATCTAGTAATGCGATAGGTCATTCGTTGTGTACTTAATGCTTGATTCATCTTTGTGAACCTTAGAGTATGATTACACGAGTGATTGTAGGCTAAACCATCCAAGAGCGCCTTAGAGTAGGAGTCTATAATCTCTAAGTGGATTTGTAGACAAGACCCTTTGGTAAGTTCAAAGAGTTGGGAGAAACGCATACCCTACAACTTTAGAAACACAACGCAACTAGGAATAAGACGTGACACTCAACCATCAATAGAGATAATTAAGGAGTAATACAAACTAAGTAAACACATCTTTAAACTATCATACGAGCACACATTAATTAGACATAGACCCACAACCTTAGTTTAGATAATTAGATAATAGTAGAGTAATCGGTAGAAATACCAACCCCCAAATCCAATACCCGAGATTAGTACCTTTCCATTTTCATAAAATATAAAAGATAAAAATAATCTTCCTCAACCTTAACCTTAGCGTAGTAACTCCCTACTAGCATTCCTATTCCCCAGAGAACGATATCAATACCCGTGGCTTACCCTAATTACTACACTACAACGATTAGGTTCACCGCCTGGGGTGTTATAAAACTTGCTCAAGAAAAGGAAGTTCCTTTGACTCTAACGACGCAGTGGCGTTATCAAAAAAAGCAGCAGATCAAGAAGATGGTGATTTCATCTTCATCATCACCTTCTAATGGTGATTCGGTGATCAAGATTTGGGAAATTCCTCCAAACAGGGAGGAAAAGCAGTTCGATAACGAGGGAGGAAAATTGATTTTGAAGATGAAGGAGATACAAGTAAAGGAGCAAAAGAAGCTGAAACTCATGGAGAGCAACTTGAAGATCAAGACATTTTGCAACTTGAAGATCAAGACATTTTCCAAACTGCACCTGATTTTACCACTGATTTTATTTCCACTGCAGAGCCAAATATTGCCACTGCAAGTGAAGAATTTGATAAATTGAAGACAGACAAAGGTAAAGCAGTTATGGAAGATGTACAACAACCTGAAGGTAAAACTTCAAAGAAAAGAAAAGGTCAGATTGATCTTGATAGAGAATTTGCTGAGAAGATATCAGAAGATCAAATTGCTGAGAAAGTTGCTGAAAAGAAAAGATTGCAAGAACTAGAAGTTGCAAGCTTTTTGGAAGCTAAAAGATTGGACAGAATGGAAGATACCGATTCAATTTCCACTGCTCAACCTACAATTATGAAAGAAAAGGCTCCGAGTTTAGCTATGTTCCTACTAAAGAAGATATTCGGTTTCGGTAGCTAATAATCCATAAATCAAGAAAAAGCAATTGACCTAGTTGTCGATGCATCCTTAATCGAGGAACAAAGAATAGCTCGGTTGAAGGATTTTATCATAATGAAGAACAATCAAGCACTTGATAATGTAATCGATTCGGTCAAGAAGAATCGGAAGAAATAAAGACAACCAACCAAGGCACAAATACTTGCATATATGAAGACTTATTGTTGTCATGTTGGTAATCGGAAAAGGCATCAATTTAAAGGAATGTCGATGATCAAGTTGAAAGGGCTTACTACGTAGCGTGAAACAAGATAAATCTTTTATTCCAATGGGTTCTAAAGAAGAAGAAAGAATATTTCCTAGATTGAAGAGAAAGGCCAAAGTCGGTGATTCTCAAACTATTAAGAAGACTAAGGTTGATGAAGATCATACAAAGTCTCATGAGAAGGAGATTCCCACCGGAAGTTCACTAAAGATCAAATGACTGAAATGATTGTGATTGAAGATGTAGATTTTTATCCGTAACCACCGCAAATTCGACATCCTATCATTGATTGGGAAGTTTACACGCTAGCAATCTTGCTTCAACATGGAAGATTACAAGGTGGGAGGAGAAACTTCATCTTTCATAACATTTGAAGATCTTATTAAAGCTTTTGACGAGATGACCTTAATACACTATGGAAATTAGTTCAAGAAAGATTTAATGGTCAAGATCTCAAAGATAAAAAGGAGATGCGATTATGGGTAAATCTTAGAAGGCTTTTGAACCAAATGCCGATGATGACTCTTGGAAAACCTTATTCACATGTCTTGGTACAAAATGGTTTTATTATGATTCATGTGAAGTTCATCATGTCTCTACTACTAATGGAGAAGACTTTTCATGCTTCTTTGAGAAAGAATATCCACTTAGAGTGGAGCTCTTCAAGAATGTTAAGCTTACACATAAGAGTCAATGAAGATAATGAGAAGGTCAGAGCATTATTACAAAGGATTCAAGATCAATGTTCAAGAGCTATACAAAAGCTAAGAGAAAAGAAGTGAAGTGTTTGATTAAATTCCCCAAATCCTTGAAGTTAATGCATATTGAAGAAACTAAGCTGATTTGCAGAGAAATCATAAGTTTAGGGAGGATTGTTGGGAATAATCCGTTACCACGGATAGTTGTGGTTTACATCGCTTGGTTTAACACTAGCGGGGAAACGATTCCCACCGCAAGTTCTTTATTACCACTGCTATCAGTTTATGATAAGGTTAAACGCGTCTAGATAAGTATAGAATAGATTGTGTGTATATTCTATTATGTTAACTTTATACTTATCTTGTAAAGGACTCCTTGTTGTATAAAAGGAGATCCTAGGTTATTGTGTTGGAATCACTCCTAAACAGTATTTCAAGTATTTATATTTCATATGTAATAGGTAGCTTTGTTATGGCCTTTATGTTTGTTTAAGGTCAAGCTTATGTAGAAGGCCCATAAGCTTGATCCAAGCTCAATAAGGAATAGGGAAGGAGAGGAGTGTTGCCTAGCTCCTTGCCTATAAATACATTGTAATAACCTTCATTTGAAGGTTGGTTGTTCAAGTTATTCTCTTTCACTCACTCTTTTCCTTAACCGTATTACTATTACGTGTGTGTGTGTGTTTAGCTTGTTCATCCGCCTTCATCTCTTTCTCTATAAGCTTGTGTTGTAAAACTAGTGACCTAACAAATGGTATCAATCGCCAAATAGTTGGGTGTACACTTTGTTTTTGAAGTTTTGGTTTTGGGTATTACGCGTAAAGATAACACAATCTTTGGTTCGCTTAAAACCGATTTTTACACTTTTGAATCCAAGATTCTTGTACTTTCAACGTTATTAGGTGTTAAACTATTGGTTTTGGCAAAAGTTTGGAACTTTACGTGTTTTTCCTTGTTTTAAGCTTGTTTTTGCACGCAAGTGTTATCCTACGCGTGCTTGTTTTAAGTACTTTGGATCATCAAGTTTCACACTTTTGTGTTATTTTGGTGTTATTAAAGCTATTTCAACACACAAAAGCGGTTTAGAAACAAATTTGGATAGAATCAAAGTTACGAGTAATCTTACGCGTAACAAAACCCTAAATTTACGCGTAAGACTTTCCTTGGTTTGATCTTCAATTTTCGGTTTATTCCGTGTTTTCTTACTTGGATAAGTCCGAAAATACGTCGACTTTGGATATCTTTTGCCGTGAAGTGTAAAAGATCACTTGGGATAAAACCTAATCTTACGCTTAAGCATAAAGCTTACGCGTGAAAATCTTACGCTTAAGATTCATCTTACGCGAGACTTAGTCCTACGCATAAGGTAATCCCTCGCCTAACTTTCTCGCCTAACTTCATTTACGCGTAACTTTAGTCCTTTTTTCACCTTACGCGTAAGCTAAATCCTACGATAACTATTCTTGTTACGCGTAACTTTTGGTGTTTTTACGCATAAGTGCTACTTGGTTCTTGTCATTTCTACGCCTAAGGATACTTCATCAACAAAGGTTCATTCGACTACAAAGATCCATTCTTACTACACAAGTTTATCATCATGTCTCAACCACCATACTCTAACTACTTCCCTCACACTTATAATCATAAACAACAACAACAATTAACTCCACAACATCAACAATGGAATCAACAACAAGCAATTTATCAACAACAATTTAATCAGCAACATACTCCACAACTTGGTGCAATTCCACAACCACAAATGGTTCAACCACCACCAAGTCTTCAAACTCTACCCTACACAAACGATTTCAATCAACATCCATCACGAAGCACTATGAAGGAACCCACTTGGTTTGCAAAGATGTGTGAAGCTCTAAGCGACCAACAATCAATTCATGAAGTGGATCACTGATAGACCTCCAATGCTCACTCCGGAAACTACGATCAATGGGTGATAAGGTTCTTTAGGTTACGTGATCGAAGAAGCCACATGGAAAGTTCTTAAAGAAGGTTATCTTGAAGTTCCATTTGAGATGCCTACCGTCATTGTGCCGGAGATCCAACTGTTCCACCAAGAGATGAACAAACCAACATTGCTATCACAGGGACTTAAATCCTCTGAACTTCTACACTATGAAGTCGATGAACTTGCAATGGAATACATCCTCTTAGGATTACCAAACCCAATTCTTCGTAGTGTTGATGCTCAAAAGATCGCACAAAAATGTGGGATCATATTCGTCTTCTTATGGAAGGATCAGACTCAATCGGGAGGATTTGGAATCCAAAATTTACTTGGCTTATGAACACTTCATGATTGAACACGAGAGACACTTGAGTCATATCATCACCGATTTTCGGACATCATCAATGATTTGGATAAACACAACATCATCATGCCAAGAATTGCGGTGAATACTAAGTTCCTAAGTAGTCTTGGTCCGAATGGGAGAAGTATGTCATTTTTCTCCGTCAGCGAAGAACATGCATCATTCTACTTATGGATTGTTGTACGATTACTTGAAGCCTCATGAAAAGGAAGTTGATCGGGAAAGGATTCTCCGTGCTCAAATTGCTAAACAATACAACCGGACAATCAACAACTTGCCTTGTATGCTCAATGAATTATCCTCTCAATCAACAACTCAACCAACTGCTTCCAACACACCTTCACAAAGAACAACCTCAACCTCAACAAAATCAATTGGTCCCATACAAACAACAATGCTCAAGCATATGTCGTTGAAGCTCTTGGAAATCGATCCATTGAGCATTGCAACAAGGATTTGTGATGATTGCTAATGCTTTTGGCGTTACACCAACAAATCCAACAATCGTATTCGTTCCTCATCTAACACACGGACTCAATTGTTGTGAACAATGGACGTGTTGAAGTTCGAATCGTGATTATGGTCGTCGGATGGGCGGTGGTCAAGGGTTTAATCTTGTGGGTAGGAATAACAATGAGCTCAAGTGGTGGAGCAGGAAATGCTCGAGAATCGGTTAAATGGTCTTAGATGCTACAAGCGCAATGAGAAGGGACACTGGCTAATGCATGCCCAAAGCCAAGGACTCGTGGCGGTGCTTATTTCAAAGAGGCCTTACTTTTGGCTCTTAAGGATGAAGCCGGTGGATCCTCACAAACAAAAACGAGCTTTATGGCGGTATGCGACTCGAGATGATGATATGGAGGACTTGCGAGGCTAATGCAATTGTTATGTTGATGGCTAATATGCATGAGCCGCACATGAGTGATTCGGGCCCAATGTATGACAGCGATGGCTTGTCTCGGTACCGAACAAACCATCATCATATCGAACTAATATCTCCGCCAATATCCGAATAAAGCACGGATCGGTATTCAAAATGAGTCTTCTACATCTTCTTACGATGATTTTCAAGTTAACCCACAGTTACATTTGACGATCAAGGCGACCTTATGGTCCCCTTTGATAATCAAATTGACTCGTGGTCGCATTTGAGGATCTAAAGAATGATCATGTTGAGACTCACGTTGAACAAGATGATCTGTTGCCTCATCCGGATTTTGCTCGGTTAATTCAAGACCATAAAATCAAAATGGAGGAATGTTATGCATTAAATCAATCCTTAAAAAGTAAAATGCCTTTGTTAACCAAGGATTTTGAATGTTTACAAATGCAACTCAACTTTTCAAAACTCAAGAAAACCGTGAAAAAGGTTTTGAAGCCGCTTTACAAAATCTCATCAAAGCGAAAAATATTTAGAGCGACGGATCGTGATCTAGCCGCCTCGAAGAATGCTTTGTTGTGCGAATTAGAACAATCGAAACATGAACATAAAAAGCAAATTAACGCCTCACCTTGGAAAATCAAAAAGCTAAAGGCGAGTTGTTAAATTGTCAAAAACAGTTCTCCGCATACAAAAGCATTCGACGAATCGGGTAGATGACCTTCTTGAAGAAATCATCGACTTGCAAAACAAACTTAAAGAGTTTAAAAGCATTGTTTACAAACATGGTGAATCCGTAATGACTATTGAAAAGTTTACCTTAAAACCCAATCCAAAAGGATTTGGAAAAAATCTAGGCGATTACAAACCTAAGCTTTCACTAAAACATTCAAACCAACTCACGAAGTTTCCGGTGACATACAAAATTGATAATCTTGTCATGAGTGTTGTTGAATACCATCGTCAAGAGGAATTAGATGCGAAGGCGAGTCGATCAAAATTAAAAATGTTGTTTACAACAAACCTTTTAATTATAAAAGCGGTCACTTTCACACCAACGGATTCTTCTAACACACCAAGGGTTATCATCAAAACACCGAGTCTTTTATTGTTAATCCCAAAACAGTCTTTGCACAAACTTACGGTCCTTTACCTTCCATTAGTGAAGTAAACTCAAAACACGAAAATCGAAAAATCCTTCGATATTTTGACATTTTCATGGTCGACCTCAAAATTTTACAACATGAGATAGAATATCGATCCGAAATAAAGTTGAACATTTTCAATCGCCTCGGCGAGAGAACAACGAGACATCTTTCGGAAAAATCTTTTACCTAATGTTAAAAACTTGAAAAGTTGTGCAATTGCACGGAAAAGGATTTTCATAAGGAACTTGGGGTAATGAAAACGTTTTCGAGAAAGCGAAACATCTATTACTAACACAAAGCGCAAAAAAGCGTTGAGAAAAGATGTTGATCGACTCTTGGAAGATGTTATCGTCTTGATATCCATAATGTTGTGCTACTCTATTCGTTGCCATATGCATCGATCATATCTCTCACGATATTGTTGAAGCTCATTTAAGCTGTTGAGAACACCGATAATGTGCTTGGATCGAGTCTTTAAAAGCGAAAATAAGCGATTACACACGGAAATTAACAATGCAAACGTCGTCTTCATTGGTGTGAAAAGATATTCACAACCATCAACTCGGTCTTCAAAAGAAAATCGCTCAATTGAGTACTAAATCTTCGATCCTAAAATTGAGCAACTGGATGATCAAAGCGTGTCTTGAAAAGTCAAATCTCAAAATATGAACAAGAACTTTTAAAAGTTAAGCAGAATATGGTGTCATATTTGATTTACTCAAAAGACTCGAGATGAAGCATCAAACGAACTTGATCACTATCTTGCTCACACTAGAGAAGTCATGAATTTTCTTTGGTAATCTTCGTTACGAAAATCAAAATCGATTCACACCATCTCTATGTTACGGAAATGTTAGGAAAGTATGAACAACTTCCGCCTCTTGTGATTAAGAGATTAGCACCAGTCACACTTAGTAATCGTGAACCTAGAATTCCCACTGCCAAATCACAAGTTGCTAATGTGTTTCCCTCTCTTGAAACAGAATAGTTGCATCTTTTCCAAACGTCCGCACTTCACGACCTAGAGCACTCAATCGAAGAATAGGAAGTTGCGACCTAAGAAAAGATCAATAAGGAATGCTAAAGTAGAAGAACACCCTAGGAATCGAATAAAACTCATGTTACTTCCACTATAGATATTGCGTCGGCAAATGTAATAGAAATAGTGATGTAACGAATGCTAAACCGTTAAGTACCTTTGATATTCGATCGATGCACCTTGTGATATTTGTCAAAAGAGTATGAATTCGATTGTCATGACAAATGTGTTGCTAAAGCTATAATCTCTAGATTACGGAATCCTAAGAATCGGAATACCTCTAGGCCCACTAATCATTCTAAGTCGTGCTTGGTAAACCACCTTCCTTAGATTCTAAGGCAACCATTGCTATCACAGTAGCTCCGCCACACCTCCTAAGACTAAGTACCACCTAGTGTTTTCACTAAGACTAAAGCAAAGAGTAGTTATAGATGGCGAAATGGATATATAACACACTAGGATTTAAGTGGATGCCTAAAATTCTCAATGTGTCTATGTCTAATATACCTTGGAACCTCTAACATTTCGGGTTCCACATCTACTTCTATTCCATCCGTGTAAATGCGTGTGTAATGCAGGTGATCTGAGATCATTCTCTGGATTGTTGATAGCGGTTGTTCCCGACACATGACGAGCAACCTTAAGCTGTTATCCAACTTTATTGCAAAGTTCATTGGCCTTTGTCAGTTAAAGGAGCGATCACTTGCAGACCATCATGGGCTACGGAGATTATGTTAATGGGAACATCGAAATAAGCGGGGTTTACTATGTGGAAGGCCTCGGTCTGTCTGCTTTCGATGAGGTCAATTTTGTGATGGAGATTTGGAGGTTGCTTTGGGAGAAAACTTGTTTCATTCGTGATCTACAAGGAAGCGATCTTATTTCGGCTCGCGTAATTCCGTCTCTACACTATCTCTATGCAAGACATGGTTGCTTCCTCTCCCATCGCTTACTTTCAAAGGCAACATCTACAAAATCACGGCTATGGCACCGTCGTCTCTCACATCTAAACTTTCAAACCATCACCAATCTTGCTCGACACAAACTAGTTGAAGGACTCCCACGATTCCGTTATTCAAAGATCACCTTTGCTCACCTGTGAACAAGGGAAAAGCACTCGTGCTCATTTTCCTTCAAAGGTGGAACACGACTCTCGACATGTGCTTCATCTTCTTCACATGGTTGTGTGGCCCCATGCGGCGTGCAAGCGATAAATGGCAAACGCTACATCTTAGTAATCGTTGATGACTACTCTCGATGGACTTGGGTCTACTTTCTTCGTAGCAAAGACCAAGCTCCACAAATGATCATCACCTTTCTCACAAAGATACGGGTTCGACTCCGCAACACCGTCGAGAATCATCGAGAATAGACAAAGGCCGAATTTGTTAACAAAACCCTTCGTGAATTTTATGAGAAAGTAGAATTGACATCAAACATCTATTGCGGACACACGAACAAAACGGAGTTGTTGAAAGACGAAACCGAGCGTTAGTGGGCGCAGAACAATGTTAATCAATGCTAAACTTCAGATTACTTATGGGCGGTCGTATCTCGCATGCTATACTCAAAACCGTTCCATGATCACAAAGCATACAACAAAACACCTTTTGAGCTTGTCCACAACTATAAACCGAACCTCAAACACTTTCATGTATTTGGATCCCTTTGCTATCCAAATAATGATCGTGATGATTTTGGAAAGCTAAAAGCCAAAGCGATATTGGAGTCTTTATTGGATCTTGTGACAATTCTAAAGGTTTCGAACGGAATCGTCGAACTAAGGAGGTTATGGAAGCGATTCATGCTCATTTCGATGAACTCACGGAAATGGCTTACGAGTATATGACTTAGAACCCGGTCACAACCGTTTAAACTTCCTCAACCCCATCATCGGTGAAGAAAGCCCTCACTAACTCGTCAACAAATGGAAAGGTTATTTGCTCCTACGTTGCGTGACGATATTGATGAACGTGCTCTGGTGTATCCATTGTTTCATTGCACAACCCGATAATATTCCTATACGATACACTGCTACAACAACTCTCGTTGAAGATGCACCTACACCAATTGACTCCAACACAACAGTTGAACACACCGCTTCCAACAATGATGAACCGGTGATGATATTACGAATGAAGTACCCCGCATGATTTTGATCCAAATGCGTTCTTCAACCCGAATCAACCGGTCGTTATGAGACAACGTCTTCACTCGGATGGTGAACACGCATTTATGCACTCACCGCTCGCCAATCGAACCTAAAAACATTAAGGATGCAATGACAAAGACAAATGGATTGAATCCATGCAAGAAGAACTCAATCAATTCAAGCGTCTTGAAGTATGGGAGCGGTTGAAAGACCAACAGGGGTCTCGTCATTGGTCTAAAATGGATTTGAAAAAACAAATTGGATCTTTGAAGGGAATGTCATCCGAAACAAGCCACCGCTAGTTGCTAAGGGTTATCGTCGGGAAGAAGGATAGACTTTGAAGAATCTTTTGCTCGGTTGCTCGTCTTGAGGTCGTTCGGATATTTCTCGCGTTCGCGGCTCATATGAACATGACGGTCTATCGGATGGATGTCAAAGCGGCGTTTCTAAATGGACAACTTAAAAAGCGGTCTATGTTAGCCAACCGGATGGATTCGTTGATCCGAGTTCCCGAACCATGTCTACAAGCCGAACAAAGCTCTTTATGGTCTCAAACAAGCCCCCGGGCATGGTGCGATAAGCTATCATCTTTCCTTATTTCCAATAATTTCACCAAAGGCTCGGTTGACCCAACTCTTTTATACAATATCACGGGGCACACATCTTAATTGTTCAAATTTACGTGGATGACATCATTTTGGGTCAACACATAAAAGTTTTCAATCGCTTTTGCAAAACTCATGAAGAAAAATTTTGAAATGTCCATGATGGGTGAACTTACGTTCTTTCTAGGACCGCAAGTTCATCAATCACCCGTGGTATTTTCTTGAGTCGATCCAAATATGCCCTTGAATTGTTAAACAAATTTGGAATGAATACACGTGATACTTATGCCACACCAATGGCTCATACCAAGAAATTAGATCTTTGATTTACATGGGAAATTGGTTGACCCTACCAAATACCAAGTATTATTGGGTCTCTCATGTATCTAACACTAGCGAGACGACATTGTCTTTGCCGTTTATCTATGCTCCGTTATCGATCATGACCAATGAAACCCACCTCTCGAGGCTAAAAGAATCCTCCGATACATCAAGGGAACCATTAATTTGGGGATCCGTATCCGAAGGATTCGGTTTTGAACTAATCGCTTTTTAGAGGCCGATCACGCAGGATGCCTAGACTCAAGGAAAAGTACTTCAGAGCACTACAATTTCTCGGTGATAAAGCGGTGTCTTGGCAATCAAAGCGGGATTGTACATCACCATCATCAATCAAGCAGAATATGTAGCCATGTCCGCGTGTTGTGCTCAAGTCATTTGGATGAGAACACAACTCAAAGACTATGGTTATGTATTTGAGAATCCCGATGTCTGCGACAATCGAGTGCCATTGCAATCTCGTGCAACTCGGTTCAATTTTCGAAATCAAAGCACATCGATCTACGCTATCATTTCATCAAGGATCATGTGGAGCAGTACCGTTGAATTATACTTTGTGGTCTTGAATACCAATTGGCGGATCGCTCACCAAAGCCTTGCCTCCCGCTAGGTTTAGTAAGTTGGTCCACCGAATTGGTATGAGGTGTTTGACTCAAGAGGCTGGATGACCTCTTAAAAGCAGATCTTAAAACACATCAAACACCAAAACATCTTTTGTAAATAAATAAAATCTTTCAAAAACAAAATACAAAAATATAAAACACGATAAAACAACAAAATATTCTCCTCATCTATTTTCTTTAACATGGCAAGTACATTTCTTCCGTCAACACTTGCATCATCGATTTTTTCGATCAAGTGTTGAGGGGAGAAAATTTAAACAACCGTTTCAAATCATAAGTGTACTTGCATGTTATCATATCTCGGTTGTTTCGTTATACAAATGATGGTGGATTTTCTGGCTCAATGACACTCCTCGGGCTAAAACTCTCAAACCGTTTAATTTTATCAAGCCAAGGGGGAGTGTCGTCATGATTCTTTCTCAAATAATCTTTGTGTGGTAACCAAAATGGATGTTAAATGGCTTTGTTTGAAAAAGATATGGTGGAGGGACCAAAACTGTCAAAATGGTAAAGTCTATTTTAATAAAAACCCCACCTAACTCTTTCACTCCTCATTCGTTTTCTTAAAATCAAAAGATCCTACGCCTAATAAACACTCAAGAAATCTGTGCTTTTGATCTTCATTTTGTAAGTAGTTTCTTGTGTAAAACATGTTTCTAAGCGAAGGTTTTTTATTTCATTCAAATCCTACGGCTAAAACAATTTTTACGCGTGATTATGTGTTCTACGCATAAGCGTATGAACACACAATCATTGTGTGTATGTTTGTGGTAAAATGGATGGTCTCAAACCGTTTCTTAAGCATCAAGGATAACATTTTTACCATCAAAATCCACCCAGAAACTCAAATTGATGAATTTTGAAAACTAGGGTTCATATGACGAATTGGGTTTTCTAAATGAGAAGTTTTTGGTAAAATGAATGTTGGGATATGGTCATAAGGCTTTGAATTGATCATTTCCATTGTTGAAAACCACCCGAAACACAATTGGACATCAATTGAAACTAGGGTTTAAAGTTCATAAACTTTGGGTATTTTTGATTCACAACGTTTTGGATGTTATAACTTGGCCTAAAGTAGCTATCAACCCTCTAGAGCTACCAGAATCAATACGGTGAACATTCCATGGCTAGATTTCATACGCGTAAGACTAGGGTTTAGACTACGCGTATGTGATTCTACGCGTAACAGTTAACATGGACTAGGATGTTGTTATCTATGATAAATTGTTGTTTTGTGTGAACATTGATGAGTTGATAAATTTATTTCAGGCTTTGCTACGCTTAAACACTCAGAATCAAGGTCATAAGACTCTCTACGCATAAGGATTACCCTACGCGTAGACATGTTATGAGTAAAATAAAACCTACGCATAACTATTACGCGTAAGGTTCTACAGTGGGACTACGCGTATCCTGTGAAGGATATGCGTAAACAGTGACCTCTACGCATAAGGTCTACTCTTACGAGGTTCTTATACGCCTACGCGTAAGCTCTACGCGTAAGGTCCCCTTTTTCCTACGCGTAACATTTCTTACGCGTAAGAAAGGATCCCACGCATAAGCTTTAAGCCTCGCGCGTATGTTGCAGCTGTTCGCGTAACTTTGTCACTTCTACGCTTAAGCCATTTTTGACCTTCATTTTGAATTGTTACGTGTACAAACTTGTTAACAAACTTATCATAACGTCACGAATCCAATAATGTCACTAATAAACCTAAAACGTTTGATATGTTGTGAACAATAAGTGATAACATAAACTTTAAAACTTAAAGTTAACTAACTCACGAAACATTTTACGACGTCATTAGACTATTGGACATACAAGTGACTTAGGACTCGTAACAATCATTGACGTTGTACATTAAATAACTAGACAATAAGACCTTCTGTTGACTAACATTATGTCTTTCGATATGTTGGTTCTTTTGGCTAATATTATTTCGAGATCACGACATGGTGCTCAACCAAACATGGATGCACCAAATGTTCTCTCCATTCTGCGACATCTACCCTAATGGCTACCCAATGAAGATTGGAAAGAATAATCTCGAGTTGACTTCAAGACTCTCACTTGCTCGAGTCTTCATGCTTAATCGCTATTGACATTACGAGGACTCATCCATATCGAACATGCTCACACATTACGCAACAATTCACGAGATCTATATCCAGCAGTTCCGGAACACCATGGAAAGGGTCAAAGGAAGGGCTGGCGTGACGGTGACTCTAAACCACAAACGAATCACCATCACACTGCAGACTTAAGAACATTCTCTTAATTCTGAAGTCGAACCAGCCAAACTTTATGCCACACCTACTGAAGAGCTCACTCTCCAATTCTTAATCGATATCGGTTATGATGAGGCTACAGGAGTAATCACCAAACACTCTCACGTAGAGCTCAAGAGTATTCCTCAACCTTGGAGAACACTCTACATGATCATCACCAAGTCTGTTTCCGGTCGTGACAGCGGCTATGAGCATCCAAAGCTCATGGAACTGCAAATATTTTGGGCACTGGTCAACTTGAAACACATCGCTATTGAAGCTCTGATTTGGGATGACATGATGTCTTTTCTCAACAAACTAGGCTCAAATATTCCCTACATCAGATACACTAAGCTGTTGATCCAAAAAGCACTTGGACTACATTCTGATATTCCCAAGAGGCTCAATGACCCTGACAATCACGACATGTTGACTGAACCTATTCTGACCATCGAATGAAGGAATCGTCTACAAAGAAGCAGTAGCGGTGTTACCAGATTACCGCTGGCGAAGATGTCGAAAGCTTGAAACGCACAATGGTGTCTGGAAGCGGTAAGACAAGGCAAAGTTGGTCATCTTGACGAAAAATCTTACGGAACACCGGTCGGGAGAACCGAGAAGAGAAGTGCGAGGAAGCACAACAAGTTCTGCGAGTCAAAGGAAGGTTCCTAAAGGAAAGCTCCTTCTATAAGGATTGTTCCGTAAAGGAAGCCGAACCTATTCCCACACTTGAACCTCAAAGACAACTTAGGGATGAGAGCTCAAGATACCGAGACGGATGAAGAAGTTCATTACTCGCTCTCGCAACAAACACACGCCTCGGTGACAAAACCTCAAAGTCCTCCATTTGTCCAAGAAAAGGGAAGACTCACCATTGTACCTTATGATGAGAGCTCGAAGAAGAAGAAGAAGAGCAATTGGACAAATCATACGGGAAAAAGTTTCACAACGTCCGACACATTCAAAAGGCATTGAATTTGCTAAAGATCAAATGGGTGGCCCGGAGGATCAAGTGGTGCCGCCACTCCTCTCCGGATCCCGATGCGGTTAATCAACCCGATAAGGGATCCGATGCCACCACTCTACGCAACAACAACCGCTGTTGAAGACACCATTGTGTATGATTTTGAGAAGCAGGCGAGATAGAAAAGTCTAAAGATGGCGAGGATGATTATACCAAGTTTCTTCTTGTGGTCCAACACACTCAAAGGAGAAAACCTCGAAACTCCTAAGGACATGAAGTCTCCTCATGTCTCCTCATCATCGGACTCTTCGTCTCACTCATCACAACCACCATCAACAAAGTCAACGGATCATCATCCAAATCCGTGAAGAAACCACCTAAATCTTGGATTTCTCAAACACATGCAAGAATTGTGAAAGTTGTCAAACAAGTTAGAAAGAAGGACATGCTCCACGAAAACTTAATTGGTATCTTGAACAAATGCGATACTTACATGATGAGAATGACAAGATGCGGAAAGATAGGAAAGCTATTCAGATTTCATGAGAAGTCATCGTCGGGAGGCCGAATGAAATGATTGAAGGATACACTCATAAGTATCTTGGGATATCATTCCTAAAGTCCAAAAGGAACCGGAGACGTCGACAAGAGATCAAACCCACAAGTTTCTTCTCGACCTTGTCCCGGTGTGACAAAAAAGTATTTTCGGACAACTCACCCCTAACATCGTAGCATTGGTTAAACATACAATGGGCCAAGAAGTCGATCTCTCGAATGCGAGTTAATAGCTAAACTTGTGATGCAAATGTCAAAGAGATCCGAACGTTTACTTCGGATGAAGCTAAATTTTCAAATCCTACTTGACTATCAACTCGGATCATCATGTAAAGAGTCACCGATAAATCAAACGACCAAGAGATGGCGATGATAAGGATAAGGACTCGCACCCAAACGTCGAAGCGATGCGGTAAATCCACTTCTATGCCACCTCCTCCATCACGGACTTCCTCACAACAAAAGTCTTCTCCACCACGGTCTTCCACTGATAAACCTCGGGACGATTCCGAGTTACCACCCTTGACTCGAGCGGTGATCACTTTGAGTATACGGGTGGTGACGATGAAGAGGTCCTGAGCCCCAACAACAACCCTCCTCTCCCAAACAAGTGAAGAAACCCGAATCATCATCAAGGCCTTCTAAAAGCAAGAAAAAGGCGACTCGGCCGGATGTCGTATCATGGCTAGATGACGATACAACTGCAGAATTTGAATGGTTCTCCACACTTGTTAATAACACTCTACCCGAAGAAGGTCAAGAATTGGTGAGCGGTAGTACCTTTGGAGCATGCAAAATCTTGCAAGAACGATTCCGTGTGAAGAAGATGGCGAATCCGAGTTGAGCGCATCAAGAATGACGCATTCATACGTTGAAAAACAGCTCGGAAAGTGCAATCGAGGTTGAATATCACCTTGAAAACATTGCTCGAGCCATGTCTAACAACATGGATTGGCTCAACCCGAAGCAAACATCGACTTCACTAAGCGGAACAACCCTCCATATTACATCGACCGGACCAAACCTCTACCAACAATCGCCAACCGGATGAACCAAGGATTCCTTGGATATTTCTTCAACAAAGACACGGAATTTCTTCTCCATGGTGGCAATGGTTCACAAAAATACGCTACATCATTGACTCTTCCATTCCAGTGACTACCTACTCAAAGCGCATAGCTATCGAGGAACGTGCAAATCACTTGTTCTCGACAAAGAGCAAGCATACGACCAAGATGCATTGTATGGGATTCATCAACGCCCGAACGCGAAGAATCTACTCTGTGTTGCACGGTTCGAAGTCTCAACATGAAGTGTATTGCTCAAAGAACATCGTAGCCATCAAACACATTGATCTCAAGTCTAAATGGGACTACACATTCTTGAAGAATATCATAGTCAAAGACAAGATGAACAAGACTATGAATTCTCGAGGTGACTTTGAGAACTTGTCACTCAACGACATCGAAGACATGTACCTTGCCAAAGTGCGTGGTCGTATGAGACAATTCTCATTGAAATTCAACGTGAATTTATCAAGTCGGTTCTCATCTTCATTAGGCATTGTGATCAAAGAGCGTGTCGAAGATATCGAGATGGTCATTGAATCATATCGAAGCGTGTAAACTTCACTCCACCACGGCTTGATCTTCCCGACATCAACCGGCTCAAACAACTTACGCTCATCGGCAAACCTTTCGGCATTGTTTACCGCGATGAAACTTCGCAGAAGCGCTTAATGGCGTGTAGTGAGCTCCACAAATTCGGGATCGTACCTTGAAGATGGTTAGGGATGGATTGGCGCATGATTGAAGGATATCACGAAAGTTGGGAATCTAAGCTACTGGAACTCTCGGGATAGAAGGGATGTGAGAAGGATCATCACCATGATTGATGAGCGGTTGTTCGAAGGGATCGATTGAGGCGCACGGAGAGCTATGTTGGTGGTAGACCCGGGATAAACATCACCGCTTTCAGCACGCATGCGCGCACACGGGAACATCACCGCACTTCACGGTACCCTTGAATTGTTTCCTTCATATGATTTTGGATGAATGTTTATATATGTGAATGGCTTGTGCACACATAACGATGTACAACCCGTGTCTGTCAAGAAAGGACCACGTAGTGCGCTTGATGCCACAATCCTTATAAAAGGAGCGAAAGCTTCTTATTTTGAGTAAAACCTATCAAACCTTTCATTATTCAAGGTTTTGCTCAAAAGACAAGTACTTCCCATATGATTTTCAAAACCTCAACCGTTTATATTACTAGTTGAGGGAGTATTTGATTTAAAACTTTGTTCACAAGCTGTTCACAGTGGCCACTCTTCCCATAAAACTCAAAGTGGTCATATTTATTCTCAAAACGTTCAAAAACAACATTTTATATGCCATTTTGAGGGAGAAAATTGTGTGATAAGAAATATGTTGTACAAAATGCAAATGAATATGTGTACCTCGGACTTAACCTACAATTGACGGTACTAAACTGTTAGTAACTCGAAAAGACTTGTCCCGACGGGTAATAATTTCAAGCTATTTCGCTAGTGATGTAAGCGTGTCTCATGAAAGGACTTGTCCAAGTAGAATGTACCATTCGAGAAACTTTTGATAGACATGAACTCGACGGGTTTGACAACCTTCCAAGGTTTGTCTACACCTTCAAGATAGTTATTAGAGCTAGTTGTCACCTAAAAGGCGACAATGTATCTCTTTAACTATTCAACGTAACCGTATCTCGCGGAGATTGTCTATCTTGATGAATCAATTCAAAAGTGCGCTCTTTCCTCACTGTGCATTTAACCATTAAAACTATTAAGCACATGTGGAGGGGTATTTATGCAAAACTTCAACTCTCATTGTGGTTCAAACATGTTTTCATTAACAAACCCTTTGAGAGAGATTTTAAGTGCGGTGGTGTTAATGGCAAACATAGGTTAGTCATGGAGTTATAAGGTGAGTAAGGTTAGGAATAACTGTCCTATGATCCGCCAGAGCCGGAGGATCTACCCAAGGACTATACCATTAGTTAGTGTTAGAAGTCCTTAGGAATGATTGTAAAAGGAGAAAATGAGAATCGGAGAAAGAAGGAGTTGAAGAATCAAAAGAAATGTAATGAAAAGGGTGAAAAGAAATAGCCCTCAGTTATTCAACTTAGAGGCGCATAACACGGGTTCAATTCATACGCTCTTGGTTGTCACTTAGTGACACCGGTATTGAAGATTAAAAGTCATCATGGACCCAAATGGCGCATGCACTAAACCTTCTTAGCCACTCAAGTCTCTCTCAAGCGAAACTTGTTTCATTCTCACAGGAACCCTACATATACTATTGGCTTTCTCTTAGAGATATTTGGTATTGAAAAAGGAGACCTCTCCTAGTCTCCGCTCGGAAAACCAAAATGCACTATTGAGTCTAGAGCCACGAGATTCATCAAAAGATCTCTTAGGAACACTTGACATTTAATCACTTGTTGATCAACAAATAAGATCTTGATGATTGATGGTTCATATCGAGTCCTTCAGATCTTAGCAATCATCGAGAACATTTATGAGAGGTTCACATCGTGATCCTCGATGATTGAATGGAAACTCTGCCGGTCAACATCAAACGACCGACGGTAGGTCGCTTCGGTAACTCCTCGTGGATTACGCGAAGTGTGTCTCAAACGGTCTCTGATCGTGAGGTGATGCTTGGTGTATCTCGTGACTCATCGAGCTGTAGATGTGCTTGATACATCGCGTTATCTCACTTGTGGGACTCCGGTTCGAGAGCGGCCTTTGTAAGAATTAGAGTTGTGTTTTCACACTATCTTTGTTAACACTATCGAAGTTCAAACTTGTAAGTGCGGAAACCGCTTATTTCTAACCGTTTGCAATGTTTTCTTCTTATGGAAGCTCGGAGCGGGATGATCGTCTTGATTCTCATCATGCTCACGCCAATATCATCACTAATGGAAGTTCATCCAAAAGCAACACAACGATCGAATGATTCTTCATCAATCAAAGAATCTACAAAGTCAAAGACTTAAAGAACTTCATCGATATTGATTTCCAACGTCAAAAGCGTGTGAGCATGTTGAAGAATGACGTGGAGACATTGGAGCGTGAAGCGCACTGAAGCGAGGCGATGCGAACAACAACATACTATCACTTTCACCACAAAGAACAATGATCAAAGAACAAAGTTAAAGATGACGTCGAAGCTTAACCGTTCAAAGATAACTATCTCTACACCTTTGGGAGATTGTTCGAATCAAGGCAATTCCTTTCACAAGAAAGAAGAATGCGAAGGCGTCTGACTACTATTACATCAACGCCTTCACCGTTTACATTCATATATACTTGAGGGGAGATTGTTGGAATCACTCTAGCAATATTTCAAGTATTTATATTTCATATGTAATAGGTAGCTTTGTTATGGCCTTTATGTTTGTTTAAGGTCAAGCTTATGTAGAAGGCCCATAAGCTTGATCCAAGCCCAATAAGGAATAGGGAAGGAGAGGGAGTGTTGCCCTAGCTCCTTGCCTATAAATACATTGTAATAACCTTCATTTGAAGGTTGGTTGTTCAAGTTATTCTCTTTCACTCACTCTTTTCCCTTAACCGGTATTACTATTACGTGTGTGTGTGTGTTTAGCTTGTTCATCCGCCTTCATCTCTTTCTCTATAAGCTTGTGTTGTAAAACTAGTGACCTAACATATTGTCTTAGGTACGTATTACATTACAATATTACCTACGAAAGCTTCAAGGTGTAACCCTAGTGATAAGTCTAGATCCCTCGTATTATTTCATTAATAATATTGGAGCTTGAGTTTTGTGTTTATTTGTGTTTATTCTCATACATCATATAATTCGTCTTCTAAAGTATTACTTAAGTAAATTCCGCTTGCTTGATAATATCATACAAAATATCATTGACACAAGGAGAGTGTCCTAGATCCATCAAAAGTTGTCATTTTACCAAAGTTGAAGGGTGAGAGTTGTCATTTTATAAAAGTTGAAAGGTATACATTTTCTTTTTATGAAAGTCAAAGGGTATAAGTTGTCAATTCATAGAGGTCAAGGGTATAAACCGTAAGTACTTGGAATTATAAGGGTATAACGTGTAACATTTATTTAATACTTAATAACCCGGGAAATAATAAACTTATATACGATATAGTCTATTTTCACTAACGAAAAATCGAACTATAAAGAAATAAAACATAATAAACATTTTCATACAATAACTTTTGAAAAGACTTCATGTTAAACCGTTCAACATTTAATCGTCAACAAAACGCTTGTGATTAACATCACATATATTTGAATACGAATGCTGAAACTTGACATATCAACTCAGGTCACATGTCGGAGCCGTTTATTCCCACAACCTGATTTATTTACAAAACAAACTATTGTATCATCAAGGTGAGTTTATAGTCTCACTTTTTACTTGTTTTTCAAACTCGTGGGGAGATACATGCTACAAACCCGAACACAAGTATTTTTCTATGCTACACCTACACCTGATTGCTATTGCTTAAGTTACTTACACATGCCACTAAAAGTCCCTCATATCATGAACCATTAATCACTTTATAAGTGAACGCGAATATAGTGAATATATCTATTGGAAGTTGACGCCCCATTTGTGTTAGCCGGTCAGGTAACCAAATGCACTTTATTTGAGGAAAAACAGGAGAATTGGAAAACTCCTTACACAAGGGCACGGTTGCTCACATCATCATTATGATGTTTGTAACCCTGTTATTATGACAAATACATTACACCTGTTAAGGTTTGTGTTCATGAGACTTAAGGCAATATGATGTGCAACGATATTATAAATTTTACTACTTTTCAACTTGTGTTCAAATGATTACTATAAAAATACTATGAATTCACTCAACCTTTGTGTTGACATTTTTAGCATGTTTATCTCAGGTCCATAAAGAATGAGGATGGCACGGAGGGGCACGAATACTCAAGAAAGCTATAATATATTTTATCATTCGAAAAGTTATTTTATAAACTACAAAACTACTGGGACCTCATTTTGTAAACTTTGATATTTATATAAAACGAATGATAAATCTTTCAAAACGACACAATTCGAGTTCGTTTTCTATTTTTATAACAGTTGTGCCATCAAATAACACCCAGCTTGAATTTCGTTGCGTATCACGAAATTAGGTGTTACTGCCACAGAGGGGTTGCAAATTCGAGATTTCTAGGCCAAAATGGGTTCAAGCTTCGAACTCATGCGAGCCAGCGTGACTGCGGACACGAATCTGACTCCAAGCCTCGCACACGTGCGTATATTTTCTTCTGATTCGAGTTTCCTTTTTCCAGATTATGTGTAAATCTATTTAAGGAATAGATTTGAAACTTATTAACAAAGTTTACTGAATATATTTTGTGTACATAAAAGATATATATCACGTTTATTATATAACAGATTTGTATATCGGGTTATTTTTTAGCAAATATACTGTCTTGGTGACCAAGACATGTTTACGCTATAAAATAAACTGTTCTCATTCAGTTTTCGATACAGGAAAGTACGCTGCTCCTATTCACGTTTTCCAGCAACACTTTCGTTCAGAAACGCACACCTTTCCGTGATATTTCAGGCAAGTTGTCAGGTCTGGCGTACAACAGCTTTGGACATTGTACCCTGGGAAACAGACGACGAATCTGTTTTAATGGAATCGTGTTAAACACGAGCCTCGTTCCATGACCTTTTACTGCTTTCTTTTATATATCGTTATAGAGTCTGTCTTCTGCTTCTACCCATTATGTCTGTTATTTAATTTACTGTCGCTTATTTCTATTAATTTTATTTATTGTGATTATAATCTGATTTTCATAAATAAAAGTGTACACCGTTTCCCACAGTCTTAAAACAGATTCTGTTTAACCGAATTTAAAAAAAAAAACACTTTGTTAAAATCGGATTAATTATTAACAGATTTTTATAAATTGTTTTATGTCGAAACCTTGTTGAGTTTCTTTGAAAATCAATTTCAATTAAACAGATTTAAAAATACATATTTGGATTACAGATCTATAACATGTTTTTTAAGCAGTTGTTATTATCAGTTTATAACGAAACCAAGATTGAGTTTCTATTAAACTCATTTACTCGATCCATCAAAACCAAGATAGAGTTTTGTTGAATCAGATCTGGTACAAGTAGATACCATTTACAACAGTTTGTTTAACTGTTTGTGTTTGAATTTTCGGGATGACAAACACCACTACCCTCTCTGTGACTACTCTCGTGAACGAGCGTGGCGGTGCTTGATTACTAACACGATTGCTAATCATGCCGAGAAACCGAGAGAAATTCAACGGGCGAATTTTAAGAGGTGGCAGCAGAAGATGTTCTTCTATCTCACTACTTTGAACCTTGCGCGGTTCTTAAAAGAAAACCCACCTAACGTGGATCCTCCTGCGAAGGTCAATCCTCTAATCAACAAAGTTGTTCAAGCCTTTGAAACATTCAAAATTTTGTGTCACAACTATGTTACGAATGGTTTGGTGGATTCTTTGTACAACGTGTAATCGCAAGACCAAGACCGCCAAAGAATTATGGGAGTCATTGGAGCATAAGTACAAGCGAGGATCTTGGTACAAAGAAGTTCGTGGTAGCTCATTTTTTGGATTACAAGATGGTTGATTCAACGAATGTGATAAGCCAGGTTCAAGATCTGCAAGTTTTGCTACACGACATTCATGTTGAGGGAATGACCTTGAGTGAAACTTTTCAAGTTGCTGCTGTTATTGAAAAGTTACTTCCAAGCAGAGTAGAATTTAAGAACTACCTAAAGAATAAGCAAAATGAGATGAGTGTTGTAGACTTGGTTGTTCGTCTTCGTATTGAAGGGGACAACAAGTTGGCTCAGAAAAACACTTATACGCCTGATTCTGCCAAGGCAAATATGGTTGATGATAAGGATTTAAAAGGTACACTTTTAAGGGGTCATTTAAGCCCTTAATTACCCACTTTTATATCCGTTACTGCTTAATTTTGTTCCTTTTCACTTTTTAGGTCTCTTGGAAGCAAAATGCTGGAATGATGCTTATTTGGACGAAAAGGAGTGAATATATGAAGAAAATGGCAAAGTCAAGATCGAAGACACTCAAGCTGCTAAATTTAAAGCTGACGGCGTCCCAATCAAAGGGCGACGCAGTCCCCTTATACGAACTAAGATCTCAGATGGCTCAGTAGACTTTTTGCTAAAATACACCTGACGGAGTCAAGCTTTCAAGAGGAAGGGCGTCACTAAGACTTTTCATCTCAGACGGCCTAGATCCAGAATCAGACGACGTCCCTACTGAAGCCCGACGGCGTCACAACTACAACGTGACACCGTCCCAACGATGACTTGGCCAAAACGAAAACCCTAATGACGGCGATCTGACGGCGTCCCACATATAAGGCGACGCCATCGCAAGTGTAAAATTATATATAGAAATCGAATTTTTAGAATTTTAGGAGGTAGACTTGTGGAGTAAAAACCCTAAACGTTTGTAGTCTGACTTGGACAGTATCTTAGGGTTCCCAAACTCTATTTTACATCAAGATAAGTGTTTTACTTCATTGATTTCATTATGTCTTCCATTGTATGTGTGTATGCTTGCGTGTTTAACATGTCCGGCTAAATTTCTTGTGTGTTTGCTTAGATCTATGAAACCTAGTTATTAATTATTGATTTGTTGTCTCTTATCTTAATTGTAAATGGCTTAGGAGTGCACTAGGCTATCGTTGTGTTTAAATGCTTGATTAATCTTTGTGAACCTTAGTTTATGAATCACTTAGCGGATTTCGTAGTCTAAACATCCAAAGATAACTTTAAAGTTAGTTTATGATTAATCTAGAGGATTTCATAGGCAATAACCTTAAGGTAGTCTCAAAGAGTTAGGGAAAAAGGCATACCCTACGACCTTAGCAAATACAACGCGTTAAGAATAAGGACGTGACAATTCAACCACCAATAAAAGATAACTAGGGAGTAATAGTATCTAGGTAAACACATTTTTAATCATCATACGATCACACATCAAAAAGACATAGACTACCCATAGTATTAGATAATTAGAATAGTAGAAGTAATCGGTAGAAGTACCACCCCCCAAATCCAAACCCAGAGATTTTACCTTTAGCTTTCTAAAAAAATGTAAAAAGATTAAAAAAGAATCTTCCTCAACCTCAACCTTAGCGTAGTATACTTCTCACTAGCATTCCTATTCCCCTAGAGAACGATATCAATCCCTGAGGCTTACCCAATACTACACTATAATGATTAGGTTCACTGCCTACGGTGTTGAAAAACTTGCTCGACGAAAAGGAAGTTCTTTTGACCCCGAACGCGCCTTGTACGCGCATCAAGTTTTTAGCACCGCTTCCGGGGAATAGAATAGCTAGTTAGATTTCTATCTCGTTTAGGTTCCCTTGCTTGATTCCTATCAAGTAAGATTTTTGTTCATTTTTAGCTTCCTCGTAGTCTATCCCCCTTCTTCGTGACTTTGTTCGTAAATCCCATCACTCACCATGATTCGCATCTTTCACCGTAGAAACTTAGCACTACCCGCTCCCAATCCGCCTCCTAATCTCGAAATAAATGCAATCCCACAAAACCTTTCACTCGTTCACTACTTTGGAAATCACCTAGGGCATAATGAAATAAATTGGCAACAACATAGTCCTTTCTATGACTCGGATTCCGATGAATAATTTTACTATGGAGAGGCACTTGATAATGGGGACGTCATCGATGAAGTTAATTTTGAAATGGAAGAAGACCCCTCCCAATGTTTTGACCCTAGGTGTAGAATTGAGGTTGATGGCACCTTTAACATGCAATTCCCTTGTAAAATAGGATTTGAAAGTTTTGATGCTAACTTGCACACATTCTTACCTTTAAACTTAATCTCAAGAAATCTATATGATAAATTTAAGGTGAATGAATTAGCCTATCAAGGGGACAATGTTGTTGATGCGGTTACTTACTTGGATGTGTTTGTTGGAAGTTTTGCCTATGTGGTTGAATTCATGGTCTTAGAAGATTTAGGAGAATTCATTGATGGAAGCCTCACTCAAGTAATATTTGGAACATCCTTTAAGAGAATGACTAAGTTGAATGAACGGATGATTGATGGTTTAGTCACATTCTCCGATGGAGTTGAGGATTTTGTCTATCAAATGCCCCGTACGCACCCTAGGTTTAAGCACAAAGATATAGAGGCATGCAATCGGATGGCTCCTATTCTGATACTTAGTGAAAGAGACAAACAACGGAGACTTAGGCATACTTATGAAAAAAATGAAATGCACTATAAGAAATGCCTAGAGTTAGGAGATGAGTACATAAAAAGTGAGAAAACATTGGAATGGCTTAGATATGGGCATGTAAGCGTGCACGGGACAACGTAGGAGTATGACTTCGAGTCTAGCTACAAGACTCATAAATAAAGAAAAGCGCTTCGTGGGAGGCAACCCATGCTTAATTGTTTGCTTGTTTGTGTGTCATATATCTTTTCATTATTGTATCTTCTCATGTTTGGATTTGTGAAAATGCTTTATTTTGTCTTTAACCTCGTCTTAATTACATATAAAGGTATTTTACAAAAGGATAAGTGTATGGAGGATTACACACGTTTTTAAAATAAAGTGAACATGAGAACTACGAGTATTGAAATTGATATATATGTATGTTTGTTAGAGTCAAATGCTTGTATCGAGTCATAGTGGATGTTTTGCAGGAATTTTTCCAGATTTTAAAGGTGTAATTTTTCTAGAATTTTTCCAGGAAAACGCAGCAGACCAGTTTCTATCAGGATAACCTGACGACGTCAAGAGGAGCAGAAACAGATTATAAAAGTTTTCTCGTTTTCTGTGCTAAGTATAAATTTTTGGAAATTCTCAGGTCTTAATTTTCCAAAAAATCTGCAAACATCCATTCCACAAGCATTATATCCTAGTGTAGTTGAGTCATATATAGTTTTACCGCCGATTTTACGCGAAGGTTTCGTCTATTTTCTTAAAGTGTGCAGGTTTTATTTATCAAGAAGAAACATAATATTGGAAGAAGCTTTTCACGCATACGTTCTTCTTATGAAAGAATTTAACCACTACTTCACACGGATCCTACCGAGCTAATCAGGGGAGTACTAGTTTCTTTCTCTTTTAATTACCTTCCTTTATCATAACTTTGATACTTTCGGGGAACATTGGGGACAATGTTCAGTTTAAGTGCAGGGAGGGAGAATAAAACAGGAACTTTGAAATTATGCTTATCCTTGATTATTTGTCTTTTCCTAGTTCATTTGTGTAATAAGCTATGAGAAATATTTGTTAGGGCAATTTTAGCACCAAATTTAAATTTTTTTATGACATGTACGAGTGGGACTTTAGTCTTAATAAAGCGTCTCATGGATAGGATTTATATGACTAGCACAAAAACCGTTTACCACTCAAATTTCACCTCAAAAATGTGAGGTTCGCTCCTAGATCTACAGGAATTAAAGCATTCACCTTTAATTTTTTATGACATGTACGAGTGGGTTTGGCTGATGTGATCCTTGGAATAAAGATCATACGAACTCAAAATGGACTTGTGTTAAGTCAAGCACATTATGTGGACAAAATTCTTGTTAGTACAAATAAGCCGTAAAAACGTTTATTTATATTTTACGATCTTCTAATGTTTTGTCGATAACAAACGTAAAATCATTTTAACGAAACAAATAAAATACGTAAATGGTTTGAGCCAATAGTTTACTAACACGCTTACGTTTTCACATAAAACAATAAACAAGTAATAGTGCTTTCATAATTTAGTAATACATATGTACAACAACTAGTGTTTACATATTGGGTAGATATCTACATACTTAGTATGTATTATAATGGGTAATATAATGGGTAGAAGTTTAAGTATTTGACTCATTGACTAAATACATTGAATATAGTTAGGTAAAACCAAAAGTCCATAACCCATACCCATAACCCATTGCATGACATCATGCATAAGTCATAATGGGCATTACCCATGACCCATGGAGCTAACCTATAACCCATGGACTAGATGCATTGCATCTTCTAGATACATTGTATCTACTTGGATACCCATGGTCCAAAGTCTAGGACCCATGACCCATGACCTAAAACCCATGGGTAAAGAGGAGCATCTCACGGATCCCTCTAGATACACTAGACGGATCCCTCCAACAAGAGATATGTGGGATCCATGGAACAGTAGCATGTTTTCTTCTATAAATAGTGAGCCATTTCTTCATTGTAGGTTGCCACTCCTACACATACTTTCACCTAGTATTTTAAACTCTCTAACCTCAGATCCAAAGGATCTTTCTATGTGGTTTGTGTTTGTTTTTGTGTGGTCCTCTAGGTTCCTCTTAAAGGCGAGATCACCACCTCTTGAAGTCGAGCAAGCTCAAGTCCATGAGTTGCCATGCTTCGTCATCATCAAGACTACTGAGGTTCTCTTGTTGATAGTTCTTTCTTCCTCATTAGAAGTGTTGTGTCAAAGGCATTAGTGAAGGATGCTAAAAAGGTCAAGAAAAAGGAATTAGTGAAAGGTACTTAACGTCCATGTCAAAGGCATTAGTGGAGGATGCCAAAAGAGTCAAGAGAAGGCATTAGTGAAAGGTTTCGAACGTCCGTGTCAAAGGCATTAGTGAAGAATGCCAAAGGGGTCAAGCCGAAGGCATTAGTGAAAGATGCCAAGGGTGTACAATCGATATGGTGTATCGATGTACAAATAGAGATAGGTTGTATCCAAGGATTTTGATATCCTTGATGATGTTGTAATAAAGAGTTGGTCTCCTTTGGGATAGGTGTGGTGTAGTGTTGGGTAGTAGTTCCTCCTTTGTAATGGAACTCGGTATCTAGCCTTGTACCGGATAAAGTGTAGGCGACGTAGTGATAGGTTTGGTTCTACCTTGTGGAAGAACCCGGTGTCTAGCCTTGTACTGGAAAAATATTAGGCGACGTTGTGAAGGCTTCTCCGCCATAAGGAGTTGTGTCGTGTAGTGCTAATGAACTCACGAGTAGGTGACTCGAAGAGTGGAGTAGGGCAAGGAAGGTGTCCTTGTAGCCGAACCACTATAAATACTTGTGTCGTGGTTTTGTGTTTCTTACTCTTTACCTTTACATTACATACTTACATATCTATCTATCAACGTCCAACATACACATCTAAATAGATTGGCATAAGTCGATCTAAATATTTTAAAACGAAGTTTTAATCGGTAAAACTATTAACCCCCTTCTAGTTTTCCATAATTGGCATTAGAGCTTCGCTACCAAGTTTCTTAAGAGATATTGTACTTTTAAAACTTGACATGATCTATGTATGATTGAAAACTACAAGGAAGGAATTTCCTTAAAAACAAAAGGTCACGTTTTAAAATCATCATATTTTATAATGTTGGACAATGATAGATCTTTCTAATATTTTCTTTGTTGAGATTTCTCCATACTAGGATTTGGGCATCCTAAGAAGATCATGAAGAATTTCTCTCTAAATACTTCTTTCCTTAAAAAGAATATTTAGCAAATGTATGATCTTTAATAAATTACAAATAAATTTTTCTCTTTTATATTTGCTTTCTAGATAAATTAATAATGTCATCCTTTTTGTTTAATCATGATTAAGTCTAAGTAGTATCGTTACGCTCTCTTAAAATCACTAAAGTAGTTATCTATATTGAACTCATCATCAAGAATGGTATTCTTCGTTGATCTCTATATACAAAACTACAAACTAGTGATAATGATATATCGGCTATTCGAGAGCTGATGAGTGCTTATTCACTCATCATTTTTTGTCAAATCTGAACTGCAAAACATCTAAAAACACTCCGAAATGCATCAAAATACTGGAAATATCTCAAAATTGTGTTTTATATGTTTCAGATGCAAAAGTATTGTAAACAAATGAAAAACGAACAAAGATTGCATAATTGGCAGTTTCAGTCCCCCGATTTTCAAAAATTGTCAGAAATAGTCCCCGAGCACGTATTTTAAAGAAAAGTCACCAAAGGTCCTTTTGAAATCATAAATTTTCATAATTAGTCCTTTGGTGAAAAGTTCAAAAGTTTTGAGAAATTACGTTTTGATCCTCGGATTTTAAAATGATCATGTTTAGTCCTTGGAATTTCACATTTGGCAAAATGGTCCTTAACCTATTTGAGATTTACAAGTATAGCCCTTGGATCACTTTTCGAATTTCATATTAGGTCCACGAAAATCGAGAATGTGCACTGATTGGTCCCTAGAATGTCTAAATGTACTCAAGTTTAATCCTAAAACTAAATCCAATAAATCCCAGCCCAATAATAACCCAACCCAACCATTAACCCGACCCACACCCTCTCCTCTTTTCCCTCCCAAAAACATCTTCTCTGCTTCCCATAAACCCTAACCTTTTCACCTTTCTCTGCTACCCAGAAAACTCACCACCCCAAAACACTTCACCTCCAAACTCTCTTTACCCAGCTACACAAAACCTAACTCACCCTTAATCCTCTTTACCCGTTATACCCAAATCCCAAACCCACTATCACTCTTTCCTCTTTCCATGATCATCCAAGTCAGCAATCCAAGTCAAAAGACCCAAGGGATGGCTCAGATTCACTCTCTCATGTACCTACTTTATGGACGGCTGGATTAAGCTCAAAGAAGCACATTTGGAGTTTGGCTGCTTTTCCTTCTCACATAACAAGCACACAAGAGAGAAGATTTGAAGACCTTAGTTATAGTATAAATAGGATTCATATGTAGCCATTGAAAGGCACCCCTAGTTTTAGTCTTAATTCAGTTTTTTAAAATTCAGTTGTAGTTCTTTTTATTTCATCAATGAAAAAGTCTTGTTTTTTTTTTCAATTCTGTCTTATAGTTGCTTGATTACTGTCAAATGCTTATTGTGATTTAAATTTTCTTTTACATTGCTAATTCTGATTCACAAAAGGGAGAAGCTAAATTTAGTTTTTTTCAAAGTTAGTTTTTAAGCTAATAGCATATGTAAAGGGGTGTTTGTTTTAAGTTATAAAATAGTCAAAAACTTGTTTTACCCGTTTGACTTCTGAAGTCAAAGTCCCTTTTCAAGTTTTAAATCATTTGTTAGAAGTAGGAGTTAATGGGGTAAGTTTTGCAAAAGTTTGGGTACCAAAAAAGGGTTGTATACATCTTTTGGATCTTTGCAGACAGACAATGAAGAACTCTACCGATCTTGGGCTTATTTCTCAGCTCAGTTGGTTCTTAAAATAAGCAAGCTTAGTTTTTTGTTACTACCTGTAATTCCACATCAGTTTAGATTAAGTTTTTGTGTTCAAAAAAAACTTCAACTGGTTTGAATTTAAAAGACAAAACTGTCATTTTAGTTTTTTTGTTTTTCTACATCAGTTGAGATAAAGCCTCAAATTAAGCTGATTATAGCTTATTCCTAAGCTGTGTTAGTGTCTTTGTTTTGGTTTTTCAATATAACTTTTATTGTGCAGCTTGAAATTCGGTTTTGCAGCTTAAAAATAAGCTTGAACAGCCCCTCAGTCGTTTTGAGGCCGCAACCACCACTCAGTCACACCATTTTCATTATCTTAATGAGAGTTTTCCGACTTATTTAAGGACTTGGATAGTAGTTTTAGGTAACTTGGCCTTAGAAGCTTAACTCGTTTCCTCTAGCTTATCAAGTGCATTTGGATAGTTTACTTTTAGCCTCGCAATCTCGGTTAGGACCTCCCATAGTTTAAGCCTCATATCCAAACTGTTTTCCTTTTTTTTTGCAATAGGCTTAATGTTATCAAGTTTAGTTTAGCTTGAATTCCATTACTATACATCGCTTATTGCTTATTTGGACCAAAAGTCATTAAGGAGTGTTTGGTGTGCTAATTTAAAACCACTTATCTTATAAGTCGGTTCAAAAAAGAAAGTGTTTTGTTTAGAGTTGTTGTTTAAAGTTGTTAGTTGTAAAATTTTCAAATTTGCCTCAATAAGTTGTCATTCTGACTTATTGAGAAAGTTTTATAAGTTATTAGTTTTGACAAAGGTGTTCATTTTGATTGTTGTGTCAAGATTCACAAAGAAAATCAAAAAAAATGTTTCAAAAAAGGGTGGTGGTGGGACTCGAACCCCGTCTCCCACTCAAAGCACATGACCACTTCACAACACCACACAACCAAGCGCCTTGGGACTTGTCTCGTTATATTCTTGCACAATCAACATTTTAAGGACATCTTGGCAGTTTAGGATATAAGCTAAATAGAGCTTATTTGTAGCTTATTTCATAAAACAACTACCCAGTTTTTTTATTTTTCTTAGGACCAGTATTACTCAGAGTACTTTTTGTGATTTTTCCAAATTTTTCTTAATTAGTTTAATATTTTTAATCAATTAATTAGATTAAAATAGTTTTTAATTCGTAGTAATTAATTTAAAAGTTAAAAAAATTCCCGGCTTTTTTCTAAAATTATTTTTAGTCATTTAGAACGTAGGAAAATTAATTTCACACCCGTAGCCCTTAAATTGCAAAACTTTTACGTTTATGGCTCGGGTTGTTTCCCGGTTTTTACGTTTTTACGTTTTTGCACCCTAGAACTTAGTGTAGCTTCGTTTTATCATTCCTTAGGCTTAGTGATAGTTTATTTGTAGTTTATTAGGGTTCCTTGCCTTAATTACCTTCCGTTAATTAATTTGTAGAAGCGTAACTCAAAACAAACAAATCATTAAAACCAATTCAAGTTCAAATCACGAAACTCAACGAATCCTTCCATTCACACCTCGTTGGGACACGACCGGGAAATCACTTTCCGGTATCACTTTATCACACCCATGAGGTTTGCACGTTGACCTTTTTCCTAAAGGGTTAATTTGTCGAATTTTACGGTTAATTTGATATATTGATATTGTGTTTTCACCACTCACTTCACAACGAATCAAATTTTGGCGCTTGCTGCGGGAGGTGTGTTGCGACAATATCGTGAAGTTTTGCGATTAGTGACTTGAAGAACCTTCCTCGTGAAGTTATTGTTTTTATAAAATACAAAAATACAAAAATATTTTTCTTTTCTTTGTATATATATGTAAAAGATTAAAATACAAAAGATTTTCCTTGTTGTTTTAAATAATATAGAAGGCACAATCAATATAACATTCTCAATCGAGGTGTTATCATTATAAGTTCGAACAAAAGATTTAAAACTTGCCTTTGTGTCGCTCGTGTTTTGGTTTACTTTTATCGGTTTAACAAAGCTGTGTGAGGGTATAAGGGCTACCGACATTAAATTGCGGTGAAAAGAGACGGGTTTTAATAAGCTTCATGACCTAATAAAGTCTCTCCGCTCCTTTGTGCGTTTACTTATAAGTGATCATTTCACGTGGGATTATTGGTTTAAGTTCACTTTGTCGTTTTGCCTCGATTTTGTTTTAATTGGATTTGTTATTATCTTTCAATAAAACCCAAAAGATTCTTTTTCCTCATTATCATAATTCTCTTGTTTCCTCGAGTTACGTCTAGTGCATGCTTTTCGTTCTTCTAGATCATTGAGCCCTTTTCGTGATCTAGTAGAAATTCCTAGAAGACGTTCTCATAGGCGTCTTTGCCGAATAGTCGAACCCGAGATTCGTACTATTCCAAACAACATTATGGTGAGCGAGCGAACTATGGCGGAAATGCTCCGTGCACCCACCGAGGGTTATGGGGATGCCATCGTTTTACCACCAATCAATTCGATCACTTTGAATTGAAGACGCACTTGATCAACTTGTGTCTACGAATCAATTCCACGGGTTTGATCGAGAAGACCGTATGCACACATCCGTTGGTTTAACAAGTTGACCTCAACCATCAATTACAAGGATGTGCCACAAAAGTGATCAAGCGATGCTATTTCCGTTCTCACTTGAGGGGCAGGCCCGGTTTGGTGGAAAAGAACCCCTCGAACCATCGAAACTTGGGAGGATCTTGTTCAAAAGTTTGTCAATTATTTCTTTCCTCCATCAAAGACAACTAATCTTAAAATGAAATTTCGGATTTCGTCAAAATTTCGATGAAAACTTTGGAGAGGCATGGGAGAGATTCAAAGATCTCCTCGAAATGCCCCATCATGAATTCACGGAGCTTCAACAAGTTAATATCTTTTATAATGGGTTGAGCAGTAGCGATCAAGATTCTTTGAACGCAGACGCGGTGGCAATATCTTGAATCGTAAGCCTAAAGATGTGATTGAGATTTGCGAAATAAAATCAAAAGTTCCTATTTCTCGCAACAAAGTCAATATTCGAACACTCGCTTCTTCATCCGGTAACTCTTCCGAGTTAGCGCTCAGTTAACCGCTCTAACGGACGTCATCCGTTGTATGATGAAAGAGGTAAAGGAAATCAAAAGCGAAATTCATAAACCGGAACCAATCAAAGCCGTGAACAAGGTGTGTGAAACTTGTAGTGGTCCACACGCGTATTATGATTGTCAAGAAATCGATGCTTCTTTTACCAAGCTCCGTAGCTTCAGTAAACCACAATCAATACCGACCACAAGCGATCCTCAATACTGTGCACCTAGCGGTATGACACCACCGGTTTTCCTCTGTGCAAAACCATGGCAATCGAATCGTTTGTTCCAAATCAAGGACAAAACTTCAATAACTCTCAAAATTTCAATCGAGCGGAACAATTTCAACCAACCATATCAAGCTCCAAATCGGCAAAGTTATCAACAACCTTCTCAAGCTCCCTACCAAATGACTTCATGAAAATTCTTGAGTCAAGCATATGTTCAATGCAAACTCGGATCAATAACATGAGAGTTGAGCTAAAAAGGAAATTGATACCACAATGTTTCGCGAGACAAATGAGTTGAAGAATATGATGAGCGGTTTCATGAACATGAATATGAAAAAGCTTCGTCATCTTACGGAGGACTCCCAAGCAATACAGTTCCTAATCCAAATGCCGAGTTGAAAGCCGTCACCACTCGTAGTGGTAAGGCGCACAATGGACCTTCGACTCCAATGCCTCCTCCACGGGAGCAATGAGTCAAGTTACCAAGGATACAACGGACAAGGTGCATTTCTCAAGCCCACAAGTACCGCACACATCCCACTTCGGTATTCAAGCTTTAAGTCCGGAACCCGAAGTTCAAGACAGTCGAGCCGAAATGAATTCCGTCCCGGCTCAAAAGTCTAGTCGGCTTCCTTACCCATCAAGATTGCATGATGAGAAGCTCAAAGACAAAACCAAAGAGCAAATGGAAAAATTTTCTAAATTTTCAATGAAGCGCACTTTGATATAAGCTTCGTTGATGCTCTCGTTCTAATGCCCAAATTTGCATCCACGCTTAAAGGCATCTTGAGCAACAAAGATAAGTTATCCGAGATGGCTAAACCCTCTCAATGAGCAATGCTCGTGATCATTCTCAAAAGCTTCCCAAAAGCTTGAAGACCCGTGAGTTTTAATCCGTGTGATTTCTTGGGATGGTTCAATGCTCGCCTTGGCGATCTTGGCGCGAGCATTAACCTCATGCCACTCTCGGTATGGAAGAAATTGTCTCTTCCTAAACTTACATCCACTTGTATGACACTCGAGCTAGCGGACCGTACCCAAACTCGTCCACTTGGGATAGCCGAGGATGTCGTGGTGAAAGTGGGAAAGTTTCACTTTCCCACCGACTTTGTTGTAGTAGACTTTGATGCGGATCCTAGAGTTCCCTCATCTTGGGAGAGCTTTCTTGAGAACAAGCCGTGCTCTAATTGATGTATTTGCTGAAGAGTTGACCATACTGGTTGACAACGAAGAACTCACGTTTAATATCAACCAGAACTCCAAACCTCTATACAAACATAGTGTTGCCACAATTGATCAAAAATCTGAAAGAATCAATGCAGCACTCTCAAATTTCACGGTTAAGAGGAGCCATCAAAAACATGCTGAGCTTAAAGCTTTGAAAATCAACCCTGGTTCAAACAAATGGTTTGAAAGTTGTACCAAGGAATTCAATAGTGTTCTTGATGATGATAATCTAGAATCGGAGACTTTATCGGAAGTGGTGGAAATTGATAGCTCTAAGAGCACACCACTTGTCCCACCTCCGGAATCAGTTTATCGTATTGAGTTTGTTAACTCTGTGAATGAAACCAGACTCTCTTCGGTTTCATCTGGATTGGATGATGATGTTTGTGATCCAATGGGAGACATTCTTCCCATTGAAGAATTGCTCAACAATGATCCATCATCCCCTAGTCTTACTATCTCCGACTCTTCCATCCCTTCTCTCACTCCGGATGAGGAAGATGACAACTTTTGGAATGAAGTCGATGCCTTTCTTAGTGATGAGTCGATTCCAACAGGAATTGATAATACTTACTTTGATTCGGAGGGGGACATCCTTTTTCTGGAAAATCTGTTGATTGAAGAACCGTTTCCAACCCTCCCTCTTGGAAATTCATTGACAATCACCACACAAACTTCAAGACTAAGCTTAAAAATGTCAAAATTGGTGATTTGTTGTTTCTCGATGAGGAATGGACTTGCATTCTCATGCACATCTTTGTTCCATTCTTCACGAGATGGTGTGGTTGCTCTTTCCTTTTCTCTTTCGGGAATGAGGACACCATCTTTGACCCGGTATCATCCTTTATAGTTTCTACTATTAACAATACCGCGGTTGTATCTCGTCGGTGTGGAACTTTCGATGTTCATATGTTTATTAACACCGTGAGCGAAAGTCCGATCGAGATTGGTTTTCCACGTTGCTTCCCAAGAACCAATAAATCTTGGTCGAGTCAAGCGAGCGACTCGGGAATCAAAAACAGTAGCACACTATATGGGTTTTCACCCGTATTTCTGACTTCTTTCTACTTTCTACCACCCTAGTGTGGGGGAGTTGCCCCCCGCTGTTGTACATAAGTTTTCTATAAAAAAAAAAAAAATCAAATAATGGCCGTAGTATTTCCCTTTTACGTTCTATGTTTCGGCATAACCGCCGGTACTTTGAATATTGAGGGTGATAACACTCAGATTGTGCATGTTTTTAGTAGCATTGTTTGTACTTTTATATCTGTTATTTGGTTATATTTGTGTGATTTTAGCACTTAATCGTATCTAGAGATGTTTGTCTAGCATTCATAACCAAGTGCAGGGAAATGGAGGAAAATGTGGAAATATGCGGTTAATCAAGATTCCGCCTCAAGAAAGCTAAATCCAAGTACCTTTGAAGACCTTAGTGATTGAAGAACCAAGTTCTACAAGTCGAGTGAAGAGTAAAGTTCAAGTTTCATGTCTCAGAAGATCCAACCGGATCCGGTTACACCTTAGGCCGAATCGGTTGGCATTTGGTGAATACATGTTTTGCCATGACCGACCGATCGGTCGCAACCCGCAACCGGATCGGTCGATGTGTTATTATTGAAGACCAACCGGATCGGTTGGTCGATGACCGATCCGGTTGGAGAAGCTGCAGTTGTCAAATCTTCATCACTAAGCTTCCCCTTTGCATCCAAACGATTCTAGGTCCTTCTCTTGGTGTATTCTAGTCCCTTCCTTACTCCTTGGAGGCCAAGTCAAGCATTTAACACCCTAGGCCTTGGAATTAGTATAAATAGAGGCTAATTGTGAGCATAATAGACACACTTCAATTACAAAGCTCTCTACTCATCAAACCAAGCCTTAACCTCCTGAAATTCGTCCTTAGAAAGCCAGAAAAGTTTGGAGTTCCATAAGTTCCACCGTTGGAAGCCAAAACACTAAGAAGTCCACCACGATCCTTTGGGAATCATTACTTCATCATTTGTAATCTTATTCCAAGCATTGTAAGACTTTCAATCATGTTTTCTAATGATCAAAGTTATGAGTTTATGTTCATGTTTGCTATGAGTGGCTAGTTTCTTTATACACTTGCTTAAATGATGTTGATTATTATATGATTAGTTAGTGATTGTGTTAACATGTTTTAATTCAATTTCAAGTTGATTCTAAGATCCAATTGTGCTAAAGTTTCATAGTGACATTTGTTAATCAAGTTTGGCTAATTGGTAACTATCGTTGGGGTCGAAAGAACTTCGTATTATTCAACTAGTCATAATCATTTTGTCTATGGATGATTGTTTTACCCATTATTCTTGATTATACAAAGGAACTAAGGTGTGGTTGTAATAGAAACGCTTTTGATTATCAAATTGGATTGGTTGGAAACATCTAAATGGTCGTAAGATTAGTTGTTGAAAATTAATTGTAGCCTTTTGTCTATGATCGGGTACCTTTTGTATTGACCATTTCTTAAGCAATTTGATGAACAAGTGGATGTTTTGTGTTTAAGTTTATGAAAGTAGACTTATGAAACTTGAATTGATCTTGAATTGATTGGTTAAACTTAAAGCTTGTTTTTATGAACTAAAATCTTGACGAAGGTTTAACTTGTAAGAACAATAGATTAGTTTTCAACTAATTATCACAACCAACATGTTAAGTAGTTAATACAATCACATTAATCTATGATATGATACTAGTTTGAGCAAGTGTAGTTTTAATCATCCGAATTTCATTATATCTATTTGCTTTGTTATATGTTTTGATAGACTCGTTAATTCAAACTTGTGCTCGATTCACTCAAATCCTCGCGAACGATCCCGACTTACCTTCATAATCTTGCTATAACGGACGAGTATACTTGCTCGTATGTGTTATTGGTAAAATTGGTAATTCACCTTTATAAATTTAAAACTTGCACCTACCGGGCACATCAAGTTTTTGGCGCCGCCGGGATTTGATTGTGTTTCAACAAGTTTTGAATTTCCTCACCAATTTTAAAAAAAAAAATTTTTTCACGAAACCTTAATCGGATCCGTTGCCCTCAACCGAATCGGTTACGAGTTTACCCATCATTCAACAGTCGACCGATCGGTCGCATCCCGCAACCGATCCGGTTACCTTCCTCTGCTCCATATAAACCGTTTTGTTGTTTGTCCGTGTGTTTAGATATTGCCCGGATTCTCTAGGACAATGTATGAACACTCGAGCAATGGAATAGAACCAATTACACCTCTTACCAACCCGAACGCTTGATTCGAAAAGAAGAAGAACACGTTTCATACCATTGGAAAACCGTGTACCAAGAGTACCAAACCCACCATTTGATAACCTCATTGAAGCCAAAGTTGTTTACAATCCTTTCACCAATTTACCTTTTCCCATGGCGGACGATCAACCCATGTGGGAACAAACGAACCGTAGCACCAACACCGAGAGTGCTATTGTTGCTATTAACCTTGGTGACAACTTCACCGTGAAGGGACATCACCTTTCTATGATCAAAGACCGACAATTCGATGGTCGTGCTGGCCGATCCGATAAGCACATTGTCGAATTCATCGAAATTTGCGGCATGTTTCGTTATGGCGACACCGATGTCAATGCCATTAAACTCAAACTTTTCCATCATCACTCCGGAGATGCTAAAGTATGGTACAATGAATTAACCCCGGAATCATCAATACTTGGGAGGAGATGAGGCAAGCTTTTGTGAGCCGATTCTTTCCACCGCCATGTTTGATCGATTAATGGGAGAAATTTGCTTTCAACCAAAACCCAAACGAATCACTTGTCAAGCTTGGCTTCGAATGAAAGATTTGCTTCAGAGTTGTCATGGACATGGATTATCAAAAGGAACCATTATCCAAATCTTTTACCATGGACTGGATGAAATCTCTCAAGGCATCCTTGATGCTGGAGGAATTTTTCTCTATAAAACTCCTAACGATGCACATCAATTGCTCGAAGATCGAGTACTTCTTAAACTTGATTGGTCCAAAGATTCCAAAACCAAACCTTTCCGAAAAACCATTGCTTTTGTCGAAAACACCGATACCTCAAAACTTATGGAGAAGATGGAAGCGTTAACCTCACAAATCAACTCGCAATACAAGGATATTAAAGATGAAATGAAAGAAATGCGAGACGGATGCAACAATTGTGGAGGAAATCACCCATCGTCCGAGTGCGACGATAAACCTATGGGTGGACCAAAAGAAGGAGAAGCAAATTACGTTCAAGGAGGATACCGTGGAGGAGGATATCGTAGTAACTATTATGGTCGAAATTCTGGAAATTGGCAAGATCGCCGACCAAGGGATGACAACCGTGATTCTCAACCACGAACTGACGATCCACCACACCAAACTTCCGACAAAAGACGTAAGAAACCGAATTCGAAAAACCATGAGAGAATTCGTGGTCGGTCAAAATCCGTGAATGATTTTATCAAAATCAATTTTCAATCTTAAAGCCAAAGTTGAGCAAGGACGGAAAAATCATCAAGCATCTATCCAAGATCTTGAAAACAAGCTCATGCACTTTTCTCGACCAACATTCTTCTAGACCATCCGGTTCATTGCCAAGTAACACTCAATCTAATCCAAAACCATCAAATGATAAGACGCACTGTCCACCCCAAACACGAAATGAACATATCAATGTCGTTACAAGAAGTGGTCTCGACGATCCACCACCTAATCCTAATACTCCTATCACCGTTGATAGTGAGGATGAAAACGAAGAACCAAACACAACTCAAACCACCAAAAGAAAGACATTCCACCGGTCAAGGCGATACACGAAAATTCCTTATCCTCAACGCCTAAAGAAAGAGAAGATGGAAGAGCGTTATAAGAAGTTTATCGAAATAATCAAAGAGGTTAGACTCAATGTTCCTCTCGTTGATGTTATAGCCGGAATGCCCAATTACGGAAATTTTGAAAGAACTTAATAACAAAAGCAAGCTTGAGAAAATATCGAACTTTTCTTAACGAAGAATGCTCACCATAGTTCAAAACAAAATTCCACCAAAGCTCGGAGATCCCGGAGCTTTCTTATTCCATGTACTTTGGAATAACGTTAAATGTGATGCTTTAGCCGATCTTGGCGCAAGTATCAATTTGATGCCTTATTCACTCTATTCCAAGTTGTGCAACAACAACTGAAACCAACAAAATGAGCATTCGATTGGCAAATCATTCCTATCAATATCCCTGTGGAATTGTTGAGAATATGCTTGTTCAAGTCGGTAAATTCATATTTCCGTGGACTTTGTAATTTTGGAAATGGAAGAAGATAGTAAAGTCCCACTCATTTTAGGAAGACCTTTCCTAAACACCGCCGACGCAATCATCAAAGTTAAAGGAAAAGAACTCAACCTTGGAGTTGGGAAGATCGAATCACTTTTCTTATCGATAAAGCAATGCGCTACCCACATTCCAAAGTGATGACACTTGTTTTAACGTCGATGTTATTGATGAAGTCACTGATGAGGAATTAGATGCATTACTTAACGAATCCGATCCATTCATGACTACTTCTGAAAAAATCAATGAAACAGATTTTGACAAAGAATTTGATGATTTCATGAAAGTAGAAATTGAAGAAGATAACTCAGAAGAAGAAGAAATAGAGGAAGAGGAAGAAAATTTTGAGGAAATCACTTTCAATGAAAAAATGCGAATAAAATCCTCTATCGAAGAACCACCCACGGATCTCGAACTCAAACCTCTCCCAAATCATCTTGAATATGCTTATCTGGAGGAGAACTCACTTCTTCCAGTAGTCATATCTTCATTACTCGAGGATGACGAGAAAGAAAGTTTAGTTTCCGTACTCAAAAATCACAAACAAGCTTTTGCTTGGAAAACATCTGATATCCCAGGAATTAGTCCTAATTTTGCAAACACAAAATCAATTTCAAGAAGGATTAAACCTGTGGTAGAACGTCAACGAGACTCAATCCCAACATGAAAGAAGTTGTTAAAAGGAAATCATTAAACTTTGATGTCGGAATCATTTACCCAATTGAGGATAGTCCTTGGGTAAGCCCCTGCTCATCGTGTTCCAAAGAAAGGAGGAATGACGGTTGTAACTAATGAGCGAAATGAGCTAGTTCCAACTAGAACTGCCACCGGTTGGCGAGTTTGTATTGACTATCGTAAGTTAAACAAAGCCACCGAAAGGATCATTTTCCACTCCCATTCATGGATCAAATGCTTGAAAGACTAGCGGAAATAAATTCTTTTGTTTCCTCGACGGATTTTCGTGATATTTCAAATTCCCATCGATCCTAACGATCAAGAAAAGACCACCTTTACTTGTCCTTTTGGAACCTACGATATCGGCGTATGCCTTTTGGTCTTTGTAATGCACCCAACTTTTCGAGGTGTATGATCGCCATCTTCCAAGACATGCTAGAAACCTCCATGGAAGTTTTCATGGATGATTTTCGATCTTTGGAGAGTCATTCAAACTTGCCTTTCTAATCTCGATAAAATGCTTGAAAGATGCGGTCGCACATCTTGTTCTCAATCGGGAGAAATGCCACTTTATGGTAACCAAGGAATTGTGCTTGGCCACAAAATCTCTAGTGCCGGAATGGAAGTCGACAAAGCAAAGGTCGATGTCATCTCAAAACTTCCACCACCAACCAACGCCAAAGCCGTTAGAAGTTTTTAGGACATGCCGGTTTTACCGCAGATTCATCAAAGATTTTTCAAAATATCTCGTCCAATGACAAAACTTCTTGAGAAAGAATCTATCTTTGACTTGATGTCGATTGCATAAAAGCTTTCAATCATCGAAATCTCAACTTACTAGTGCCCCGATCATGGTTTCACCTAATTGGTCACTACCTTCGAACTTATGTGTGACGCAAGCGATTTTTTTGTTGGAGCCGTCTTAGGACAACGCGAAGGAAACACTTTCGCCTATATATTTTGCAAGCAAGACACCGAATAGTGCCCAACAAAATTATACCGTCACCGAAAAGGAATTACTAGTCATCGCTTTTGCCTTTGACAAATTCGATCATATCTTGTGCTCTCAAAACAAATGCTTTTACCGATCATTCAAGACTCAAATATCTATTCAACAAGCAAGACGCTAAACCACGCCTTATTCGATGGATTTTGTTACTCCAAGAATTTGACATCGAAATCAAAGACAAGAAAGGAGAGAGAATCTTGTCACGACCACTTATCTCGCCTCGAAAATCCTAATCTTGAAGAGTTAAAAAGAAGAAATCGATGATTATTTTCCGATGAAACTCTCATGACCATCGACGGAAATGACGATCCTTGGTTTGTCGACTTTGCAAATTACCTCACGGAGGAATTCTTAAAAGGACTAACTCATGCTCAAAGAAGCAAATTCTTTTCGTAACTTAAATACTATTTTTGGGAAGAGCCATACCTTTTCAAAATGTGTCCGATGGGATGATCCAAGATGTATTTTGGTTCAAACTCGTAAAATTCTTGACGAATGTCACCATGGCCCAACTGGGGACATTATGGTCCTTCCACCACGACTAAGAAAGTTTTTGATGCCGGATTCTATTGGCCAACAATATTCAAAGAAGCACATACACTTGTTCAAAATCGTGACGCTTGTCAAAGAACCACCAATCTCTCTCAAGGGATGAAATGCCATTAACAAGCATTCAAGTGTGTGAAATATTCGATATTTGGGGAATAGATTTCATGGGACCTTTCCTAAATCCCACAAATTCGAATACATTCTCGTTGCTATAGATTATGTGTCCAAATGGGCGAAGTCAAGCTTTACCAACAAACGATGCTCGTGTCGTCGTTAATTTTCTCAAAAGCTTTTCGCTCGTTATGGAATTCCCAAAGCACTCATAAGCGATCGTGGAACTCATTTATGCAATCAACAAATGGAAAACCATGAAAAGATATGGAGTTCATCATCGATTTGCGATCGCTTATCATCCACAAACTAGTGGACAAGTCGAAAATACCAACAGAGCCCTCAAAAGAATATCGAAAACCGTAAAAGACAATCCGTCTTTATGGGCAAGGAAACTTGATGATGCTCGTGGGCATTTCGACGGCTTATAAAACACCAATTGGTACAACTCCGCATGCACTCGTATGGGAAGACTTGTCATTTGCCGCTCAAGTTGAACATCGTGCTTATTGGGCGCCGACAATGTAACACCGATCTCAAAATAGCCGGAGAGAAAAGATTTACGCAATTGCACGAACTCGATGAATTAAGACTCCAAGCTTATGAAAACTCCAAACCGTATAAAGCCGTAACAAAAGCCTATCATGATAAAAGCTACGAATTCGAAAAGAATTCAAAGCCGAGATAAAGTTCGCTTTTAACATGAAATTCAAATTCAAAGCTCCTAAGTTACAACCAAAATGGTTTGGACCATACGTCGTTAAACATGGATATCCATCCGGTATGTCAAGCTCTATGACAAACAAGGTGGAAGTTTCATTGTTAATGGACACCGAATCAAGTTATACTACGATAAGGAGCAAACGAATGAAGTTTCGATTCTTGGCAAAGTGTCCTCGAGACACCATGAGAATGAATTGAAACTATCACTTTTGTAGCACCATTTCGGAAGAATTCCACAAACCGTCCCATGGAAACCAATCAATTGTCTCGAACGATATTGAAGATACCGTGAAGAATTCATGTACATCCCGAACTCTATAATGTTCAAAGTCGCCTTGCAATTGAATAAATCGGGAAGAATCGAGTCGGTGATGACTCGGTAATAAAACAAGCGCTTCTCGGGAGGCAACCCTGTGTTTCATATTTGATTTTCTATGGTCACTCCCCAAAGTCTTAACCTTTGGTTGAACTTAAGTGTGGGGGTGCCACTTTTAATAAAACCTTTTGTTTGTTTATAAGATTGTGTGCGGTGATGATTTCTCTAGTGGACGCCAGAATGAAGAAAGATTTTAAGTCGATAAACTCGTTGACATATCTGGTTTCATCTCTATTTTCCCTATTTCTATACTTTGAAGTTCGCTTATCATTGAGGACAATGTCTAACTTAAGTGTGGGGGTGAATAGGAAAAAATTAGAGTTTTCATGCTTAAATTTAAAATTTTGTTTGCCCTTGTGATCTAGTTGTTTTCACACTTTTAGGATTATCTATTAGAATAACTGGATCATTCCACTGGTAAAAACTGGTAATATTTGAAACTTCGAGATGTGTTCCGATTACTATTGCAATCCATTCGGATCGATAAACATTTGCTAACACATATTATACCCTTTCCACTAAATTGTGAGGATTTAAGCCTACTTCTTATTAGCATACACCTTTTATGCTTAGATCTTTTGCTATGAGTGTGCCGGTGATTTTATTTATTCTAGAACTTGTGCTTGTAAATCATTACTAGACCGCAGTGAGATTGCATTCGTGCGATATAAGTGAATTCGTGTGATAAAGAGGCACCTTAGGATTTAACCCAAATGGCCTTCCATTTTTACATCTAATGATATATTAGCTAGCCTCATCGGTTAGTTAACCACCCACATGGACCCATTTGTAGTGCTCATTTTTAGCACTAGATACCCCTAGTTACACCTTCCGAGCCATCCCTTTCATTTTGCTTCACCCGTAAAATACAAAAGATTTTACACTTTAAACCTTAGCCTACCCTTATCAATGTCTAACGGTTGGTTGCTAGTTTCATGGAAAGTGAAGATTGTTCAAATGATTATGAGTACCACATCCTATGTGATTGATTGAGCCATGTGTTGGAAAAAAAAAAAAAAAAAAAAAAAAAAAATGTGTTGAAAGTATGGAAATAATAGCCAATGTGCTATGATCAAGAATAATTGACATGGCAAAGCAAAGAGCTGTGGAAAGTGAAAAAGAAGAAAGCAAAGCTATAATCATTTATTTGGTTCGTGGAATGTTTGGTAGCTAGCAACATGGGTATTAGACTTGATTTCATTTTTATTTTTACACCAATTTCATTAAACATTCCCATGCCTTATCCATACCCTTAACCCTTAGCCTATCATTATAACCCGAATAAAAGCCCTCTTTAGATGTTTTTACTTGGTGCTCACGCCACGTCGGTGGAGTTTTGTTTCTTGTACAAGCTTATGGTAATAATCTAATCATGACTGAGCAATGAGTGTGATTTATCTTGTTACTCCACTAAAATGAGTGATTGAGTGAATTATATTCCATTATTTTTCGTGAGGTGTTTTGAAATGTTTATCATGCAAGAAAATCATTGGATATTGTCAAACATCTTGATGTTTCACCTTTATAAGCATAATTGATGAATCTTCTCTCGTATTTATACTTGGTTGATTTGCATCACATTTTTCATAATCACGATTCTGTCCCAGTGGATGTTTGTCCTAGATTTGCTTGAGGGCAAGCAAAGTTTAAGTGTGGGGGAATTTGATAACACTCAGATTGTGCATGTTTTTAGTAGCATTGTTTGTACTTTTATATCTGTTATTTGGTTATATTTGTGTGATTTTAGCACTTAATCGTATCTAGAGATGTTTGTCTAGCATTCATAACCAAGTGCAGGGAAATGGAGGAAAATGTGGAAATATGCGCGATTAATCAAGATTCCGCCTCAAGAAAGCTAAATCCCAAGTACCTTTGAAGACCTTAGTGATTGAAGAACCAAGTTCTACAAGTCGAGTGAAGAGTAAAGTTCAAGTTTCATGTCTCAGAAGATCCAACCGGATCCGTTACACCTTAGGCCGAATCGGTTGGCATTTGGTCGAATACATGTTTTGCCATGACCGACCGATCGGTCGCAACCCGCAACCGGATCGGTCGATGTGTTATTATTGAAGACCAACCGGATCGGTTGGTCGTATGACCGATCTGGTTGGAGAAGCTGCAGTTGTCAAATCTTCATCACTAAGCTTCCCCTTTGCATCCAAACGATTCTAGGTCCTTCTCTTGGTGTATTCTAGTCCCTTCCTTACTCCTTGGAGGCCAAGTCAAGCATTTAACACCCTAGGCCTTGGAATTAGTATAAATAGAGGCTAATTGTGAGCATAATAGACACACTTCAATTACAAAGCTCTTTACTCATCAAACCAAGCCTTAACCTCCTGAAATTCGTCCTTAGAAAGCCAGAAAAGTTTGGAGTTCCATAAGTTCCACCGTTGGAAGCCAAAACACTAAGAAGTCCACCACGATCCTTTGGGAATCATTACTTCATCATTTGTAATCTTATTCCAAGCATTGTAAGACTTTCAATCATGTTTTCTAATGATCAAAGTTATGAGTTTATGTTCATGTTTGCTATGAGTGGCTAGTTTCTTTATACACTTGCTTAAATGATGTTGATTATTATATGATTAGTTAGTGATTGTGTTAACATGTTTTAATTCAATTTCAAGTTGATTCTAAGATCCAATTGTGCTAAAGTTTCATAGTGACATTTGTTAATCAAGTTTGGCTAATTGGTAACTATCGTTGGGGTCGAAAGAACTTCGTATTATTCAACTAGTCATAATCATTTTGTCTATGGATGATTGTTTTACCCATTATTCTTGATTATACAAAGGAACTAAGGTGTGGTTGTAATAGAAACGCTTTTGATTATCAAATTGGATTGGTTGGAAACATCTAAATGGTCGTAAGATTAGTTGTTGAAAATTAATTGTAGCCTTTTGTCTATGATCGGGTACCTTTTGTATTGACCATTTCTTAAGCAATTTGATGAACAAGTGGATGTTTTTGTGTTTAAGTTTATGAAAGTAGACTTATGAAACTTGAATTGATCTTGAATTGATTGGTTAAACTTAAAGCTTGTTTTTATGAACTAAAATCTTGACGAAGGTTTAACTTGTAAGAACAATAGATTAGTTTTCAACTAATTATCACAACCAACATGTTAAGTAGTTAATACAATCACATTAATCTATGATATGATACTAGTTTGAGCAAGTGTAGTTTTTAATCATCCGAATTTCATTATATCTATTTGCTTTGTTATATGTTTTGATAGACTCGTTAATTCAAACTTGTGCTCGATTCACTCAAATCCTCGCGACTTACCTTCATAATCTTGCCGACGAGTATACTTGCTCGTATGTGTTATTAGTAAAATTGGTAATTCACCTTTATAAATTTAAAACTTGCACCTACGGGCACATCGAGGGCAATATTCATTTCTAGTGTGGGGAACGAATTTTATCATATGTATTTCCACCCTATTCCCCATTTTGGCCAAAATTTTTTGGAGTTAGTGTTTTGCACTTACTCGGTTCTGTTATCGATGCCATGTCTAAAAACAAAAGGATTGGCTAATCCAGAGCAAACGGCTCTTGGTAAAGATATCTCAAATCCGTTGACGGCTTGCAATTTGCCCAAAATTGTATGGTGTTCAACTCACCATATCTTTAATTAGTAAAGAGTTGGCTAGCCCAAGTTTATGGCTTGTGGTAAAGGATTGGAAAACCATAATTGGTAATCGACTCACCAAAGATATTTTATCTAAGAGTTGGCTAGTCCGAAGCAAACGGCTTCGGTAAAGACAAATCAAAACCGTTGAAAGTCGGTGGTTTGCTCAAAATCATTTGGTTATCATTGTACCAAGGTTCTTACTTGAACTAAAACAATTGGCTACTCGAAGTAATGGCTTTTGGTAAAGAGATTCAAATCCATTAAGCTTTCTCAAAAGATTGCTAGGGACTAGCAATGGTTCGATGTGGGGATTTGATGAGTGCTTATTCACTCATCATTTTTGTCAATCTGAATCGCAAAACATCTAAAACACTCGAAATGCATCAAAATCTGGAAATATCTCAAAATTGTGTTTTATATGTTTGAGATGCAAAAGTATTGTAAACAAATGAAAACGAACAAAGATTGCATAATTGGCGGTTTCAGTCCCCGATTTTCAAAATTGTCGAAATAGTCCCCGAGCACGTATTTTAAAGAAAAGTCACCAAAGGTCCTTTTGAAATCATAAATTGTCATAATTAGTCCTTTGGTGAAAGGTTCCAAAAGTTTTGAGAAATTACAGTTTTGATCCCTGGATTTTTAAAATGATCATGTTTAGTCCTTGGAATTTCACATTTGGCAAAAATGGTCCTTAACCTATTTGAGATTTACAAGTATAGCCCTTGGATCACTTTTCAGAATTTCATATTAGGTCCCTGAAAATCCAGAATGTGCACAATTGGTCCCTAGAATGTCTAAATGTACTCAAGTTTAATCCTAAAACTAAATCCAATAAATCCCAGCCCAATAATAACCCAACCCAACCATTAACCCGACCCACACCCTCTCCTCTTTTCCCTCCCAAAAACATCTTCTCTGCTTCCCATAAACCCTAACCTTTTCACCTTTCTCTGCTACCCAGAAAACTCACCACCCCAAAACACTCCACCTCCAAACTCTCTTTTACCCAGCTACACCAAAACCTAACTCACCCTTAATCCTCTTTACCCAGTTATACCCAAATCCCAAACCCACTATCACTCTTTCCCTCTTTCCATGATCATCCAAGTCGACAATCCAAGTCAAAAGACCCAAGGATGGCTCGATTCACTCTCATGTACCTACTTGATGGACGGCTGGATTAAGCTCAAAGAAGCAAATTTGGAGTTTGGCTGCTTTTCCTTCTCACATAACAAGCACACAAGAGAGAAGATTTGAAGACCTTAGTTATAGTATAAATAGGATTCATATGTAGCCATTGAAAGGCACCCCTAGTTTTAGTCTTAATTCAGTTTTTTAAAATTCAGTTGTAGTTCTTTTTATTTCATCAATGAAAAAGTCTTGTTTTTTTTTTTCAATTATGTCTTATAGTTGCTTGATTACTGTCAAATGCTTATTGTGATTTACATTTTCTTTTACATTGCTAATTCTGATTCACAAAAGGGAGAAGCTAAATTCAGTTTTTTTCAAAGTTAGTTTTTAAGCTAATAGCATATGTAAAGGGGTGTTTGTTTTAAGTTAGAAAATAGTCAAAAACTTGTTTTACCCGTTTGACTTCTGAAGTCAAAGTCCCTTTTCAAGTTTTAAATCATTTGTTAGAAGTAGGAGTTAATGGGGTAAGTTTTGCAAAAGTTTGGGTACCAAAAAAAGGGGTTGTACTTCTGTCTTTTGGATGCTGCACAGGACAGCAGCAGGCTACTGATCTTGGGCTTATTTCTCAGCTCAGTTGGTTCTTAAAATAAGCAAGCTTAGTTTTTTGTTACTACCTGTAATTCCACATCAGTTTAGATTAAGTTTTTGTGTTCAAAAAAAACTTCAACTGGTTTGAATTTAAAAGACAAAACTGTCATTTTAGTTTTTTTGTTTTTCTACATCAGTTGAGATAAAGCCTCAAATTAAGCTGATTATAGCTTATTCCTAAGCTGTGTTAGTGTCTTTGTTTTGGTTTTTCAATATAACTTTTATTGTGCAGCTTGAAATTCAGTTTTGCAGCTTAAAAATAAGCTTGAACAGGCCCCCCTCAGGCTGTTTTGAGACTGCAACCACCAGCTCAGGTCACACCATTTTTCATTATCTTAACAGTAGTTTTCCAGCTTATTTAAGGACTTGGATAGTAGTTTTTAGGTAACTTGGCCTTAGAAGCTTAACTCAGTTTCCCCTCTAGCTTATCAAGTGCATTTGGATAGTTTACTTTTAGCCTGCAATCTCAGTTAGGACCTCCCATAGTTTAAGCCTCATATCCAAACTGTTTTCCTCTTTTTTTTTGCAATAGGCTTAATGTTATCAAGTTTAGTTTAGCTTGAATTCCATTACTATACACTGCTTATTGCTTATTTGGACCAGAAAGTCATTAAGGGAGTGTTTGGCTGTGCTAATTTAAAACCAGCTTCTATCTTATAAGTCAGTTCCAAAAAAAAGAAAGTGTTTTGTTTAGAGTTGTTGTTTAAAGTTGTTAGCTGTAAAAATTGTTCAAATTTGCACTCAATAAGCTGTCATTACATCTTATTGAGAAAGTTTTATAAGTTAATAGTTTTGACAAAGGTGTTCATTTTGATTGTTGTGTCAAGATTCACAAAGAAAATCAAAAAAAATGTTTCAAAAAAAAGGGTGTCTGGTGGGACTCGAACCCACGTCTCCCCACTCAAAGCACATGACCACTTCACAACACCACACAACCAACTGCCCTTGGGACTTGTCTCGTTATATTCTTGCACAATCAACATTTTAAGGACATCTTGGCAGTTTAGGATATAAGCTAAATAGAGCTTATTTGTAGCTTATTTCATAAAACAACTACCCAGTTTTTTTATTTTTCTTAGGACCAGTATTACTCAGAGTACTTTTTGTGATTTTTCCAAATTTTTCTTAATTAGTTTAATATTTTTAATCAATTAATTAGATTAAAATAGTTTTTAATTAGTAGTAATTAATTTAAAAGTCAAAAAAATTCCCGGCTTTTTTCTAAAATTATTTTTAGTCATTTAGAACGTAGGAAAATTAATTTCACACCCGTAGCCCTTAAATTGCAAAACTTTTACGTTTATGGCTCGGGTTGTTTCCCGGTTTTTACGTTTTTACGTTTTTGCACCCTAGAACTTAGTGTAGCTTCGTTTTATCATTCCTTAGGCTTAGTGATAGTTTATTTGTAGTTTATTAGGGTTCGCTTGCCTTAATTACCTTCCCGTTAATTAATTTGTAGAAACGTAACTCAAAACAAACAAATCATTAAAAACCAATTCAAGTTCAAATCACGAAACTCAACGAATCCTTCCATTCACACCTCGTTGGGACACGACCCGGGGAAATCACTTTCCCGGTATCACTTTTATCACACCCATGAGGTTTGGCACGTTGACCTTTTTCCTAAAGGGTTAATTTGTCGAATTTTACGGTTAATTTGATATATTGATATTGTGTTTTTCACCACTCACTTCACAACGAATCAAGAGCCTTGATCATCACTCTTCACATAAGGATTATTGACATTTCATCTATGTCAATAAGTATCCATGTGATATTTCTCATATTGTGATAAAATAGGATTTTATCATAATCTTTGAAAACTTCCCAAAGAATTATGATTTATTCATAAAAAGGGAACCTCGTCAAATAGGACTAGTATAACACGTCAAAACCCCAAACCATAAGTTATAGAGCATAAACATCGACCATAGGCAAAAACTAGAACTCCCAAACCAAAATTATCAAGGATCACTTAAGCAGTCAAATTGCTGATATGCCTGATCCTTGTGCTTGAACTAGCCGGATCCCTCATACAAGGGATCCGTGGGATCCGTGCAACAGAAGACAGAATAAGAAAGAAATGATCACTGTGGAAGTTCCACTACTCACTTTACTCTATCAAGACTCACGAACATAAAACCTATTTACTGTTCACATGAGCAAATTGATCATCTTCTTCAAAGAAACAGTCTCTTGTGTAAGTATAATCTTCACTACATTGTTATTTACATTCCTTGATTCCTAGGATTATAATTTTCATCTTTAGAAGTTGAGCTCAAATGGGTTTGTCACAATTTGTTACCACATTGTTTTCTAAGATAATCTAAATCAAAGAATGAATATTGTTAATACAAATTAAACTCATTCATTGAATTCAATGAAGATCTTTTGAGCAAAATTGTGATCAATCCCATTAGGTTACTATTCACACAATTGACACCACATTGTGGTTTTGATGTATAGGAACAATCATGCCTAGCAACCGCCAACAAGATTACCATGACACCGCTCACTACATTCCAATGTATCATCGTAAGGAAGGCCTCAGCCCGGAGGATAGAAATGCCTTCAAGATGTTAGAAAAGAGGCTCTTCCACGAAGGCCGAGTGGTTGAACCATCATTCCTCAACAACACCAACATTCGACAAGTCTTTGGAGGAATTAACTTTGATTGTCTCTTGGACATTAATGAGCAAATTTGTCCGCTGTTTGTGCTTGAGTTTTACAAGACAATGAGAATCGTTCGGAATGAAGACGGGACCATTTCAATAGCCTTCATCATCAATGAGCACGAGTACACCCTCACTCTTGTAGAATTTGGAAGGATACTCCGTGTCCCATATCAAGGAGTGTGTATGTACTCTAACGAATGGTCGTTGGCGGAGCTACATGACATGGTAGATCATCATGAAGTATACTTCACAGCCATCCCGAAAGCAACCACGGAAAGGAATACCGTCTCTATGGAAAGAGCATCTCCATCAAGAGTCACGAGAAACTCCAAGGTGATCTATAGGGATCCATTTCAAATTGAGCTTTCAGAAATGTTCCCATTGTACAAGAAATGAAAACTCGTGGTAAGGGAGAACATGCTTTGCTTGGGAGATGATGTGCTATTTCATCATTCTTTTAATATTTATAAAACTTAGATAACTTAGGATAGACACATACTAATGGGCAGAGTACCCGATCAGATGTAGTAAAGCCGTAGGAAAATCAATGTATCGTCCCAAGAGAGTTGTGACCTTGAAAGAACTAAGATGATTAGAAATCACATTGATAATATTATGGTATGACAAGGTTATTATAATCCATCGATATGTTATTATTCTACTTACACAGACACCAGAAATTTAGGGTAAAGAGATAGATAAACGAAGCTTAATAAAGAATACAAGTATGGATTGATTCTCGATGCGAAGATTCAATATAGTGGTTAATTATCACCAGACTCCTTTGGTCGATTCGTCATGGCCTATGGTTCTTAGATTCCTCACCAAGATGAGCAGGTCACCCGGGATCATTTGGCAACCTAATAGCAGTCATTAAGCACCAAATCTACTAGATCTAGCGGTGGGAACCCGGCCGTTAGGAACTTAGATTCCCCAACCTCTTAAATACCTCCACTTGATAGGTGATCATTTGGTCGATTCACACGAAGAGTGGTTGTAGTATGGCCAATTCCTCCCATACCGCTATTTATCGACTGGGGTGGGTTGGTCATATCTCCCGACCCTTTAGATACTACCAAGCTTATAATACTACCAAGGCTAGCGATCTATGAAAATACTAGCAAATGTCTATAAAGAATTATATAAAATAACAATAATATAAATGAAAACTTTAATTAATGATATGAATTCATAGTATAAGTTCTAGAAAAATATAAAAGAATCCAAACTCGAATACAAAGGAAATCGTGAGCGAGGACTTAGTTATTCAGTGCTCTAAACCATGCTTCTTCTTCTGTGTTTTGATCTCCCCAAACCCTAGAAGGTTTGGGAAAGGAGAGATATCTAAAACTGGTGAAACCATCGACTATTTATAGGCTTCGAACTAGTTAGGGCGTAACCTTATTAGGTAGTTAAGTCGTAACTTCTTTCAATCATTTGTGCTTATCCATGGTTATGGCGTAACCTAAGCTGGGGTTACGCCGTAGCTTCTATAATCCAGTGTATTTCTTCATTACGACGTAGCCTAAGCTGAGGGCTACGTCGTGGTCATTGTCAATTTGGTGCATATCAGTTGTTACGGCGTAACCTGAGTTGAGGGTTACGCCGTAGCCTTCGTAATCTTTAGTTGCGTCGTAACTTCATCACTTGGTTACGCTGTAGTTAAGAGACAATCGTATCAATAGGGCTTGAAAACGTCCAATTGCAGCTTCCTTACCTCAATTGGATCCTGAAATGAAATAATAAGGAATAAGGATGTTTTCACTAGTATTTTACTCAAAAATTGATGATATAGGGGGAAATTAATTCTTAGAAACTCAGGACTATTTGATGTTATTAAATATCCCCCCACTTAAACTCTCCTTGCCCTCAAGTAGACCAATTTAGACTGCAAAAGATACATCCAATGATGAATGCGTAAATTTAATTTCCATGCTAGAATATTAATAAGAGCCGAACACCTCACGAAATTGGAACGAAAACACTCTCACTCTCATCCTATTCTAAGTGTTAATTTCGGGGTGATCACTCAATTTCACGGACATAGTAAGTATTCTATCATAAGCTTGGCTAATACACACAACTCCACCACTAGAGCTAAGGTTAAGACAAATTTTAGAAAGCTATGTAGGGTTGTGTTTCACAGGCTTAGGGGTGGTGTCATTACTAACGTGTCACGACGAAGTGGACAAAATCAAGTATATATGACCAAATCCATGGCCAAGACATCAAGGATTGCTCGCTGCATCACCTAGACACGCTTCACAACAAAAAGGGTCAGGATAGGCATGGGATAATTTAATGGGTGAAAAAGGAAAAAGAAAACAAATAGTCTTAGCTTAAAAACTGAGTTGCCATAGTCCCACCAATAGTTCAAGGTTCATATGGTCAATATATGTCACCGGAATCCACCATTATTATTCTTGAACTGTTCTTCCACCCTTCGAATGTGAACGAGAAGATTTTTCTCAATGCCAATTTCTTTATATAGTGCTTAAAATTCTTCGCACAAATAATAATAATAATATTTTTTTTGATAACTTGGGGGTCTTTGACGATCTTTAGTGAGATGTAGATGATGAGGTACGCCTCTTGGAACTTTATTTGAACCTCAAACTAGGGCGAACAATGACTTCAAGGTAAAAAGGTAAGACTACACGATAGGCTAAGGTGTAAGGATATAACAAAAATAAGGGTTAGAAAATGAAAGGATGGGCTCAAAAGGGTGTAACTAGGGGTATCTTGCACTAAAGGTGAGTGCAACAAAAAGGGTTAACACGGAGGTCGAAAAGCCAATGTTACTAATCGATAAACACACACAAGTGAACACATATGGGCTATTTGGGTTTAATCCTAAAACATTTACTTTTTTCAAATCGTCTTTTCCAAATGCACCAAGCTAACTTGATACACTACTCGTTTATGGTCTCGAAGTGATGTAAAAGCCAAGTTCTAAAGTTTACAATACTATCAGCACACTCAATTTATGGTAGATTTGGGTAAAATGGGGGAAACGAAAAGGCTAAATCTCACCAATGGCAATAAGGGTTATAGTGTGCTCGGCTTTATGTGATTCTAGATTGGTTAAAAATATGACAAAATTTTTTCAAATAAGCTTAAAATTTTGAAACCAACTAGAAAATTAGGGCAAGTAAGCTAAGTAATCATACACTTCATTTCTATTCCTATCCCCCCACTTGAAGTGTACAAAGTCCCATTTTTACGAAGAAAAAGGAAAAAATAAAATAGAAATGAAAAATAATCAAGAAAGAAATAAACTCCCCTCTCGAATGCTTGCCCAAGATATCTCACTAAAGGTTGAAGGTAGGTCATGGGGTGGCTAATGCGAATCGTATCTGGGGACTAGCCTTAACTATTTGTGTTGCTTCAAAATTTCCTACTGCAGAAGTGGTTACTACAGAATCGATCCTAAGGTTACGCCAGAATCGCATCCTGAACCAAAACACGCACAAAGATAGATGGAAAATTTTGTACCCGACGGGTACAATTGATGATAGAACAACAAATATCCAAATAGTTAAGTTATTACAGACATAAGTATCAAATTGTTTTAAATTGTTTCAAATTGTTTCATCAAATAGGGAAATCAATCATCCCTAGGAAGATCATGATCCATGGAGTGGAATTGGGTGGGATCATATGTGGTACTCGTGGTGCTTCCAGGAGTGGTGCCGGGCTGCATAAATGCCACTCCTCATTGGATGTCGATATCGAGGATGTCGGGCAGGTACACATACTCCGGCCCTTGCCACCTCGGGTGGCTCAAGTGCATGCTTTGAAGCATCTGGCTAGTTCGATCCGCACTCCAATGAAAGAAATCCTGTTGGAGCTGCTGTACCTGATCCATGGTACCTACAAAACCCTCAAACTGGTTACTCAGACCATAAAGACCCACTTCGAGGCTTTCAATCTCCTCGTTGAAATGGGTTGATATTCCCTCGATCCTCTCATCAATGATCTGTAACCTTTCCCCTATATTCACATGTGCCCTTCTTCGACCCCTGGGCACCTGCTCCTCGACCTCCTCTTCAGCTTCACCACCAGCACCACTAGTTTCCCCGACTTCTCTCCTCGGGGCAGTCCTAGCCAACTCAATCACTCCATATATGTCCTGGGTGAAAATCTCGAACTCGACTAGTTTAGGCAGTCCTATCAAGCTAGTCTCCCTACCTCGGGTCACCCGAGCCAAAGCTGCATCGGTCATAAGATCAAAACTCCTAGCCAACCTCCCAATGAAATGACCCCCCTACAAAGGACTCCTAGATGAAAACCTCTTAGCACCAACACCCATAAACCACGCCAAATAGAAGGGAACATCGATGTGGTTCCCCCCTTCCATGCCCTGCATTAGGTAAAGATCATCCATAGTCATCTTTTCTTTGGCGGAGTATCTTGCTCGAATAGAGCAAGCAAGTAGGCGGTGCACCAGTCGACGAATGGGGCTCCTCACCATTACGTAGGATGGTGGGCTCTTTGAATCATAACCATCCATGACAGCAATCTGGTTGAAATAATCAGCAAGGTCTTGAGTCTCATCCCTTCTTTTCCAACAAGTGTGATAGAACCAACGAAAAGCTTCAGATTCCATTTCCTTCTCAGTGTACAAACCCATCCTCACATTAAACTGCCTAAGAGTCAAAGTTCTTCTTACGCCTCCAAGTTGTAAAAACATTGACTCCTCGTCATCATCCACAATATCAGTACGAAATTCTACACTAGCAAGGAATTCACGGACGTACTCCTAAATGACTGGTTTCGTAATCCTGAATAGCCTCAACCATGCATTGCACGTGAACTCCCCTGCATTACACGTGAACTTAATTTTGCAAAACTTCCTCAACTTCCTACCAGCATTCCCGTTTGCCAAACTACCAAATGCATCAAAATCAAGTGCTTCAGGTTGACTGATATCCTTCCTCTTTAATTTCTCATACTCTTCCACGCACAACTGCCTAATACCAGCATCTGGGTGAGCCATAAACCTAAACCAATTAGCAGGATTGTTTGCACCTGAAAATAAGACAAATAACATTAAGTGCAGACCTTACTGATGTCAAGCTACGGCGTAACCATTACAAGAGTTACGCCGTAATTAGGTAATTTTAGAGGTTACGGCGTAACTAAATCAAACTGCTACGCCGTAATTACATATTTTAATGGTTACGACGTAACTTAACCCCCAGTTACGCCGTAACTTCCCCAGAAACTCAGCACCTTAGATGGTCTAATTAAGCAATAGATTACACCGGAACCATCAATTTTTTCAAGTGGTAAAAAGTTTAGATAAATTTTGTAACCTATTAGTGCTGAGGGACCGCGTCTAACCCACTAGGTTTGTGTTTGACCCAAAACCCTATTTAAATAAAGTCAAAACACCCAAATCGACCCATAGTGATAGGACACGAATCAAAATAACATGGGGAAATCATCATAATTATCAATTAATCAAACCAATAGCAATAATTTACTCAAATCGGCAAGATCACTAAAATATTAAAATATAAACCTTAATTGAAATAATAGACATAAACAAATCAAAAAGAGTAGTGATAGATCTTACCAGCCATGGAGAATGATTGGATGAAGAGATCTTGATGAAAAGTTTTTTGGAGAAAAATTTACTGTTTGGGTAGGCGGTGAAAGTGTATGTGTAAAACCTAGTTTTTATTCCGTATAAGGTTTTATACCGCCAGGAAGTTATGGCGTAATTCGATTAATAGTTACGCCGTAACTAATATTTTCAGAATATTAAATGGTTGTGAAAGGGTTACGTCGTAATTCTATAAAAAGAGCTACGTCATAACAATTTAGTCAAAAGATTTTATAATAATTTTAATAAATTGCAATATGGTTACGTCGTAACCCATGAAAGGAGTTACGCCGTAACAAATAGCGTTAGAGGATAAATGTTGTATAATTTCAATAGGAGAGATTGAGAAACATACCTAATGGAAGTGCTCAAATCTCTTAATGAGGTGAATATGAAATACCTTTGATCTTTCATTAATTGCTCCCCGGCAGCGGCGCCAAAAATCTGATATGCTATTTCATCCTGCTTTTAATATTTATAAAACTTAGATAACTTAGGATAGACACATACTAACAGACAGAGTACCCGATCAGATGTAGTAAAGCCTTAGGTAAATCCGAGTATCGTCCCAAGAGAGATGTGACCTTGAAAGAACTAAGATGATTAGAAATGACATTGATAATATTATGGTATGATAAGGTTATTATAATCCATCGATATGCTATTATTCTACTTACACAGACACCAGAAATTTAGGGTAAAGAGATAGATAAACGAATCTTAATAAAGAATACAAGTATGGATTGATTCTCGATGCGAAGATTCAATATAGTGGTTAATTATCACCAGACTCCTTTGGTCGATTCGTCATGGCCTATGGTTCTTAGATTCCTCACCAAGATGAGCAGGTCACCCGGGATCATTCGGCAACCTAATAGCAGTCGTTAAGCACCAAATCTACTAGATCTAGACGGTGGGAACCCGGCCGTTAGGAACTTAGATTCCCTCTAACCTCTTAAATACCTCCACTTGATAGGTGATCATTTGATCGGTTCGACACGAAGAGTGGTTGTACTATGGCCAATTCCTCCCATACTTGCTATCTATCGATTGGGGTCGGTTGGTCATATCTCCGACCACTTTAGATACTACCAAGCTTATAATACTACCAAGGCTAGCAATCTATGAAAAGACTAGCAAATGTCTATAAAGAATTATAGAGAATAATAATAACATAAATGCAAACTTTAATTAATGATATGAATTCATAGTATAAGTTCTAGAAAAATATAAAAAGAATCCAAACTCGAATAAAAAGGAAATCGTAGACGAGGACTTCGTTATTTAGTGCTCCTAAACCATGCTTCTTCTTCTGTGTTTTGATCCCCACAAACCCTAGAAGGTTTGGGAAAGGAGAGATATCTAAAACTGGTGAAACCATCGACTATTTATAGGCTTCGAACTAGTTACGGCGTAACCTTATTAGGTAGTTACATCGTAACTTCTTTCAATCATTTGTGCTTATCCATGGTTATGGCGTAACCTAAGCTGGGGTTACGCCATAGCTTCTGTAATCCAGTGTATTTCTTCATTACGACGTAGCCTAAGCTGAGGGCTACGCCGTGGTGATTGTCAATTTCGTGCATATCAGTTGTTACGGCATAACCTGAGCTGAGGGTTACGCCGTAGCCTTCGTAATCTTTAGCTGCGTCGTAACTTCATCACTTAGTTACGCCGTAGTTAAGAGACAATCGTATCAATAGGGCTTGAAAACGACCAATTGCAGCTTCCTTACCTCAAATGGGTCCTGAAATGAAATAATAAGGAATAAGGATGTTTTCACTAGTATTTTACTCAAAATGTGATGATATAGGTGGAAATTAATGCTTAGAAACTCAGGACTATTTGATGTTATCAGGAGGGAACAAATATCATCCCAATGCTTGCTTGAGCTTCATGATTTATTGGCTTGTAACCGGTACTCACTTCAACCTCGCCTACTACGTGGTAAAGAGAATGGCGAGTGTGAAAAGCATGGACAAGATGGTACTCCCTTATGCAATGCTCCTGACCCGTCTAGAAACTTCATCTTTGCTCTAGAACCTTCTCCTTATTCCTATGACCACAGTTTTTGCAACAAGGTCATGGTGCCTCTATCTGATGGAAATACTACAAGGATCATGGTGGATGGCAAGAGACCTCACCCACCAAAGGACTCATCGGATGAAAGAGAAAGATAAAGAGAAGGAGAAGGAAGTAGCAACCCCCTTGGCAACACCGATCTCGATCCTTTAGCATACATCAACCAACTACCGGATATCCCAAGCCCTTCACAAGAGTGGCAACAAACTAAGGGCATATTTAAATGTTTTGCTTACTTCTTAATGAAGAAAAAGAAGTAGAGATGGTGGGGTGAAGAGTGAAGGGGATAGAGATGGAGATGAAGACGGAGTTGAAGTGGAAGGATGAGTGGATGGAAGGTAAGGTCATAGACCTTAATTTGTGAAACAATTTCTGAAACAATGGTCTGTAAACATCTAAACAATATTTATGTAGATTAGGATGTAACTTGTAGGAGTTGCCATGATTTGGACTTAGACACTTTAACTTAGGAGCTAGGAAAATGAGATTTTACGACAACTTGATCTCATTCAAGTAGTCGTTGTCACTCATTTATGATTACATTTTAGTCATCCCCACTTGCTATGCGTTATATTTGTTGTTTGCTGAATGTAGAAATGATTAGGATAAGCATTTTCCAAGAGTGCAAAAGCGCACAATTCTTGAGAAGCTCTGTCGGCAGATGGCGGGATCCTGGCTATAACTAGCGGATCCTTAGATGAGGAACCGTGGGATCCGGGCAAACAAATATCGATCTGAGACCCTTTTACATCAAACCAGTCCCCTAGATCACATCATACTAGCTAAACATTATTCTTTAAGACTACTCAAGTCTTCTCACCCATAGCTAACTTAGGATCAAATTCAAAGTGCTTTTGATTTATCAATTCACCAAAACTCACCATATTTCCGCTCCAATGCTCACACATTGTTCCTAATATCTCAAAACACTTAGCTTGATATTTCTCTCAATTTTAGCAAATTGATTTTAGTCATCCTTACCTTAAAATAGGCTTAAAACTAGTTTTTCATTTCCTTTTATTTTTTAGGAATTTTTCAAATTTCTCTTAAGTCATCATCTAATCACTAGGATCAAGCCATCATTTGTCATTCTCAAATCAATAAGTATCATCCTTAAACACTTAGTTACACTCTCAAAAAGTCCACTTCCCTACCCAATACCATCATTAAGTATCCTCACTCCTTATGGTTGGACTTTTAAGTCACCTATCACTTAAGACATATAAGGAAAGTCAAACCCTCAAGATTTATAGGTACTAGACCTTACAAGAGCATAATCACTTCACCACTTTTCTGTCTGACAGACGGATCCCTGGTTTATAACCAGACGGATCCCTAGTGAGAGGGAACCGTGGGATCCGTGTCTACAGAAAGCTTATAATCAGCTTTTCTTTTAAAATTCAAACCCTCTTTGGTAATCTAAACACTTTTGCTTACCATTTAATGATTCCCTAGAGCTGAAAAACACCATAGTTGACCTTGATGCATGCCAAATTTTCTTAGTGGTCATGAATTTAATTCATTAACTCATATTCATCCTTTATAAACCAAGCCCTATTGAGAGCTTAAGTCACCACTCTTACCACAATCCTAAAAATCAGTAGTTAAAGACTTCTATTACATCCCCTCACCTTCACTATGACTAAAGCATCTAGCAAGAACTCTTCAACCAAAGTTTCATCCAAAAGGAATACTCATATGGTCCATGAGATATCATCCACCGAGTTATCACCCGTAAGAAGTCCAAATGCTAGAATCCCACCTCAACAATCTCAATCAACAATAGCCAAAAGAACCGCGAGAATTAGTATTAGACCTTTCGAGTTAGAAAAGGCTTCATCAAGCTCTAAACCAAACACACCTAGTTCTAGTAAAACACCTAAGCCTTCATTTCTAGAACCTAGACTACATTCTTTTACCGAACCTCTTTCCCATCCAAATCTCTACTCATTAGAGCATTCACCACCAAGGACTTCCCACTCACCAACCTTCTCATTAAATAGGGAACCACCTACATCTAGTCCACCTTTGGAGACAAGGAATCACCAAAGATCCAACCATATAGAGGACTTTCCATTACCACCACCAACTCATGCATCATCACCTTCATTCTTAGTAGAACCTCATCCTACATTGCTCAATGTACCTCCACCGTCATTTGTGGAGCCTCCTCAAAACAACCTGTTAGCCTTAATAGTTTTTATTAGAAGTGATGGTCATTCAAATTTAGGAACTTTGTATCGTGTGTTAGATATCGTATTAGAATAGTCAACGGGCTCGTGGATTGGACTAAGCTAAATGGCTAGAAGTTATGTTAAGCTAGCCTTGTGATAACGCTACACGCGTCGTTCGGGGTCAAAGGAACTTCCTTTTCGTCGAGCAAGTTTTTCAACACCCTAGGCAGTGAACCTAATCGTTGTAGTGTAGTATTACGGTAAGCAACGGGTATTGATATCGTTCTCTAGGGGAATAGTGTCGTTAAGGCTGAAGTGTACGTCGATTTAAGTCTAAAGGTGAGGATGATTATTTTGTATTTTTATATTTTATGAATCTTGGTTTTGGAGGGGAGGGTGGAATTAGTTGCTAGTCAACTATCCCAAAAGATACTAACTAAATTATGGGTCTACTAGGAACGTGAAGCGTATCTACTTATGATGTATTACTCCTTGCTAGCTATCCAATTCTACCTATTGATGGTTGAATTGTCACGTCCTTATTCTTAACGCGTTGTGTTTTCTAAGGTCGTAGTCACCTTTAAGTGTAGTAAACGAAATCCACTAAGTCATTCATAAACTAACTTTGAGGTTATCTTTGGGTTTAGTAAACGAAATCCACTAAGTCATTCATAAACTATCAAAGATTTGTCAAGTATTAAACACAACGATAGCTAGTCGCACTCTAAGCCAATTACAATTAAGATAAGAAAACCAATCAAAAAGAGCAGTGGGATGCAAGAATTATAAACTAAACCAATTAGACTCATTGAAATTGTCACACCCTAATGATGAAGATAGACACAAGCATCACTAAGAAATCAATAAGATCTAATTAATTATATACAAGTTTCATACAATCATAAGCAAACACTAGGTGAATTAGCCAAGCATAATTAATGAAGAGCAAGCAACAATTATGATAATTGAAGACATACCATAGGATTAGATTAACAAACAAACTATTACACGATGTTTATAGAGTGTTTGAAACCCTTTAAGTTGCTGGAAAAACACCTACCTAAACCCTGGAATCGGACTTAGGGTTTAGGGCTTACAAAAAGTGAAGTTATAATGTTATAATTATAGGCAGATTTTCTGTCGGCAAAGAGTGACGGCGTCACGACCATTTTTTCACCAAATTGTAGATTTTCTCGTTCCGGTCGCGTGGCCTTTTGAACCACCTAAATCCGAGTTCGTATGCAAAAGTTATGGCCAAAACAATATCAACTACTTGGCATCTTGTGATAGTCTTGATCGACTTGTGAAGGCGTCACTTTGTGGTTGTGACGCCGTCGACTTTACGACGCCGTCAAGTGTAAAAAGCAATTTAGCTCTTGGTAGTCACAAAAGTTCTCCAACGTCATGAAATAACACCGACGCGTCCCTTGTATTTCAGTGACTTGAGTGTCTCGATTCTTGACTTTGGCCATTTTCTTCAGTATATTCGCGCCTTTTCGTCCAAATAAGTGCCATTCCAACATTTTGCCTTCAAGAGACCTAAAAAGTGAAAAGGAACGATATTAAGCAATAACGGATACAAAAGTGATCAAATAAGGGCTTAAACGACCCCTCAAAAAGGTACCTTTTAAAACCTTATCACCTTGTATAAGTTGTCATCCAATCCATGTCCAACCCATATCCACGAAGCCCATGGAAAGCCCATTAGGGAGTTTATGTCTTGTACTATATATATACCTCTCAAAGTTTCATTTGAGGGGTGTGCTTGAGTGTGTGTGTGTGTGTTTTCTTTGGAATATACAACATATTGTTTTCATCTTTTCTCTCTACATACACGACTCTCATATATTCAAGTCACCATCTTTCCATCTTTGTTTCTTTACTTCTATGCATAGTTTGTGTTTGTGTTTAACGTGTTCTACGCGTAAAGTGGTAAACGTGATATTCGTGTGATAAGGTTGATATATTTAAGGTCCTACAATTGGTATCAATCGCCTAACAATGGTTTAGGAGTGTTTGTGTTCGTTTTTTGGTTAAAGCTTTTCAAAAAGGTTGCATTTTTTACATAGAACGAGACCTCTTTGTCATAAAGTTTTGATTTTTACATGATATTAAGCTTAAAGTTGTAGACTTTATTGATCTTTAAGTGTTTTGGAAGAAGTTTGTGCAAAAGAAATCGATTGGAAACGTGTTTTTGGGTGAAAAATTCATGTTTTTGCAAAAGCGGGGCATTTTTACGCGTAAGCATCTTTTGGTCAAAACCCTCTTTTACGCGTAAGAAAGTCAAACCCTAGTTTTTCGCATAACTTTTGGTGAACCATCTTCGTGCAACAACGGTTACTCGGTGCTTCCTCACTTGGACAAGTTTGTGGAACACTTGACTTATGGATATCTTTACCTTTGTGATAGTGTAAAAGATTTTTGATTTAAACCTAAGTTTACGCATAAGCATAAGCGCTTACGAGTAAGCACTCTACGCATAAGTTATCACTTACGCGTAAGGTTTTATGACTAAGTATTTTTGTTTACGATAAGCTTCGCTTAAGCCTAAAGGTTCTGGCGTGAAATCATTTACATAAGGAATCCTCGCCTAAGCTTTCACGATAAGAATCCCACGCATAAGCAATCCCACGCATAAGCACCAATTTCTACGCATAAGCACAAGTTTACGAGTAAGATTTTGAGCAAAACTTCAAACGGCTATAACTTTTGAACCGTAACTCCGTCTTCAGCGATCTACCCATCAAAACGACCGTGAGAACGAGGAGAATAGACCGCCGAATTAACTAAAGTTTATTCGGGCCAACCTTCAAGTCCTAAAAACGCTCCGAAAAGAAGTTATTGAGGTTTTTAAGTTTTTAGACCAAATTTTCACTACAACAACCGAGCTTAATCTTCATCAAACACCACTCCTTTATCGTTGAATCGATCCTACATCAACTTTATCATAACATACCTTCATCAATGGCAACTCAACAAGACATTCATGTAGCCGGTGCCAAAAACCGTCCTCCTATGTTGGAAAAAGGTGGATATCTTCAATGGACAAGTCGTATGTTTCGTTACATTAAGACCAAACCTAATGGAAAATTGATGATTCAATCCATTACGAATGGACCCTTCATACCTCGACAAGTCCAAGACCCTAGAAATGCTGATGCAACACCTCCGTCCCACCATTTTTCGTGTTCAAAAGGAATCGAATACATCAAGAGGATCGAAACAAGTCAAGCGAGATGACATGGCAATTCATATTGTCCAAGCGGGTTTACCAAGAGACATCTTTCTTCTTTGTGAGCAGGTTGTGAAACTACTTTCGATATGTGGGAGCGTGTTAGGCGGCTTTGTCATGGAACATAAATTGGTCAACAAGATACGGAGAACAAGGCGCTAGCGCATAGGAGAAGTTTACATCTACTCCGGGAGAATCCATTGAATCCTACTATGGAAGGTTACGCACTTTAATGAATGAGGCGATCGAAACAAGTTGACACCCGGAACTATCGTGAGCAACATCAAGTTCCTAAACAATCTACCGGAAGAATGGGGCGATATGTCACTATTGTCAACCAAACAAAAGACTTACATCAAGTGAACTTTGATCAACTCAACAATTTTACGAAACAAAACCAAAATGAAGTGAATGAAGTCGGGAAAGAAAGAATGGCAAAGAATCATGATCCATTGGCACTCATTGCAAAGACTCAAACTCCGGTGAATACACAACAACAAGCTTCATCATCTTCCACTAACAACAACTTGCGACAATACATTCCACAACAACAAGTTGTTATCCTCAACAACAAACCTATCCACGAACAACAACATTACCGGGAACAAGGAATCGCGATCTTGAAATTGAACAAGAACAAGCTTTGCTACTGAGGCATTTGCATTTTGGGTAAAGCATTGAGTCGCTATTCCACACCAACTAACAACAACCAAAGTTTCATCAAACACTCATAGCAGAAAATTGCACAACCGGGTGTGAACATGGGTAATCAAAGACAAATGGTTGGAGTTATTGCGAACCCACAAGGATATGCTATTGGATTTCGGATGGGTAATTAGCGGTTCGAATCGGGTGTCAGATGGGTCGAGAATGTTGGGAATAGAGTAGTGGGTAATCGGAATGGGAATGTTGCGGCTCCGATCGTTGGGAATTATGGAAATGTGAATCGGGTGTCGAGTTACGTGTTACAACCGTCAAGGAGTGGGTCACATGGCAAGGAACCGTCCTACTAAGCCGAAAAAGAAGTATCTTGCGTATCTTGTAAAGCTATCATGTTGGTACAAAAAGCGCAGGACTTCAATTGAGTCTTTGAGGAACATGACTTTATGGCTATTATGGATGATTTGGAAGACCTCGAGGAAATCAATGCAAAGCGCATCTTCATGGCAAATCTTGAGGAGACTAAGTACGACATGCGATTACGACGCACCTCCCACCGATCAACGATCCATGCTATAACAATGTCATATTTGATGTGTTTACTCATGAAGAATAGCATTATGTGACATCGGCACCTACTTATGATACATACGGACAATCCGAGTTGTAGCAATACTAACTCGAGACTCGGATGTGGATCCTAGTGGAGATGTGTGGCACAAAATATTGAGACTAATGAGGAAACACGTGCTTATTTTGAATCATTAATCAATAAGCGTGGCATTGAAATCGAGAAAGTTAGAACGGTCAATCGCGAAGTTAAGGCCATGAATGCTAAATTGACCGGCGAGCTTGAGAGTTACAAGGAGTGCAAAAAGCCTTTGAATTTCATAAAACAAAGAATCGAATTAGAAATTGGTTATCGAAATTTGGTTTCTAAAGAACAACTATTGCAAATCAAGTATAATACACTTGATGTGAATCTAAACTTGAAAATTAAATCTTTAAACAAGGAAATTTCGATTTAAATGACCAACTTTCTAAACAAAAGAAATGTTTTACGATCTTGAAAAGAGAAGAAGCGATTGATTCTTGATTTTCAAAGCGAGAACATTCTCTTCTTGATGAAATTCTTGATAAAAATGAAAAATCCAAACTTTGGAAAATTTGCTTCTTAAAGCGGGTCATTACGCTCAAACAAGCGAGATGCTTTCTAATCAAGTAAATCCGCGTTTCATACTAATCATAGAATGGCACTTGGTAGCGACCCTTCTTCGTTCCTCAAGAAAGCTCGAAACCTCAAATGTGTTAAACAATGGGAATGTTTTACATGAACCCATTATTGTTCGTGATTCTCTTGAAACGTTATAACTATCTAAGGAGAGTAGAGAAAGAATGAAACAAAAACATCCGAAATCAAACCAATCGACTATAACAAATGGAACAAAATTTACGGAATTACTTTTGTTAATCAAAAGAAAAGTCAAAGTTTTCCATCACACCAAGTGTTTCAAACAAAGAGTCAACACTTTCAAAATCTGTTTCAAAACCAGGTTGTTGTCTCAAATTCTCTTCGAACATTGAACAAATGTCCTCAAACAATCCTTTTAACACAAGTGATGCGAGAAGTATTTTAGAAAATGTGAAAACTAGAATTGCGGATCTTCAAGACATCGTTAAAACTAAAACCAATATTACAACAAACATCCGGTTTAATAGTTTTGATAATGAAAATCAAAAGTATTTTGAAACTCAAATTGCCCTCGGTGAATAACATCAACTCAAGGGTAATTCATTTTGAACAAGCGTTTTTGAAAAAACGGTGACTTTGTCAAGGACCATAAATCCACAGTAAAGCAAGCTAATGGTATGTCAAACACATCAAATTTTGGAAAATTTAAATGACTCTCTTGAAGATGTTACGACTCCGATATTATGTCCATTATTTTACAAACATATTCGTTGAAAATCATGAAAGACTCGATCGAGACCTCCAAAATTGTTCCAAAATATGAAAAGCACTTGAGAAACTTGAAAAGAAAATGTCTCATATTTTAAACAACTTGATCGAAAAGCGAGGAATGCAAGTATGACAAATTGTCGTATGAGCGTGCCTACAATGACATGAAAGTGAAAAATGATCTTTTGAGGCTCATTTGGAAGGTCAAAAAGGAAAGCGGTGGATACTTAGATTACAAAACCATTGGTGAGGAGAAAGCAAATGTTCCCAAACCGGTTTTAAAACCAAAATGTACATTTCAATGCCTCCTCCAAAAGTCAATGAGAATAATGATTTATCGAACCAGTCACTCCACCTCCTTGCCTAAACAAAATGTTGATAAAGGAAAAGCGGTTATCGAGAAACCAAAGTTTTAGCTCTGGCCTTTTTAAGATGAGTACCACTAATAAATGCCTCCACATCTAAACCATATGGAACAAACGACATAAGTTTAGATAAGCACTCTAAAGAGACTAGGAAAGCGAAACCACTTCTCTTGATAAAATTGTGAATCCTAATAAGTTTGCCTTACCTTCTACGGACTAGGAAGCACCTCAGGAGCAGCGAGACTAAAGCCTAAGAGCAATACAAGGAACAATAGAGTCTCGCTTGCCTCTAAGAGTAGTCGCTTGAATAAAGAGAAGAAAGTAGAAGAACACCCTAGGAATTTACCGCTTTGTAATAAGAAAGACATTTCATCTGAGATGTAATGAGCGTATGAACTCGCTAAGTTTAATGAATGTGTTGAATCTCTTTGTTTAACTTGCAAGAAATCTTTAACTAATGTTCATGATGATTGTGTTTCTAAGAATGAGATTGTTAAGCTGTTAAGAAGAATGTTCCAAAAGAACTTATGCTAAACGTATAGGAAGACTAGTTGTGAGACTTAGGCTTTACACTCACCGATAGGGAGCATAATGTTTACTTTAGGGATGACATTTGAAACCAGGGTAGAACTTTCACACTCAGAATGGTAGAATGAGTGATGAACTGTCTTACCAATAGATAACTTCTATGAGTGTGATCGAGATTTTACCTCTAACCCAAAGGAACCAAAATCAAAGCGGTTTCCAAAATCTTCTTCTTACATTATTGGCGGGTTATCGAAATATGTCTTTGGATCGTCGACTCGGATTGCTCCAAGCACATGACCGAGAATCGAAGTCTTGATCAATTTTGTTTGGAAATTCATAGGAACCGTGACGTTTGGAAATGATCATGTAGCAACTATCATGGGTTATGGAGATCTACCTTTTGGAAATTATTTGATCACTCGGGTTTACTATGTCGAAGGGTTGGGACACAATTTGTTTCGATCGGGCGGTTGATGCGCGCAAAACCGTCAAGTTCTCTCACGCAAGCGTAAGAAAACTTAAAACGACTTCAGACGAAATCAATGAAGATCTGAGGAGTATAGTGTTTCCCCGGGTCGTTATGTCCCAGCGAGCTGTGCAATGGATTATCAAACGTATAGTGATCGCGAGATTTGAACGGGAAAGGATTTGTGAATATGATTATAACTACGGAAAAAACCAACAAATCAAAACGGCTTAAATGCAAATTAAAGGAAAATAAAAAGATAAAATCTATTAAATAAATGCTATCACTATTTTTAAAATGATGTTTTTGTGATTTTATAAAACAAAATGACTTAAATAAACTATTTTAACTAAAACGTAAACTTAAAATATCTAAAAACGTAACTTAAAATGAAAACGTACGTTATGTACAAAAATTACGCTGGAGCGCAAGATAAAACGTAAAATTGTGAAATAAAAGTCCTACAAGTGTAAAAACACTTTTCCTACGTTCTACATGACAAAATAAAATTTTAGGAAAAAGCGGAATATTTTTTTGAGTTTTAAATTATTTATTACGAATTAAAAACTATATTAAACTAATTAATTGATTAAAAATAGTAAACTAATTTATAAGAAAGTGCAAAAATCACATAAATTACTTTATGCCATGGGGAACCTAAGAAAAATGAAATGGGATCAATAGCTTATACGGATAAGCTGTGAAAATTAAGCTAAACTAATAAGCTTAAACTACAAAAAAATGGTTAACATATTAAATAATGCAAGATATAACGTGGGTAAAGACTTAGAGTAGCTGGTTATTGAAGTGTGTTGTAGGGCGTGTTGTTGGCAGTCTGGCGACCGAGTTCGAATCACAGGGGCGACACTTTTTGTTACGCTTATTTTTTTCTTTTTGGGACATGAACTAAAGATCAAATTAGGACTTTTTAACAAAAATGAAACTTAGTAAAGCTTCAAAATAAGCTGCTAATGGGCTTATGAAAGCAGTCATGGCAACAGATCATGAGTGGGTCTGTTTGGTTTTGCTATGCTTCAAAAAGCAACTAAAAGCTAAAGGATCTTATAAACGACTAAACCATAGATCAAAAACTAACTTAGAAAATCACTAATAAACAGATTATGAGCAGAAGCTAGGGGCAGAATAATCAATAACCAAACACTACTTAAATGTTTTAACAAAATAAGCTAAGATACTAACTACATGAGCTAAAATGCTAATAAGCACTAAATAAGCAACATGTCACCTACTCTAAACTAAATATACTTAATGAACACTAAACATCCTAAAATAAAGCGAAATGGAACCTTAATAAGCGCTGGAAACAAAACAAAAAAAATACTTATCTGATGTATCGCAGCCAAACAGGCCAAAGGGGTACACTTTTGAGCTTATATTGGATAAGCTAGAGTGTGAGTTAAGTCATGAGCTTCGAGCCTAAAGAGTCCACCTTGGTGGCTCCTATTGCCCCACAATAATACCTTTGATAAGGCATGGCGACTTATTAATAAGTCGAAAAGGTACCGCAATTTTTTTTTGTTCGAGACACGCACGCAGGACAAGTCCTAAACGAACCTACCCACTTTAACCCATGAAACAACCTAGTTAGCTATTTTTTGATTTTTTTCTTTTGACCCAAGACAAACAAGCTCTTGAACTCATGATTTTTATTTTTATAAATTTTATCTTGTCAAAATCTTGGCTTAAGCGCTATGGAAAATCGAAAAACTCAAGTATATATATATATATATATTTTTTAAAACTAGTTAAGACTCAAAATTTGTGAGTCTTTGCAAAACTCTTTTCCAACTCTAAACCTTGACACAAATGCTTACACTAAACTGATTTTCAAACCAAAGATGGGTCAAAACTCTCTTTTTACCCATTTTGACCCATAAACCAAACATCCATTTATGCTTTAAAAATGAAATTCAAAACTCAAAACTAGGTGGAAACTGATTAAAATAAAAGTGAATTGAACAAATTTTCTTAAGACTTAACTAATTAACATATTGAAATCAGAATTGAAGCTAAAACTGAATTGACTTTGTAATATTTGACCTTCGTTGACTTTAGTTGAACTTTTTAGAACTTGGAATAAAGACGAGCTTAGCTAATTTTATTGCTCGCAAAAACTAAAAGAAGCTTTGTGAGCTTAAGTAATGTAAATTAATGTTTAATAACAATGCTTAACAATAAGAACATGCTTTGAGTAAAATTAAGACAAGATAAAAGAAATGAAACCGAACTTGTACTTAATTAAACCGAGATTACAAAGTTGAAGCGAAATTACACTAAATTAAAAAGTAAATGATAATGAAAAGAACAAGGTAACAACTTAATGATAGAAATTGGACCAAAACTGGAAAAACTAAAAATAAAACGAAAAACTAACTAAAACTAACTCTCTAAGTGGCTACAAGATTTCCTCTCTTATACTCCAAGTGCTTGGCCTTCACCTCTCTCCTCTCTCTCTTCCTTGTGATAATCAAACACGCGTGCGTCTTTTTGCAGTCTCTTTTTCTTCTTTTTCTTTTTCTTTTTCTGTCTTCTCTGTCGCAGGGGATGGGAGAGATGGGAACTGTCATTTGCAGGGAGTGGGGTTGTCAGGGCAGGTGAGGGAGATGATGGGTTTTTTTTTTTGGTTTGTGTTTTCTTTGTGTTGTCTGGTTGTGAGGTTGGGCGGGAAAAGAAGGAAGAAGAAAGAGCGGGTTATTAAACCTTTGACCGGGTATATGGGGTTGACTTGGGTAAGGATTGTGTAGGGCTTTGGGTGGTTTGGGCCTTAGGCAGTTTTGGATTTAGGTGGGTTATTACTTGCATTGGACTTAGGACTAACCATTGATCCAAATTGTACTTAAGGACCAATCATGCCAAAGCGAAAATTCAGGGCCACTAATGTAAATTCGCAAATGTAATCCAAGGGTAGGTTTGACAATCTCTGAAAATTCCAAGGATCAAACTTGTCAATCTCAAGTAATTGAAGGACCGTTTTGCCATTTTTGAAACTTGAAGGACTAAACTTGTAATTTCTCAAATCTTTTATATTTTTCACCAAAGGACTAAATTTGACAAGTTATAATTTTAAAAGGACCTTTGGTGACTTATCTTTGAAATTTTGACTGTGGACTATTTTTGACAATTTTAGAAACTTGGGGGTGGCGCCAATTATGCAAACTTTGCTCATTTTCATCGATTTTAAACATTTTGCATCCGAAACATATAAAATGCAATTTTGGAATATTTTCGATATTTTGATGCATTTCGAGCATTTTAAACGTTTTGCGATTCAGATAGATTCAAAAATGATGAGTATTTACACACTCATCAATCCCCACTAAACTATTGCTAGTCCCTAGCAATCTTTTGAGAAAAACTTAATGGATTTGAATCTCTTTACCAAAAGCCATTACTACGGAGTAGCCAAATGTTTGATTCAAGTAAGAACCATGGTACACCGATAACCATGTGATTTTGAGCAAACCACCGACTTCAACGGATTTGATTTGTCTTTACCGAAGCCGTACCTTCCGGACTAGCCAACTCTTAGATAAATTATCAATATTATCTTTGGTGAGTGATTACCAATTATGGTTTTCCAACGCCTTTACCACAAGCCATAACCTTGCAAGCTAACCAACTCTTCACTTTTTAGGATATGGTGGTGAATACCATACAATTTTGGGCAAATTGCAAGCCGTCAACGGATTTGAGAAATCTTTACCAAGAGCCGTTTGCTCTGGATTAGCCAATCCTTTAGTTTTTTAGACAAAGCGGATGATAACCAATTGAGTAAGTGCGAACACTTACTCCAAAAAAATTTTGGCCAAAAGCGGGAATTGGTATAATTATATGATAAAATTCGTGAGAATTCCCCCACACTTAGAAATGAATATTGCCCTCAATATTCAAAAGTACCGCGGTTATGCGAAACAAAAACGAAAAGGAAATACTACGGCCATTATTTTAAAAGATTTTTTTTTTTTTTATAACATGTGGGCATCACCCCCACTTAGGTGGTAGAAAGGGTAAGAAGTCGAAATATGGGTGAAAACCCATATGGTGTGCTCTTGTTTTTGATTTCGAGTCGCTAGCTTGACTCGACCCAATTCATTGGTTCATGGGAAGCAAAGTGGAAGAAACAATCTCCATGGACTTTCATTCAAGATGTTTGGACAAACATTTGAAGCACGTGAAAGTTCCACACCGATGAGATCTCTGAGACAGACCGGCTCACAAATGGTACATGAAAATGCCGGGGTCAAGATAATGTCTTCACTCCAGAAGGAGTTAAGACATGGAGAAATCACACCGTATGTGAAGAAAAGAAGGAGAATCATGATGATGATCATGACTAACTCCTCATTATCGGAAGGAGAATTCATGATTTTGGATCATGAATCTCATCGATGAGGATAGAATCATCATCACATGATGGAAGAGATAAGATAGAATACGAGAGGTGGGACAAGTGGTGTGCTCGAGAGCTAGCAATTTCCACCACTTCCGTGATGGTCTCATATCGGCCTCGGACATTTCATCGAAAGAGGATTTACTTTCTCAAAAGTGTAGTCATTATTAAATTCAAAAGAGGATTTGAGAAAATCCGGAAGTAACCTCGTAAATGTCAAGAGAATCACAAAAGGCAAATCACAATCACTATCGGATATATCCTCGAGACTCACTTGGGATTGGGACAAGATCCTCAACACTAGATGATTCCGTTTCGAAATAGTCTTGAGATGATCATCCTCCATTATGAGAGAGTCTTTGGAAGCAATAATAGGTAAGATAGGTGTGATAGCAATAGGCGGGGAGTTGAGAAATAAGATCGTTCAATTGAGTAACACTCTCTCGTCGTAATCATAGTATTCCTTCATTTGAATACTATCCTCATCATCGTCGTCATCATATCTCGATTCTTATATTCATCTGCTGAAGCTTACACACCATTCTTTTCATTTGCGGTTTCTTTCGAATGCGTATTTCTTGAACTTTGAGAAAGATTACACTCCTCGTAATCATTGAAATGATGTGAAGGCTCGAAGTCGATGGTGATGGAATCTTGTGGGGTTGGAAATTGTCAAACCGGAGAATTGGAATTTTGAAAATTTTGATTCACCGGTGACATTCAAAAGTCGCATGAGGACCCCCACAATTCTCACAATGAGATAATTGGGAAAATAACTTTCACCAAAGTTCGATTGTAACATGGTTCCGCTCATAGACAAGCGGGACTGTGGTGGACAATCAAAACCGTAATGAGAATCATTCCCACAAAACTCGCATGAGTGGGATTCGTATTGGGGTGTGGAGGTAGGTAGGAAAAATCGGGTGCTTCATTATTTGAAATGGGATCGGGATTACAGACAAACTTGTCTCGAAACCCACATTGGTACATCGCCGAACAATTTCCACCGTTAAATGGACCTCCACACCGAGAACATGTCGAAAACCATGACATGAAGAATTAAGCGGATAAGAGGATAAGAGATGAAGAATTAAGCGGTTATAGAGGATAAGGAATGGAGAATTAAACGGGTTTGAGGATAAAGAAATGTAGAATTAAGCAGTTAGAGGATAAAGGATGGATATTTTTGGATTTTTTTTTTTGAAAATATCTTGCAAAAACAAAGAATGAAAATCTTTTGGATTTTTGATTTTACAAGAAAATATAAATACATCTGAGATGGTATAGACAAAGAGTGAATATCCAAATTACTAATCGCTAAGCGGAAGATAATCGACCTGACTCCGGCGTGCGTAAAAATTTGATGCAAGAAACATCAAGTTCTCTCACGCAAGCGTAAGAAAACTTAAAAGCAATTTCAAGACGAAATCAATGAAGATCCGAGGAGTATAGTGTTTCCCGGTCGTTATGTCCCGGTAGTGTGCAATGGATTATCAAGCGATATAGTGATCGCGAGATTTGAGCGGAAAGGATTTGTGAATATGATTATAACTACGGAAAAACCAACAAATCAAAAGCGGCTTAAATGCAAATTAAAGGAAAATAAAAGATAAAATCTATTAAATAAACGCTATCACTATTTTTAAAATGATGTTTTGTGATTTTATAAAACAAAATGACTTAAATAAACTATTTTAACTAAAGCGTAAACTTAAAATATCTAAAAGCGTAACTTAAAATGAAAACGTCGTTATGTACAAAAATTACTGTTGGGCGCAAGATAAAGCGTAAAATTTGTGAAATAAAAGTCCTACAAGTGTAAAAACACTTTTCCTCGTTCTACATGACAAAAGAAAATTTTAGGAAAAAGCGGAATATTTTTTGAGTTTTAAATTATTTATTACGAATTAAAAATTATATTAAAGTAATTAATTGATTAAAAATAGTAAACTAATTTATAAGAAAGTGCAAAAATCACATAAATTACTTTATGCCATGGGGAACCTAAGAAAAATGAAATGGGATCAATAGCTTATACGGATAAGCTGTGAAAATTAAGCTAAACTAATAAGCTTAAACTACAAAAAAATGGTTAACATATTAAATAATGCAAGATATAACGTGGGTAAAGACTTAGAGTAGCTGGTTATTGAAGTGTGTTGTGGGGCGTGTTGTTGGCAGTCTGGCGACGAGGTCGAATCTCAGGAGCAAGACGCGTTTTGTTCGCTTATTTTTTTCTTTTGGGACATGAACTAAAGATCAAATTAGGACTTTTAACAAAATGAAACTTAGTAAAGCTTCAAAATAAGTCGCTAATGGGCTTATGATGCGGTCATGGCAAGCAGATCATGAGTGGGTGCATTTGGTTTTGCTATGCTTCAAAAGCAACTAAAAGCTAAAGGATCTTATAAACGACTAAACCATAGATCAAAACTAACTTGAAAATCACTAATAAGCAGATTATGAGCGGAGCTTAGGCGTAATAATCAATAACCAAACACTACTTAAATGTTTTAACAAAATAAGCTAAGATACTAACTACATGAGCTAAAATGCTAATAAGCACTAAATAAGCAACATGTCACCTACTCTAAACTAAATATACTTAATGAACACTAAACATCCTAAAAATAAAACTGAAATGGAACCTTAATAAGCGCTGGAAACAAAACAAAAAAAATACTTATCTGATGTATCGCAGCCAAACAGGCCAAAGGGGTACACTTTTGAGCTTATATTGGATAAGCTAGAGTGTGAGTTAAGTCATGAGCTTCTGAGCCTAAAGAGTCCATGGTGGCTCCTATTGCCCCACAATAATACCTTTGATAATTTGTGAGCGACTTATTAATAAATGTCGAAAGGTACCGCAATTTTTTTTTGTTCGAGACACTGTGCACGTGACAAGTCCTAAATGAACCTACCCACTTTAACCCATGAAACAACCTAGTTAGCTATTTTTTTGATTTTTTCTTTTTGACCCAAGACAAACAAGCTACTGAACTCATGATTTTTATTTTTTATAAATTTTTATCTTGTCAAAATCTTGGCTTAAAGCGCTATGGAAAATCTGAAAAACTCAAGTATATATATATATATATATATTTTAAAACTAGTTAAGACTCAAAATTTGTGAGTCTTTGCAAAACTCTTTTCCAACTCTAAACCTTGACACAAATGCTTACACTAAAGCGATTTTCAAACCAAAGATGGGTCAAACTCTCTTTTACCCATTTTGACCCATAAACCAAACATCCATTTATGCTTTAAAATGAAATTCAAAACTCAAAACTAGGTGGGCCGATTAAAATAAAAGTGAATTGAACAAATTTTCTTAAGACTTAACTAATTAACATATTGAAATCGAATTGAAGCTAAAACCGAATTGACTTTGTAATATTTGACCTTCGTTGACTTTAGTTGAACTTTTTAGAACTTGGAATAAAAACAAAGCTTAGCTAATTTTATTGCTACTTAAAAACTAAAAGAAGCTTTTGTGAGCTTAAGTAAAGTAAATTAATGTTTAATAACAATGCTTAACAATAAGAACATGCTTTGAGTAAAATTAAGACAAGATAAAAGAAATGGCGAACTTGTACTTAATTAAAGCGAGATTACAAAGTTGAAAGCGAAATTACACTAAATTAAAAAGTAAATGATAATGAAAAGAACAAGGTAACAACTTCTTAATGATAGAGAAATTGGACCAAAACTGGAAAAACTAAAAATAAAACGAAAAACTAACTAAAACTAACTCTCTAAGTGGCTACAAGATTTCCTCTCTTATACTCCAAGTGCTTGGCCTTCACCTCTCTCCTCTCTCTCTTCCTTGTGATAATCAAACAGCGCGTCTTTTTGCGATCTCTTTTCTTCTTTTCTTTTCTTTTACCTCTCTCTACATCGCAGGGATGGAGAGATGGAACCATCATTTGCAGGGAGTGGGGTTGTCGAGGCGGTGAGGAGATGATGGGTTTTTGGTTTGTGTTTTCTTTGTGTTTGTCAGGTTGTGAGGTTGGGCGGGAAAAGAAGGAAGAAGAAAAAGCGGGTTATTAAACCTTTGACCGGGTATATGGGGTTGACTTGGGTAAGGATTGTGTAGGGCTTTGGGTGGTTTGGGCCTTAGGCAGTTTTGGATTTAGGTGGGTTATTACTTGCATTGGACTTAGGACTAACCATTGATCCAAATTGTACTTAAGGGACCAATCATGCCAAAACTGAAAATTCAGGGGCCACTAATGTAAATTCTGCAAATGTAATCCAAGGGTAGGTTTTGACAATCTCGAAAATTCAAGGATCAAACTTGTCAATCTCAAGTAATTGAAGGACCGTTTTGCCATTTTTGAAACTTGAAGGACTAAACTTGTAATTTCTCAAATCTTTTATATTTTTCACCAAAGGACTAAATTTGACAAGTTATAATTTTAAAAGGACCTTTGGTGACTTATCTTTGAAATTTTGACTCGGGGACTATTTTGACAATTTTAGAAACTTGGGGACCTGAAGCGCCAATTATGCAAACTTTGCTCATTTTCATCGATTTTAAACATTTTGCATCCGAAACATATAAAATGCAATTTTGGAATATTTTCGAGTATTTTGATGCATTCGAGCATTTTAAACGTTTATAGATTCAGATAGACCCAAAATGATGAGTATTTACACACTCATCGCCAGATTACGTGATCTTGATTTAGAGGTTGCTTTTAGGAAAATGCTTGCTTCGTTAGAAACTTGAATGGCACCGATCTCTTAAATGGGAATCGTGATACAAACTTGTATGCTATCGAAATTAACCAAATGGCCTCTTCATCACCAATATGTCTTATGACACGAGCATACGGAACAAAGTCTGGTTGTGTACGACGGTTATCACATCTCAATTTCAACACCATCAACAAAGCGGCCAAAGACAACATCGTCAACGGACTTCCAAAGTTCAAATACACCAAGGATCACTTATGTCCATCATGCGAACAAGGAAAAAGCAAAGAGCATCATATAAACCCAAACCGTACCTAGTTCGGAAGCAAGGTTGCATATGTTGCACATGGACTTATGTGGCCTAATGAGAGTTGAAAGCATTAATGGGAAAAGTATATTCTTGTTATCGTCGATGATTATTCAAGATATACATGGGTTAGGTTTTGAGATCAAAAGGCGAAGCACCGAGCATCATCATCACGCTTCCGAAGCGTATTCAAGTACTTCTTCAAACTCACGTAAGGTTGTAAAACATAACAATGACACAATTTACTAATCGGGAGTTAGAGCCTATTTTGAAGATGTTGGAATTACTCATCGACATCGGTTGTTAGAACTCCACGTGAGAATGGGGTAGTTGAAAGAAGAAACCGTACTCTTGTGGGTCGCCGCGTGATGCTAATCTATTCTAGTGCACCATTATTTCTATGGGTCGATCTTTGTTGCCACTACTTGTTTCACTCGTAACCGATCCCTAATCCATCCAAGATTCAATAAAACCCCATATGAAATAGTAAACAACGAAAACGATATCTCTTACTTTCGCGTGTTTGGCGCTTTGTGCTATCCTACTAACGACGAGAAGATCTAGGAAGCGAAAGCTAAAGGTGATATTGGAATCTTCATTGGATATTCAAATAGCTCGAGGGCATTGGGGTGTATAACTGGAGAACTAGGAGGATCATGGAGCGATGAATGTGAACTTTGATGAAATTTCACAAATGGCTTCGAGAGACTCGCTCTAGAACCCGCACCAAACCCATGAGACTTACAGACACATCATTTCGGGACTCGTACATCAAAGAGCTCAATCAACTTTTGATGGCACACTCATGAACAAGAATGGGAGAATTTCTTGAGTTAATGTTCGATGAATACTATGGTGGAACTTGAAAATGCATCAAACCATCATTCATTTGCACTCGCTCAAAATCATCCACCACCACCAATGTAAGATGCATCTACAACGGTCGAAACCAATGCACCAACTCCATCCACATCATCTACATCTACTCCAAAGAACTCCAATTCTTCAAACAGTTTTACCAGCATTTGATGAGCAAAACCAAAACATATCATTTCAAGAAGAACCTACTCAAAATCAGAACGATGCAACGTTAGATGAAGACTTATTTGAAACCCCGTTTGCTACGGAATCAGGTGAATCATCTTCAAGCTTACGAGAACCATCTAACTCGCACTCGTATAATCTACGGTATCCTTCTACTCTGAAGTGGACAAAAGACCACCCAATTGAACAAGTTATTGGTGAACCTTCAAGGCCAATTCAGACGAGACACCAACTTGCAACCGATTGCGACCTATGCATTTACCTTTGCTCAATTAGCAATATAGAGCCAAAGAACATTCGCGAGGCAATGGCAGAACCCGCATGGATAGAAGCGATGCAGGAGGAACTTCTCCAATACCGTCTACATGACTCTTGGGATATGGTTCCAAGACCAATTGACATTCGCGTCATTGATCTCAAATGGTTATGGAAGAACAAAAGGGATGAAGAGATGAGCGTAATTACGCAACAAAGCTCGTCTTGTGGCCAAAGGATACTGAGCATGGAAGAAGGATAGACTTTGAAGAGTCATTCGCGCGGTAGCTAGACTTGAGGCGGTCAGATTTTCTTAGCCTATGCACTCACAAAAACATCACGGTTTATCGGATGGACATTAAGACCGCGTTCTTGAATGGAACTACGAAAGAAGAAGTGTCGTGAGTCACCCGGAAGGCTTCATAGACATGGAACATCCGACACGTCTACAAACTCAAAAAGGCAATCTATGGTTTAAAGAAAGCTCAAGAGCGTGGTATGAACTTTCCTCTTTCCTTATCCTAAACAATTTCACCAAAGGAACGGTTGATCCTACCTTGTTTACACAAAATGCAAAACGACATTTTGATTGTTCATATTTACGTGGGCGACATCATTTTTGGGTCCACTAATCCGAATCTTTCAAAACATTTTGAAAATCTCATGAAAAGCAAATTTGAAATGTCCATGATGGGGAACTAAAGTTTTTCTTGGTTTACAAATACATCGGTCCCCACGTGGAATTTTTATTAATCAAGCGAAATATACAACCGAGATTTTGAAAAATCATGGTATGGATAATTGTGACTCGGTGAACACCAATGGTAATTTCACCAAAATTGGAGCCGATTTGTTTGGGAAACCTATTGATCCAAGAAATATCGAGCATGATTGGTTCTCTCATGTACCTTCGCTAGTCGATTCGATATTCATTTTGTTGTTTGCTTATTAGCATGGTTTCGTGCAAAGCCTACCAAACTGCACCTCAAAGAGGTTAAAGGATCTTCGGCACCAAGACATCCATTCACAAGGGTCTTTGGTATCCGAAGGAATCAGTTGATCTAATTACCTTTTCGGATCACGGACCACGCGGTGATCAAGTTCTGACAAAAAGTACATCGGGAGGAGCACAATTTTGGGTGAAAAGTTAGTGTGGTCTTCAAAGAAACAAGATTGCATTGCACTTTCAACCGGCGAAGCGAATATGTGTCTCTGTCTGCGTGTTGTGCTCAAGTTCTATGGATGAGAACACAACTCACAGATTATGGCTTTACTTTCGATAAAATACCTATGTATTGTGACTCGAAAAGTGCCATAGCCATCTCATGCAATCTGTTCATCACTCAAAGACCAAGCATATCGTAGTACACTATCACTTCATAAAAGAACATGTGGAAGAAGGTCTGTTGAATTATTTTCAGAAGATGCATTACCAACTCGCCGATATATTTACTAAAGCCCTTCCAAAAGAAAGGTTTGACGATTTAGTTCGGCAATTGGAATCGAAGCCTAACCCCGAGGAGTTAGAACGTCTTCTCGAATCTTCTTGAAAATGATTTTCCAAAATGCTTCATTGTAAATATTTTGAAAAACAAAATACAAAATTTGAAAAACCAACAAAAGCAAAATATAAAAATATAAAACTTTCAAAAATACAAAAACAATATAAAATCAATAATCCAAAAATATTCTTCTCACGACATGTCTCTTGTATAATCGATATTACAGACGTCTCTAGAAATGTCATTCAACAATGATACGGCATGTACGGATGCTTGAGCGAGAGTTCTTTATATGTTTTCCAAAACATGTCGTTTCTCAAAATTTCTTCAAAAATGGCTTTCAGTATACTTGATGCGAAACCCGGACAAAAATGATGACTTTTGATTATTTCAAATCAAAACTCGTGTTTTAAAGAAAAATCAAGTGTACGCTTGATGCACTACATTTAAAAGCGGTGAGAAATCATCATCATCTTGAGCACCTTTTTCAAGATTGTTCAAAAAGATTTTCAAAATCTTTCAAAATATTTTGTGCTCAAGATAACTCCCTCTAAAACCCTTTAATTGTTTATGCTTTATTAAAGGGGGAGTATAAAACAAAAATGTTCCAAATTCATGCTTAAATCAAATCCGTTTGTCTCCCCAAAAGATTCTAAAATGTTGTTTAATCCGTTGATATCAAAAATATCACGTATAAGCTATTTTTGAGGGGGAGGAGATGTGATTAAAATGTGATCAAAAAGTTTAATGATTGTTGTTTGATTCTCAAAAGAGCTCGACTCAGTCGTAACCATTGAATTGACGAGGAATCATGTACCATCTCGAGAAACTTTCTATGGACTTGACCAGGACGGGTAATAATTTCAAGCTAGTTCTTTAGTGATGTAAACGTGTCTCGAATCGGTCTAGTTCATTTAAAGTCGATCAATTCAAAAAGTGCGAACTCCACCCTCTATGTGCGGTTACATCAAAACATATAAGCACATGTGAAGGGGAGTATTTTAAAATATAAAACTCTGAGTGTTTCAAACATGTTTTCAATCATAAACACTTTGAGAGATTTTCAAGAAAAATGGTTTTATGGCAACAATAGGACGGTCATGGAGTTATAAGGTGACTAAGGATAGGTAAATCCGTCCTATGATCCGCTAGAGCGGAGGATCTACCAAGGACATCACAAGTAGTTAGTATTAGAAGTCCTTAGGAATGATTGAAAAAAGGAGTAATGTGAGAAAGGAGAAAGAAGGGTTGAAGAATTAAAAGAAATGTAATGAAAAGGGTGAAAAGAAATAGCCCTCCATAATCAACCTTAGAGGCGTAAACCGGTTCAATACATATACTCTTGGTTGTCACTTAGATGATGCCGGTATTGAAGACTAAGACGTCATGGACCCAGTGACGCATTGCACTAAACCTTCTAGCCACTCAATTCCTCTTAAAAGGATTTGTTTCATTCTCAATGGGAACCCTACATAATCTATCGACTTTCTCTTAGAGATAGTTGGTATTGAAGAAGGAGACCCTCTCCCTAGTCTGCGCTTAGGAAAACCAAAATGCACTAATTGAGTCTAGAGCCACGAGATTCATCAAAAGATCTCATAGGAACACTTGACATGACATCGCTTGTTGTTCATCAATAAGGACACAAGTGATATATTCTAGAGTCCTACGCAGATCTTAGCAATCTGCCAGAACATTTATGAGAAGTTTCACATATGTGATCTTCAATGATTGAATGGAAACTCTGCCGAGGTCAACATCAGCGACCACGACAAGAGTCACCGGTAACTCCCGTGGATAACGCTTAGTGTGTCTCAAGCGGTCTGATCGTGGAGTGATGCTTGATTGTACTTGACTCATCCGAATTGTAGATGTACTTGGTATATCGTGTTATCTCACTGTGGGACTCAGGTTCGAGAATGGCCCTTGTAAGAATTAGAGATGTGTTTTCATACTATGTTGTTAACACCCTCGAAATTCAAACTTGTAAGTCTTGGAATCCGCTTATTACTAACCTGTTTTATGTTTTCTTATGGAAGCTCGGGCGGATTGATCGTCTGATTCTCCACATGCTCATACCAACAACACATGAAAGTTCTCATCAAAATCAAAGGCAACACAAAGTCAAAGATGATTCTTCGTCAATGTCAAAGAATCTACAAAGTATAAAGACTCGAAAACTACATCATTGGTAACCAAAAGACAAAGAGAAGTGTGAGCATGGTGGAGAAAGGCGTTGAGACACCTAACCAACGAAGTTGACAATGGCAGACAACCACATTAACTGATCACAAAGCATGAAGGAACAAAGAATTAAAACTATTCTATATCTACACGCAAAGTTGAAGCTCAATAAAAGTAAAGACCTAATCAAGTGGAGCATCTTTTGAATGACCACCCCTTAAGGGGAAATTGTTAGCCTTAATAGTTTTTATTATAAGTGATGGTCATTCACATTTAGGAACTTTGTATCGTATGTTAGATATCGTATTAGAATAGTCAGCGAGCTCAAATGGATTGGACTAAGCTAAATGGCTAGAAGTTATGTTAAGCTAGCCTTGTATAAGTTGTCATCAATCCATGTCAACCCATATCCACGAATCCATGGAAAGCCCATTAGAGGCGTTTATGTCTTATACTATATATATACCTCAAAGTCTCATTTGAGGGTGTGTAGTGTGTGTGTGTGTGTGTGTGTGTTTTCTTTGGAATATACAACATATTCCAAAGAAAAACACACACACACACTCAGCACACCCTCAAATGAGACTTTGAGGGTATATATAGTACAAGACATAAACGCCCTAATGGGCTTTCCATGGGCTTCGTGGATATGGGTTGGACATGGATTGGATGACAACTTATACAAGGCTAGCTTAACATAACTTCTAGCCATTTAGCTTAGTCCAATCCACGAGCCCGTTGACTATTCTAATACGATATCTAACATACGATACAAAGTTCCTAAATGTGAATGACCATCACTTCTAATAAAAACTATTAAGGCTAACACAACCAATCTCCTCCGGTTCCTAGTCATGAAAATAATTTCTCTAATTGTCAAATCACCCAAGGACTTGTTCAAGAAGTACGAAATGAGTTGCATTTCATGTTTAATCATCTTCTTGAACGATTGGACCAAATCAACAAGTCTACTCATCCTTAGATTCAAGCACATTGATGCTTTTTATGATTTTCGTCACTTATTAGAATTAGTAGAAAATGTATTACATGTTTAAATCATTCTCTTAGTTTTAGAGATTTGTAGATCATTTCTCGTATTTTTATTGAATGAAATTACATGTTTTATGCCATATTGTCTTAAGTATATGTTTGATGCCTTAATACATATCTCATTTTGATGTTGACATCATTTGTTCACATCACCATTGTTGTCTTAAACTTTCAGACAGACGGATCCCTCAGTTTTGCCTAGACGGATCCCTCCAAAGAGGGAACCGTGGGATCCGTGCAACAAAAGACTTGTTTACTACTAACTTGAGTCTTATTTGCATGAAATTATGCATCATATACTTGTTTTCTAACCTTTGTTTTGTAGATTTTCAATATACACATGAAGACTTTGACACCATAAGCTAGGGGAGTTTCGTGTCAAAGCGATACATTGCAAAATCATTTGCAATATAATTCACATTAGGATTACATTACATGACGTTCTCCTTGCAAAGTTGCAATCATCAAGGGGGAGCATATTTGTCACAAAGACGAAACCATTTGCAAACATAGTTTCAATGCACTAGTTTAGTATTTCTTCTTACTTGACGCCCTCACAAAGGGATGGACTCGTCAAGGGGGAGCTAAGTCGAGAATACTTCTCCTCACTTACTCTCTATTTTTCATATTTTTTTCTTCTTTCACATGTTTTTCTTAAAACAAGGTGTTAGTTTCTTTTTGACAAAAAGGGGAGAAGAGAGTAAAAACTCCAATTCAAACTTTTACGAATTTTAGTTTTTTCTTAAAATAATCTTATGTTTTGTCATCAACAAAAAGGGGAAGATTGTTAATACAAATAAGTCGTAAAAACGTTTATTTATATTTTACGATCTTCTAATGTTTTGTCGATAACAAACGTAAAATCATATTAACGAAACAAATAAATTACGTAAATGGTTTGAGCCAATAGTTTACTAACACACTTACGTTTTCACATAAAACAATAAACAAGTAATAGTGTTTACATATTGGGTAGATATATACATATGTACATATGTACAACAACTAGTGTTTACATATTGGGTAGATATATACATACTTAGTATGTATTATAATGGGTAATATAATGGGTAGAAGTTTAAGTATTTGACCAATTGACTAAATACATTGAATGTAGTTGTAAAACCAAAAGTCCATAACCCATACCCATAACCCATTGCATGACGTCATGCATAAGTCATAATGGGCATTACCCATGACCCATGGAGCTAACCCATAACCCATGGACTACGTGCATTGTATCTTCTAGATACATTGTATCTACTTGGATACCCATGGTCCAAAATCTAGGACCCATGACCCATAACCCATGACCCATGACCCAAAACCTATGGGTAAAAAGGAGCAGCTCACGGATCCCTCTAAATACACTAGACGGGTCCCTCCAACAAGGGATCCGTGGAACATTCGCATGTTTTCTTCTATAAATAGTGAGCCATTTCTTCATTGTAGGTTGCCACTCCTACACATACTTTCACCTAGTATTTTAAACTCTCTAACCTCAGATCCAAAGGATCTTTCTATGTAGTTTGTGTTTGTTTTTGTGTGATTCTCTAGGTTTCTCTTAAAGGCGATCACCACCTCTTGAAGTGGAGCAAGCTCAAGTCCATGATTTGCCATGCTTCGTCATCATCAAGACTACTGAGGTTCTCTTGTGGATAGTTCTTTCTTCCTCATTAGAAGTGTTGTGTCAAAGGCATTAGTGAAGGATGCTAAAAGGGTCAAGACGAAGGCATTAGGGAAAGGTGCTTAACGTCCGTGTCAAAGGCATTAGTGAAGGATGCCAAAAGAGTCAAGAAGAAGGCATTAGTGAAAGGTTTCGAACGTCCGTATCAAAGGCATTAGTGAAGAATCCCAAAGGGGTCAAGCCAAAGGCATTAGTGAAAGATGCCAAGGGTGTACAATCGATATGGTGTATCGATGTACAAATAGAGATAGGTTGTATCCAAGGATTTTGATATCCTTGATGATGTTGTAATAAGGAGTTGGTCTCCTTCGGGATAGGTGTGGTGTAGTGTTGGGTAGTAGTTCCTCCTTTGTAATGGAACTCGGTATCTAGCCTTGTACCGGATAAAGTGTAGGCGACGTAGTGATAGGTTCGGTTCTACCTTGTGGAAGAACCCGGTGTCTAGCCTTGTACCAGAAAAAGGGTAGGCGACGTTGTGAAGGCTTCTCCGCCATAAGGAGTTGTGTCGTGTAGTGCTAATGAACTCTCGAGTAGGTGACTCGGGGAGAGGAGTAGGGCAAGGAAGGTGTCCTTGTAGCCGAACCACTATAAATACCCGTGTCGTGGTTTTGTGTTTCTTACTCTTTGCCTTTACATTACATACTTACATATCTATCTATCAACGTCCAACATACACATCTAAATAGATTGACATAAGTCGATCTAAATATTTTAAAATGAAGTTTTAATTGGTAAAACTATTCAACCCCTTCTAGTTTTCCTGATTCTTAATACTCACAATGCGGGGATTAAAACAGCTAGAACTTCAATTGACACCAAGAAGCATCTATCTAAAAATAGAGGCATAGGTGTTGCCCAATTAGAGTATTCGAGAATTATTAGCATGTTAATGTACTTAATGACAGTGCCGGCGACTTAGCATATCTTTGTTAGCGAGCTAAGTAGGTATACTAGTAATCGATCTATGCACATTGGGCGATTATGACTAGGGTACTTCATTATGTGAGATACTGATCACGATTATGGGTGCATTATCATAGATATCCGGTTTGTTATAGAAGGATACGGTGATACAAATTGGATATCGACATAAAGGATTCTAGATCGACTAGTGGATATGTGTTTACACTAGGAGGGCTATATCTTGGAAGTCTTCCAAGAAAACCGTTATAGCTAAGTCCATGATGGAATCGGAATTTATCGCGTTAGATAAATGCGGACAAGAGGCGTAATAGCTCGTCAATTCGTAGAGGACATACCAAGGTGGCCTAAACCGTAACGACCATTAGTATACATTGCGATAGTCAATCGGCAATTGGCAGAGCTCATAACATAATGTATAATGGAAAGTCCAGACATATCCGTCGTCGACATAATTCGATACGACAACTACTCTCAACAGGAATTATCTCAATTGACTATGTGAAGTCAAAGGATAACATCGCGGATCCGCTTACGAAAGGCTTAAGTAGAGAGTTAGTTAGTAAGTCGTCTAAAGGAATGAGACTAAAGCCCTTGAAGGAATGAGTTTCTATAAAGGAAAACCTAACTCAGTTGACTGGAGATCCCAAGATTTGGGTTCAATATGGCAACCTAATCATAGAAATGTGGGGGAAGTCACGTCTATGTGGAGGAGTTACTAAATATTGTAACTTCCTAGTCCATTCCTATAACAAATGTGACTTGTTAAGAGGTTAAACATATGGCTTTAATGATTCAGGATGAAATCACAAAGCATAATGAATCGAGATGAAATCACAAAACATATGTTTTTAATGATTCAAGATGAAATCACCTATGTGAGAGAGAAGTGGGGTCGCTTCGAAAGGAATTGTATGGGGCGCAATTCCTAAGAGCTCTTGCAGAACCAGGCTAGTGTTCATGACTATAACGAACATGATATGAGGACTTGACAATGTCAGGGAGAGTCTTGTGTGAAGTGTAATGTTGTCTACGTAAATGGATGATGAGTTCAAGGACATCGCGTCTTCTCATATCTAGGAGACTAAGTGCATCTCACAAGGTAAGGTTCAAAGGGTTACACCTACCTATCTTATGCAAGATTTAACCGCAGAAATTTCACCGAAACTTTCGTGTGTTTTCAACCGATCTCCATTCATGTGGGGGATTGTTGGAAAAATAGTTTTGAAAAGTTAGTTTTGCAAATTTTTGGACACTATTTAATATATGTATATGTTATATATATTTATATTTCTTGGTAGCTTTGCGTTCTCCTTGACGAGAGCTTCGCAATGAGCTAAAGCGTGTCCAAAATGGAGTTGAATTGAATGAGATATCGTGTCTTAAAGTGAGACACTTGAAACACAAAAACTGAGTTTTGGGATAGTATCCCACATCGCCCAAAGAAGGAAATGAACGCATGTTTATAAGGAAATCATAGTATTGGCTATCAAAATCTTTTAGTTGGTTTTACTCCAACACCTACGTCTTGCCACAGAGAGTCTGATTTCATGATTTCTAGGCCAAAATGGGTTCGAAGCTTCTGAACTCATGCGAGCCCGCGCGACATGCGGACACGAATGCAGCTCCAAAGCCTCGCATACGTGCGTATCTTTTTGTTGCAGATTCGAGTTTCCTTTTTCCAGAATTTTCTGTAAATCTATTTAAGGAATAGATTTGAAAATTATTTACAAAGTTTACAGAATATATTTTGTGTACATAAAAGATATGCATATCATGTTTATTATATAACAGATTTGTATATCGGGTTATTTTTTAGCAAATATATTGTCTTGGTGACCAAGACATGTTTACGCTATAAAATAAACTGTTCTCATTCAGTTTTTGATACAGGAAAATACGCTGCTCCTATTCACGTTTTTCAGCATCACTTTCGTTCAGAAATGCACACCTTCTCGTGATCTTTCGAGGCGAGTTGTCGGTCCATTTGTCAATGACTTTGGACGTTATCTGCTGGGAAGCAGAGGTCGAATCCGTTTTAAGGGAATCGTGTTAAACACGAGCCTCGTTCCACGACCTTTCTTTCTTTCTTTTATGTATCGTTATAGAGTCATGCCTTACGCTTCTACCCATTCATACATTATTTAATTTACTGTCGCTTATTTCTATTAATTTTATTTATTGTGATTATAATATGATTTTCATAAATAAAAGTGTACATCGTTTTCCACAATTTTGTTATTCATTGGTTTATGACCGTATAATGCACGTCAAGTTACAAACACTTTCACGGATGAGATTTTCATGGTAGATAGCACTTTGCATTCAACCATATATATGTCGTGCCTTCTACTAAAAAGATAAACTCATGAAAATGACTATTTAATCTCGACTTTATGTTTGATCATTTATTGTTGTGTGTTATCATAGAGCTTGTGTCATAATAATACTTTTTGTTGTGTGAGATTTTCTTAAATCAAATAATTGTGAGTTCAATTCATGCTTCGAACATATTAGCTAGTTTGTGATTATATATATTGTGAGATAATTAGTTGACGGTTTAAAAGAAAAAAATAGTTTTATGTTATTTAATCAACTAAGGTCACTTTTATAAATACACGTGAATGCTGATACTCTGCGTAGTAAATTGTATGGTGGCCAACAAAAGAGCTTAACAAACATGTTGCCAACAAATTAGTTAGATTTTCTAAATCGATACTCAAAGTTTGCGTTAGTTATTTAGATAGTTAATAATCGTATTTTTGCAAGATGTTTACAAGAAAACATCTAAGAAAATAAGCAATCATAATTAATTTTAATATATACCAATTTATTTTGTTAAAATGAGTATTTTACCTTGAAGGCCTGTTGAGAGGTAATCATCAAAAAATATATTTCAACTTATAATTCTTTACTGTAGTTATGTAGTCATTTATTTTTCATGTTTTTATACCTTCATAGTTTTGAATTTTGATTTTTATATGTATTGTGTGACCATTTTACTCATAAATTTACAACACTGCTATTAACTTGAGCGGTAAATTTGTCACATAATATATACAAAATTCAAAAGTATGGACATAAATTAAAAAAATAAAAAAATATGGCTACACAACTAAAGAAAAAATGCCAAATAAAATATATTTCTCCCCTATCGAACTATTGACAAATTTCGTTAAAAAAAAAACTATTGACAAATAATTTGACTGGACTTTTTTATTCCACGAGGCAAATCCATTTGGCTAAGCTCTTACACGAGAATATAGACTATAGATACATAAAGGCTAAATTACACACGAAAACATTTGCTAATACACACTTACAGTTTGAATAAAAGGCTACAAAATAACAGTATTGAACAAACGCAAATATAATTTGGTTGTACAAAACACTCATGGTCATTTATAGCTCTTTGAATTTGATCTATATATTTGTCACACACACAAGTTGGAAAAATATGGGTTGGTCATGATTGAGGAGAAATATAAAAAACGTCAAAATTGGATTTAGTTGTTTCCAACATGACACCCATATTTTGGAATCAATCTCATCTCATATTTTTGGCATTTCGATCTTCACAATTCCCAAGGATGGAATGCATCACATCTTTATCTTCACCAATATGACCCCACTATTATCTTATATGGACTTCCTTTTGCCCACTCACTCTAGATAACCAATTTGCGCTCCAATTTTTTCCAAATAAGCAAATACATATGTGGAAACCATTTGTGACAATATTTTACATCACTATGTTTAAGGTGAAAAATGTTACATGCATGTTATTCTTAAAACATTGCATTACCTAAGCTGCACAAAAACAATGAGCTAACAACCTTGATTCGAATAAAAGACTACCATCCCATATTACTAGTGACGTCAATTTGTTTTCGACATGAGTCAACCCACTTAACTTAGACATCTATACGTCATCTAAATATCACCTAATATATGTGTCATCGAAGTTGAATGTAACTTACTCAATAAAAATAGGCGGTTGGCTCTTGTAAACTGTTAAGAAAATGACCATGATGTTACAAAATTGCTAAATTTCTATAACATTGATGACGTATAGTCTAGATCCGGGTCACGAACCCGCCCAAAGCTCAATCTTGATAAAGCGTCAAGATTGAAATTTCTGACGATAAGCGTTTATGCCTGAAGGTCAAATACAAATCTATTTACGGAATAGATATCGGATATCTCTTAATTAAGGAGATAATCGTTTCAACCGACTTAGGCGGGATCTGTAGAAGGTTGAGGAACAGCGGAACCAATAAGGATTAAGGTGTGTATATAAAGGAATCAAATCCCGTTAAAGTGCGATCTCAAACCCTAACTCGTCTTTAACCCTAAATCGATTCTTACTCTCATGGGAGGATAATCGTGGGAGACAATCCTGATAAGCTAGCGGTGTTTTACATCTCTTAGTGCGCGGTGCAAGCAACAATCATTAATTGAGTGCGAGCCGGGCCCGACGAAGAATGCCCAACTTTTGTATCAACAAGTGGCGCCATCAGTGGGACCATTCACTAAGAACTAAGACTAGAATGATGAAACATGGAAATCGGCGATCATGACGGATCTTCTAGGAAAGAAGCCGCGCATCGGTTCGACTTCAGCGGACTCACAGGACAACCAGTCTTGCTAAAAACAAGGGATTAGGCCATGACTTGGTCTTCCTACAGGTGGAACCGCTCGGGGACAACCTGTGCCCTTCTGACCACCTTAGCGGTGGATCCACTGCCTTGTTTTTACCACTCTCTCCGATCGGTGCTGAGGACCGACTCAACAAAAGCACCGGATGCCGGATGGAAACAAAGACATAGCGGTGAAGCGAATACCCTCGCTAAAATGGGTCGCACGAATTAACACCAAAGTTTCGTATCCCAAAATTACGAAACCTTGACCGCTCTTATCAAGAGGAAGCTAGAAAGATGTCGAGTCAAAGCCTACAAACCCGACTCGGTTTTGACTCATAATCGAAACCTCACCGCGCCGTCGGAAGGGAAGCGCGGTGAGGGACAACCACCGAACCCACTGTGTTTAAGAGGTGGGAAAAAGGTTGAGGATGATGAGGCGTCGACTCGCGACATACGGAAGGAAGTGAGGAGGATGAGCAGCGTACCGGTGTCCATACCGGACTTGGTAGCCGCAGAATCTGAGACGGACTTGGCGACGATATTCCCCAGCGAAAGCCCTTCGAGTACAAACTACGAGGACGGTCGGTATGGCCCAAAGGAGAAAAGTCGTTCTCTGGAAATTCCTCGGACAACGAGGATAGCGAAAGTGGACCTTTGAAGTCGAAATAGATATAATGACCGGGAGGATGAATATATATCTCTCCGTGGCGGCGGTCGAAAGGTGGATGCGTTCGCTCGGCGCATCAGCGACTTTCGAGAGAACAAAGGAGGCGCATGCCGCCGGCGTAAAACCTATGGCGAACGGGTGATCGGATGATCACCTCAAAATTTTGAATCGGCCGCTACAATTGGCGGCGCGCACAACTTGTATGGTGCCACATGTTCAACTCGGCGGTGGGAAGCGGAGGTTCAAAGAAGCTTCAGCGAAGCATCAATGGCTTTGAGGAATTGAGAAAGGCGTTTCGCCTAAACTTTACTCGGCGGAAGAAGTGCGCTAAAATCACAGTAGAACTTTAGGGTAAAGCGGCGCAAGGAGAATCTACAATCGCATTCATGGAGCGCTCAAAGGCGAATGTATGCGGGTTAAAGCATGCCACGAAGTGCTAAAGATTTACGGTTTCATGAATGGGATTAATAACCCGAACTCGTCAAGAGGTTGAATGACAAGATTCACGAAACCTTTGATGATCTCATGAAACGCTCTCGGTTCTTCGTCGAGGAGAAGTTGCCGCAGCGGATAGCAAAAGAAACTACCGAACTATCGGTCGCGAGAACAACACAGGAGACAATCCACCGACAAGGTAGCAGCCGTAATAGGAGCTATCGCGATCGAGGAGGCGGAAGGATAATGATAAATACACCCGTGACCAAGACTCCAAAATACTACTGCAATGAAGGCGAACTTCCCGAACCGCCACAAATGCCCACTCAGGAGGATCGCGCACGGGAATGGATCTTGTGACTACCACGCACGAAGGGCCACCACTAATGAATGTGTCCAAGCTGCGCATGACTCATTGACAAAATGGTTAAAGAGGCGATTGGATCATTTAGTTAAAAACATTAAGGAAGGAAAGGATAGGCAGGAGAGTGGGAACAAGAAAGAGACACCCAAAGATAAAGCGGACACCATCTACATGATACAATCATGGCGGTGGTCACTAGCGGAAGGTCGACCAGAGTTTTCTAGAGGCGAAATCTCTTTCCCCACCTTGCGGCGGACAACGCGATGGTGGAACCACTCACCATAGAGATAAGTGCGAAGTCGCGACATCCGCATGTACATTGATGGTAGAGCATCTGCAGACATCATGTATGAGCATCGCTCAGCGGCGATGCGGCTGAAATCTGTGATCGGTTAAGCCCGGTCGAGCAGTGACGGGTTTCTGGTGAAAATATATGGCCTATGGGCAAATCGATTACTAGTCGACGCCGAAATGAAAAACACTCTACGATGCCTGGATGAAATTTATGGTGATCAAATCTCCCTCGCCATACAATGGCATTATTGGGAGACACAGGATATCGACTATCTTGTGATGCCATCAACAGCGACACGGGATGCTTAAATTCCCGGTGGAAGGTGGTATTGTTACTCTTGCAATGCCAGCTGTACCGCATAGAGAATGTAACACGATTACATGCGGCAGCACCGATCGAGCAGTATGAACCAAAGTTCCAAACACGAAGGTTGCAATTCACCCTGAATACCGAGCAGGAAATATCCATCGGAGGGGTCCTTTGTCGGACAGCGGAAGCGACTATATGTGCACTCACGCAAAAGAACTTGGACATTTTGCATGGGGCCAAAACACATGGCGGGATACCACGCTCGATCACGAGCATAAAGCGAGAATCAAACAAGGATACTCACCCATGTCGCCTTGAAGAAGCGGCCGGGCTCGAGGCCTGCGAGCAATCTGGCGGTACACAAGCTAGTAGAGGCGGGAATTATGCGGGAAGTCTACTATCATGGCGGCTTTCCAACCCGGTCATGGTAAAGAAGAGCGATGGTAGTGGCGGATGTGCGTGGACTTCACCGATCTTAACAAAGCATGTCCCAAGATCGCTATCCACTACCGAGATAGGCGGAAAATAGAGTCTTTGTGCGGGTATCCATTAAAGTGTTTCCTCGATGCATACAAAGGATATCATCAAATCCGGATGGCTAAGGAGGGCGAGGAAAAACGGCCTTTCACTGACAAGCAAGGCATTCTTGTTACACAAAATGCCCTTTGGCTTGAAGAATCAGCGCCACTATCGGCGTTTAGTAGATAATGCTTTTGAAAAGCAATTGGGCGGCAACCTAGAGGTCTATGTTGATGACACGGTCATAAAGAGCCATCTTGAAGATGAGTTAGTGCGCGATATTGAGGAAGCGTTCAAAACTCTAGAGATCAACATGAAGTGAATCCCAAAAATGTACCTTGAGCGCTCAAGGCATGTTCATGGATACCGATAGAACACGAGGGCATAAAACCATGTCCAGAAAAGACTAAGGCCGTCATTGAACTTCCTTCACCGCGCACGTTGAAGGAAGTCCAATCTCTCAACGGAAAGTTGGCCGGTCTAAACAGATTCCTATCCAAGTCAGCAGATAAATCATTACCACTTTTCAAAACACTCAAGAAGTGTATAAAAAAGGGTGATTTCCGGTGGACTACGGAGGCAGAAGAAGCCTTCACACAGCTTAAACAACACCTGGCAACGCTACCCACACTTGTCGCACCGGACACTGGGAAGAGGCGATTATGTATTTATCGCAAGCAAGGAGCGATTAAGCGCGATGTTACTAACGAGATAGGGATTGATACAAACCCTGTCTATTTTGTAAGCAAAGGCGCTCAAGAAGACGGAGATGAACTATAGCGCCATGGAAAAATTAGTACTGGCATTGGTGTTTGCTGCTAAACGGCTACGTAGGTACACATTGATGTTTGTAATTAAAAAAGTCAGAAAATAGACTAGAAACAATGCTTGATCTGTTGTATTATTTATTTTTTTGAACGGCAAAATTTTATTACTAGCAAGGAGCTAGAGCAAAATTTACAAAGAAATCAAATTTGGTTTTTTAGACAAGTATCCAAGTAAAAGACCTATTACATCTATTATAACACCAAAGGAAATAATGAGACACAATATCATCGAAAATCACCGATCGATTTGGAGGAGAGGGCTCAAAAATGAAGCGATTCCGAAAACCCCAAATGGCCCACCAAGCAACCATGAAAACTCCCTCAAGTAAACTTTTAACTTTAGATGGGAGCCGAATATCTGAGAACCAGGCAAGCCACTCCGAGAACGAAGAACACTGTTGCCAAACAACCTCCCACCATCTGCAAATACGCTTTAAAATCGCTTGAGCCAACGGGCATTGAAAGAAAACATGGGAAACATCCTCCTCACTTGCACAGCAAATCGGACATGAAACCGACTCTAAAGATATACCTCTTCGAATCAGGTTAAGTCTAGTAGGAAGACAATCACGTCGAGCCCTCCAAGTAAATATATTAGTCTTAATCGGAACACCCTTCACCCACCTTGTTGGAACATTATGAGAAGGAAGAAACATGTCATCGATAATATAAGGGTTAATATACAAAAATGTTACTAAACTTTCAAAAATATTTGTCCTAAGTCACTAATGTTTGTATTCTGTCATCTAGGTCACTATACTTCACGGGTTTTCACATATGTTACTAAACCTTTTATAAGTGTCACCTAGTCACTCGAAGGATTGGTAGCTTTGGCACATACGTTACTAAACCTATACAAACAAGTCACTAAACTTTGCGAAAAATTTGTCTTAAGTCACTAATGTTTCATTCACATCATCTAAGGTACTAAACTTTGCTAAAAATTTGTCCTAAGTCACTAATAAAAATTTGCCCTAAGTCGCGAGTTGTGGCACATATTCTTGAACCTTTAAAATTTTCGTTTTATACGATTTTATACACCTTTTATCGTTTAATTCATTTTATTCGTTTTGTTTGTTTTTATGCTTTTGTCCGTTTTATCGTTTTCGTCCGTTTTGTCCCACTTTTACGTCCGTTTTATGTTTTCATCCGTTTTATACATTTTGTCCGTTTATATGGTTTTGTACATTTTTTATCGTTTTATTCTTTTCATCCGTTTTATCGTTTTAAATACATTTTTACGTTTTAGTCCATTTTCTTATGTTTTGCCCGGTTTTCTATGTTTCATTCGTTTCGTCCCTTTTATGTTTGAAAACATAAGAAAATGGCGGCGTAAGAAAAACAGACGAAAACGATAAAACGGATGAAAGCGAATAAAACGGATGAAACGAAAAACGATAAATAATGTATAAAACCATATAAAGCGGACAAAACGTATAAACCGGATGAAAACATATAAACATATAAAAGCGGACGTAAAAATGGGACAAAAGCGAAAACGATAAAACGGACAAAAACGTAAAACAAACAAAACAAATGAAATGAATAAAACGATAAAAGGTGTATAAAATCGATAAAACGTATAATTTTAAAGGTTCAAGAATGTGCCACAACTCTGACTTAGGACAAAATTTTCATTAGTGACTTAGGACAAATTTTTCGCAAAGTTTAGTACCTTAGATGACGAGAATGAAACATTAGTGACTTAGGACAAATTTTTCGCAAAATTTATCACCTTAGATGACGGGGAATGAAACATCGGTGTGTATACTGGCGTCGACATTTAACCGGCAATAGTAGGTCGTCTCACTATTGGTATCCAAGATAACAGGTTACGTAAATCGATAACCTAGATGACAGTAGATAAACATTAGTGACTTAGGACAAATATTTTTGAAAGTTTAGTAACTTTTTTGTATATTAACCCATAATATAACGAGTATCTTTGACAGAGAAATCTCCATCAGAAGATAACGACTATACCCAACGATCCGGAGAAGGAGAAAGTACCACTGTGTCCAAGATAGATACCAAACCTTTGAATTGATCCGTCTCCGCTCCTCCTCGAACAGGCCTGCGAAAAGAAGACTCCAAAGCAGCAACCATTTTTTCTTCCACTGAAATTTGATGGTTCATCTCAAGAGCAAATAACCGGGGAAAGGCCTCATGGAAAGGCGTTCCACCTTTCCAGTTATCCAACCAAAAGCATGTGTTCGAACCGTTACCAACACGTTTGGAACATTTTGCCAAGAAATCAAACCCCATATTCTTAAGAACGATCACTTCCTTTAAGATAGAGCTCCATAACGACGACGAGTGAATCGACTGCGAATCAATCTGAATCCGAGGCCCATGAATCGCTTGGATAACACGAAACCAGAGAGTATCATCATGGGACACAAATCGCCACACCCATTTAATTAATAACGCACGGTTAAGAGCATAGAAACTTGATACACCTAGGCCCCCTTTTTTCTTTGAAGCTAAAACCTTGTCTGATGCCACCCAAGTGATTTTTTTCTCCGACAAGTTAGCCCCTTTAAAAAAATTATTCCGAATGGACTCCATCTCTTTAAGCACTCCTTTTGGAACTTTGAAGATTGACATAGTATAAAGAGGAGATGCACCCAGAACCGACTTCAAGAGGGTGAGTCTCCCCCAATCGACAAAGTTTTCGCCTTCCATTTAGAGAGACGCGCTTTCAACTTATTCACAACATCATCCCAAGGCTTAAGCCGAGACATAAAATCACCCACCATAACTCCAAGGTAACGGAATTTTTTATGCAATACGGAACAACCTATAGAAGATGCCATATCTTCAACAATAGCTCGCTGAACTCCCACACCCAAGAGTTGACTTTTATTAAGATTAATATGTAACAATTTTATATTCATGATCTTTGAAAAAGATTAATAGTCTATATAAAGTGCTTCTAAATATTTTAAAGTTCGTATTAAGTCAAACTCTATTTCATAATGTTTAAGTTTAAAACTCACTCAAAAAGCTAGCTTATAAGAGGAGGAAATATCTAAACTTTATAAACTATTAACCAGTCTCATACTTGGTCGATGTGAGATCATAACAGCCTAATACCCAAATAAATTTGTAAGTTTGACAATCACTATAAATCTTAGTCGAACCATACAGTAAATAGTTGTTTGGGGTTGATTTGGTTCCGATTCAAAACTTGTTCAGCTTCAAACCGAATCATGTACCCGACATGTTGTTCATTTATTTCATTTTTTTGAGAGATGAAAAGTAAGAATAATTTCACATACATGATTAGTCTACTTGAGTTAGATGACACTTTATTCATTTAGATGTATATCTCTTGTTCAAAATTGATTTTAACGTGAGAATAATGTTAAATATCAATAACAACTAGAGGCAAACCCAAGACCTACGTCATCAGATGCACACATTTTTATATTTTTATGAGTACGAAAGAAACAAAAAGAAATATTATTGAGTTAACTAAACAAGTGATGTATTTAGGTGACAAAAATTTCAGGATCCGATTCATTTCAGAAAAATCAAAATTTTAACGAAAATTTACATAACGCGACAAACATAAATTGGGTTCCGTGAACCTCGGAAAAACCCCGCGTCCGCCCCTAGTAACAACTCACTTCACATATAAATAAAGAAAAATTGTAAAGAAACAATTAAAGTAATTTGAAAAAAAAAACATACATTATGATATGTTGACATGTTAAATAGTATGTGGAGAGTATTTTATATTCATTTTAAATTGCACTTTGTTTAAGAAAAGTAAAATGTTTGAGTATGATCTCTCGAGTTCAAAATGAGCTTGAGAGTTAAAGTTAGTTGTGTGGTCATATTTAAATTCTGATAAAATAAATATTTTATGATGAGGGCCCATTTTATTTTTACTCACACAAATCACAACTTTCTCTCAAGTTCGTTTTAAGCTTGAGATCCCTCTCCAAAATGTTACGCAATTTTTCCATAAAATTTTAGAGTATATTGATTTCGGAGAAATATTTTGATTCGTGAAAATCTAAAATCTTAAAATTAGTTTAGAAAGACCAACATAAAATTAAACGAAAAATAGAAAAATACTTTTTATGTTTGTGTTTAATTAGTTGTTCAACAACAACAACAACAACAACGAACCCAATCCCGCTGGGCGGGTATGGGGAGGTAAAATGTAGACAGATCCTACAAGTGTTGGCGTATGTGTCCGGACAACACGGTGTCCGTAAGAAGATCATTGGCGGACGACATACCTCACCGTCCGGACGGAAGTCGCTAATGACCGACCATGTCGGCGGGTTTTACGGGATCCTTACCACGTGGCCTACCAAGTAGGGTGGTCAGAGACCCGCAAGCGGGTAGTATAGGTCTGCGTGAATAGTGTCGTCTGATAGCACATGTACATGTTTGGGGTAGTATAAATACCCCAACACATTTAATGTTTTGCATTAATGTCATACACTCACATTACTCACCACATTAATTACCACATTTATTACATCCTCTTACTCTCACGGGAGCTTGGTCCTGGATACCACCCAGGCGAGGCTAGCGCGTGTTGTCATTGTGCGGGAAGGAATTAGCTTTTCCTCCGGACAAGTTGATAAGTCGAACTTCAAGTCAAGCCGATCGACATGAATTTGCTTCAACAAATTGGCGCCATCCGTGGGACCCAATTCATTCTACCGGAGGTTTAGATGGCGAGACGGAAGAACACCCCACCCTTTCCTCCTCTCCCGCCCGTGCGGGCGGCGGGAGTGGGGTCACGAATGACCAACCACCGGACTACGGAGCCGATACAAGCCCAAATGGCATCACCGGAGGCCTCATCCGGAAATACAACATCGCGGAGCTAGCCCCATCACGCCTATTCGATTGTCATTCGGAGGCAGCGAAGGCGGACGAAGGAAGGATGTCGAGCCGAACCCAAAAGACGACCTTAGTAAACCGCGCAAAGAGATGGCGGTGCCACCATTCACGAGGCGGATCATAGAGTTTTGGCCGAAACATGTCATGCCCACTAACACGAAACTATACTACGGATCGGTGATCCGGATGATCATATCAACCGTTTTGTGGGGCACCCAATCAAGGGAATGGCGATGCACGTGTGGTGCGGATGTTCCACAAACTATGGATGGAGCCGCGGGGATGGTTTAGCAATCTAGAACCGGGAGTGTCGGACGGTGGGATGACCTCGAGATCAATTCACCACAAGGTTTGCCCTACGTCGGAAAAACATGAAAGACCCCATGGAGATCACCGGATAGTAAGAAGGGCAAATGAGGTATTATCGGATTTTAAGGGGCTGGACCGATGAAGCCGATGGGATACCGGGAGTCCCCGAGCTCATGAAGATATCGGCATTCATGGGCGCCCACCGATGCCCCGACTTGGCTAAAAGTTTTCGATCAAGTCCCTAAAACCGTCAAAGAAATGATGACACGGGTGGGCGATTATGTCGAGCGTAAGAGGCATACAAAACACCGAGCTACAAAAGGAGAGGCACACGAGTCAACACGTAGAGTCAATCCCTCGGTAGTAAGGGACCGGAACTTCAGGAGAGGATTCGGAGGCAGGATAAGGAGTGACCGACGGCCTTGGGAAAGGAATGATTCCCGACGAGAGAGGCCTTTTCCCGTATGTTGCTCCAAAACCGAGACGCGGCCCGAAATGAATTCGACGCAATGATTTTAATAAGCCCGACAATCATCGGATTTTGCTCCGGCTTGTCTAAACGACCTAAGGAAATACTTTCAACGGAACACCACCTAAACCTACCCCCCACCCCCTTTACAAGGAAAGCCGAGCAAAGAGAATGAGGACCGGTTACGTGAATATCACGGAGAGAGGCCATCTAACTAATGATTGTTACCACCTAAAAAGCGGTTAGAAGTGGCTCTTGAATCTGGAAGTTGGATCATTTGGTCAAGAACATACAAGAAAAAGGGAAGGGAGAGACCGAGAGGTCACAACGGAAAAGAAAGGTGATCAACATGGTCCGTCATTACTCGTAAGACCGTAAAAGAAAGGCGGGTTCTATGACGAAGGCGGATGAATGTCCTATATCCTTTCCCGGATAGATGCGGACGACTGTCAGAAGAACCACCGATTGTGGAAGCGGAGATAGAAGGCTATTTTGTGTGAAGGGTATTTGTAGATGAAGGTGCCTCCGCCCAAGTCATGTACGAACATTGTTTGAGAACTTGTGCCCATCAATTCAATCCAGTGCGGAAACCGGTTCACCGTTGGTAGGCTTTTCGGCGAAGTCATTCACCAATGGGAAAGATTGAACTAGAAGTGCGTGTCGGTGATCATGGTGCATTTCGGACGGTCATGATGACATTCTGGTCGTGAAGTCGCCTTCACCTTATAATGTAATATTAGGCGAACAGGTTTAAAAGAATTAAGAGCCATACCTTCGACCATCCACGCAATGATGAAATTCCCACTCAGGAGGAATAGCTACCCAGTCGCCAAAAGAGTAGTGGTTATGGAATGTAGGAGGTTAGAAGAAGGACGGGATCCTAGGAAAAGTTGCTCTTCCGAAAGGAAAATAGAAAGCGGGAGCCAAGAAGCTCGGGAGGACCAAAAGCCAGCGGAGGATATCACAGTTAACGCGGCCTACCCCGAGCAACGGGTAGCCATAGGTATGTGGTTCTCTCGAGAATGGGAAGCAACTCATCGAACTTTTGAGAAAAACAAAGATATTTTTTCACGGGAGCCGGCGGACATGACCGGGTGCCGAGGCGCCTAATACAACACTCTCTGCGTGGCGTCTCGACACACCGATTGCCCAAAAAGGAGAACATTCTCGCGAGAGAAAACCGGTGATTAATGTAGAAGTGGAGGAATGGGTTAGAGCGGGATAGTCCGCCGGTAAGATACCCAACATGGATATCAATCCGGTGTTGGTTAAGAAATGTGACGGAGATGGAGGATGTGTATTGACTTCAAAACACGAACTCTTCATGCCCCGAGGATTACTACCCTCTGGGAGATAGGCGGAAGATTGAATCCGTCATGGGATATAAATACAAGTGCTTCCTGGATGCTTACAAGGGCTACCACCAAATCCAGATGAATAAAGATGATGAAGAAAAGACGGCATTCTACACAGAACGGGGAACGTACTGTTACACCAAAATGCCGTTCGGATTAAAGAATGCCGGAGCAACCTATCAACGGCTGGTAGACTCCGCATTTCAATCACAGATAGGGAGGAATTTGGAAGCATATGTGGATGATATGGTCATAAAAAGCCGAACGGAACGCGAAATGATAGCTGACATTGCGGAAACCTTCGACAACCTTAGGAAGATAAACATGAAGTTGAACCCGCGGAAGTGTTCTTTTGGGGTAGAGGAAGGAAAGTTCCTCGGCTATATGGTGACGTCGGAAGGAATAAGGGCTAACCCCCGTAAGACAAAGGCCATCATGGAGATGAAATCCCCGGAAACCCTAAAGGAGATGCAAAGCCTAAGTGGGAAGCTAGCAGCCTTGAATAGATTCCTATCAAAATCAGTGGAAAGAGCCCTCCCTTTCTTTGACACACTAAAGAACATCACCAAAGAAAATAAGGGCGAATACCGATGGACAAAAAAGCGAGATGGCTTTCCGAGGAAATGAAGAGGCGATACTCGAACTACCTTCTTTGTCCACACCTAAGCCGAAAGAGCAATTGTTCATGTATCTATCGGCTTCGAAAGGAGCGATAAACACAGTCTTGATGGTGGAAAGAGAAGGAGCGATCACTCGCGGTACATTCGTTAGCCGGACACCGCATGACGCCGAGAGACATTATGCCCTATAGAAATTAGCTTTATGTATGTTGCATGCATCCGAAGGTTGAGGAGGTACTTGAGGCTCACCCCATCCGGGTCATCACCGACCAACCCATCAAGCGATCTTGAATAAACCGGAAGTCTCGGGAAAGTTAGCCAAATCGTCGTGGAACTAGGAGCATATAACATCACCTCGTTCCTCGCAATGCGATTAAGGGCAAGTGCTAGCGGACTTCCTAACGGAAGTGCCGGTGGAATCGGGATGCGAAAAAGTATGACGTAATGGAAGTAGGGAGGAGAATGGTTCTGCATGATACGGACGGAGCATCCAACACGAAAGGTTCAGGCGGGTTTGGTTCTCATCGGCCGGAGAAAGAAGAAGCGACCTATGCTCTACGACTTAACTTCCCTAGCACCAACAATGAGGCGAATATGAGGCCTGTGGTGCCTAAGGATTGCAAAAAGCTCAAAATCGGGGTTTTAAGTGTGCGAGTAGATTCAAAGCGGTAGCCAGTCAAATCAATGGGGAATTCACAACTACCAAGGAAAGCATGCATAAGTACTTAGCACGGAAAAAACTATATATCGGTTTTCAAAGCTTTAAGATTTGCAACATTCAGAGGGCCCAAAATCGGAAAGCGGATATACTAAGCAAGCTAGCGTCGGAGCCGACCACCTAACCAAAAAGTACTAGTAGAGGTCCTAGAAAAACCGTCGGGAGGTGAAAAAGTGGTTAACACCATAGTAGAAGAGAGACGGACAACCGGATGACGCCGATCATCAAGTGCTTAGAAGAAGGGTTTGGCCGGAGGATCCCAATGAGGCCGAAGCACGAGGATGAAAATTCATGATGCGTTATGGAAGAAGGTGTCCTCTTTAAGAAGGGTTACTTAGTGCCGATGATGAGATGTGTGGGGCCATTCTGGAAAACTACATAATTCGTGAAGTACACGAGGGTGTTGTGGAATGCTGCATGGGACCAAGAACCGTGGTGGCCAAACTTATGAGGCAAGGGTATTATTGGCCGACCATGCACCGGGATACCGGGAAGAAATTAGGAAATGTGACTCTTGCCAAATACACTCTCCGATGCCCAAGCTCCCAAGACACCATTGACCTCCATCATGGCCCGTGGCCTTTCTACCAATGGGGAATGGATGTGTTAGGCCCACTAGGAAGCACCAAGCCGCATCAAATATGTGATAGTGGCTATTGATTATTTTACCAAGTGGATAGAGGCAAAGCCGTTGGTCAAAACGACAGGGAAAGATGTCATAAAGTTTGTATATGAAAACATTGTATGTAGGTGCGGACTCACCGGGGTCATAGTCACTGATAATGGGACCAATTTTGTCAATGACCCGTTCAAGAAATGGTGCGAGGGGTTGAAAATTAAACAAATGAACACAGCCGTGGCACATCCGCAAGCCAACGGATTGGTAGAACGGGCTAACAGGAGCCTGATGGAAGGAATAAAAACGAGGCTGGGCCGAGAGAGAACCGGATGGTTGGATGAGCTACCTAACGTTTTATGGGCACACCGGACAACCCTCAAAACGAGCAACGGAGAAACCCCATTTAGCCTGACATACGGAAGTGAGGCTGTGATACCAGCAGAAATAGGGATGCCTACACATCGGACAATGATGTTCCGAGAAGATCAGAATGAGGAAGAACAACGTTTGAACTTGGACCTTCTACAAGAAAGAAGAGAAAATGCTGCTATTCAAGAAGCTAAGTACAAGACGCAGGTCGAGCAGTATTACAACCGGAGGGTCAAGCCAATGAATTTCAAGGTAGGAGACTTTGTTTACCGGAAGAACGAGGCTAGCAGAGTGGAAAACCAAGGGAAGTTAGGACCTAACTGGGAAGGGCCCTACCGAATAGTGGGAGCAAATCAGAATGGCTCTTATAAGTTACAAGCGATGGAGGAGAAGGAGGTCCCTCGGACTGGCACGCTATAAACCTCGAAATTGTTTCTTATAATTGTTATTGTGATAAGAATCCTACTATCATTATGTAACCTAAATTAGTTGCGTGTGTTAGTTCAATGATGAAAGTTCTCCCACAACGGGGAACAATTTTCCGTGATAACTTATGTGATATATAGCAATTCGACGGTTGGCCCCGTCGAGTATAAAAAATGCAAGTATGCCCGAAAGCACCTATTCGATGCCTCTCGAATTTATGAGGATGCCCGAAATCTGGATGCAAGTGTAAAACACACGGGCGCTGGTGGAATAACCGCGCAGATGCACGAGCACCCGTGTCGGATGCCCGGTAATGGATGCCCTCGACTTTGTGAGGATGCCCGAATCCGGATGCACGACCTACGTGGCCGGATGCCCTTAGAATAACCTAAGGAAGATGTCAACACAAGTATAAAATGAAGGAATAACAAAGAAAGGAAAACAAAATAAACACATGTCAAGCAAAAAGGGCATTCATTCACAAGTTGATGAACAATAAAGAAAAGTTGTTAATTATTACAGCCATATTATCCGAATCATTGTTCACAAAATTACAAGTCATAAGAATGGCCGAACTTAGGCATTCTTTTCTGCAACATCAGCAGGAGTCTCGGTAGCTGGAGTATCGGTGGCAGGAGGAGGATTGGACGGTCCGGAGGATCCTTCCTAGCAGGAACCGCCGGTTCCATGTTTAGCAAGTCCCCCAGGGGTAAACGGTAGGAGTCGGCGAGCTTTTGAATAAAAGGATACTCAGCTTCGAAAAGCTTGTCATACTCAGCCCTCCATAAGCCGGGGCATCCCTATTAACGTTCCTAATACCTTGAAGGCGACCTCCATCTCTCTTCTGCCTGTTCACCTTAGCCCCCGTCACGAATCCCGTCTGATAAGTCAAACTATAAACCTTGGCCATGCTCTTTTTATATTCCACGCTACCGAACAGACGGCGAACAGCCGAAGGCAAGAGTGTCCGGACAACATTTTGCTTCACAACTTCGCTCTGAGCAACCTCGGCAACCAACTTGCCCTTCTCCACCTGAAGGGTCTCCAGAGATTGATTTCTGGCATATAACTCATTCTCCAATTTCCTAATCTTCTCGGCCTGAGCACGAGAGGTTTCCATCCACTCATTCCTGTCTCGAGTTAGCCTGTCTACCTCCTCTTCCAAACCTTTCTCCCTGTCCGCGCTAACCTTAAGGTCGGTATCCAGTTTCTTTAACTCCTCAGATAGTTTCACCTTTTCACCCTCAGCAGCATGGAGCCTATCAGCAAGCCCTTCACAACCCTTATGATTTTGGATCAGCTGCCAATACCCATTTGAGAGGTCCCTGAACCTCCTCAACAGCTCACCCTACACCACCACACTTTTACCAAAATCCTCATACGCTCGACGGGTGAGCTGGACATTGTTCACTTGCTCTAAGGCTTCTCTCTCAGCCGGGGTGGCAAGGTTGTCAATAAGTTCTCGGCAAGAACGATAAGAATCAATCCGGAAGTCATCGCGGAGGGCCCAGTTGGGAATGAAAGTATTCGTAGCTTCATCTGCACATCGGGAAAGGATAGTGAGGAAATTAACGAGCGAAAGGAAAATAATGGGCGAAAGCCAAGGTATACGAGTCAGTTGACCGAATTTTATAACGCTACTGGGAATCATGAGAATGATGGGATGAATGACACGAAAAAGGCGAATAACGAAATAAGTAAAAAGGAGTTGCGAAACAAAGTCACACGATGGATCGTACATACTGCGGAGTGTGGAGGAGGCAAGTTCGCGGATGAGGATGGCTACCTTCTTGTTGCAAATTGCCCTCACCCCCGTGGCATTATCCCCATTCCTCGGGCTCCACATTCTCTTCATGCCCACCAATGACCACGGGGGAACCTCCGCTCGGCGTTAACATCCAAATTTGTCTGTCTGTCCACCCCAAGACGGCTGATTCAATGGCTCCGCATCTAGCACGAGCGAATCGAAGGAAAATTATTCAACAAAATTCGTTTTCTTCCTTTTCTTTTAGTCCGGGCCTTAGACGTCCCTCACCTTTTCTTTTCGCCGCTAGGCGCTCCATAGCCTCTCTCTTTTTCTCTCTGGCACCACGACCTCGGGTCCGCCTCTTGACCCTCCTAGCGATGGCATCCTTACCAGAATAGCTATTCCCACCGGCAAAGGATCCGTAGTCCTCTTGGGCTTCTCTCGGTTAGGGTCAACGGCGGACCTTTGCTCACCTGTGGTGTCGTCCCATTCCGAGAGTTTAAGGTACTCGGACATATCAACAAGCGCAAGAGGAAAAATTATCTAAGAAAATCACAAAGCAACAATTACAACAAATTCTATAAAGACCGAAAGATAATTACCATGACCCTCGACATCCTTTAGAAGAGGCTCGAACCCGGTTCTGGCGAGGAAAGGTGGCACATCCACAACAGACTAATGGTCGGCTTCCTTAAGAAAATAAGAGTCTTGCTAAGCTTCTCGACATCGACCTCCGAAAAGCCGGTAGGAAAAGGGTCGGTAATTTTGAATCCTTGTGCCTCCATGCCATGGCATAGGGATTGCCCTCGGTCAATCGAGAAAAAAATTTCTTTCCGGTGTTTAAGACCGGTGAGCACCTCCTTGAAGCATTTATAGGCTTTCCACTGTCCTACTCTCGAAGAAAACCGGTGCCCACTACACACGGTGGTAAACGCCTGAACAAGGATACCCTAGGTTAAATATTTAAACAATAACACCTAATCTCGAAAAGGGTCACCGGTTCAAGCCTAAGGAACTAGGCGAGAAATGTGGACCCTAAAATGCTGATCACATTCGGTGAAAAGAAGAAAGGAATCCTAACCCTCCGATATCCAACTGCGAGGGTATATGCCTATTTTATTAGCGGAAGTTGATCCATAGTCATGTCGTCCGGAGGAAGGTGAGGTGGAGATCGTTAGAATACCGTATTCTATGATTATGTTGTCTAGTTCGGATTGCGTTAGTTTAGAAGTATAAATATGCATGTCGAATTTCAGAACTACCGTAGGTTGGATAGCTTCGGTTGAGATGGGAGTGCTTTGTTCCTCGGTCCCTTGTTCGGCCATTACTAAAAAGATGCCGAAGGGAAATGTACAAATAATTACAGGGGAGAACGAGACAAACCTTATAAAAACGGAGAAGAAGTCCGGCGAGCAAGAGCAATTCAAAGTACAGGTGAGATGTGTGAAAAAAAAGCGTGGTAAAAATGAATATATATATGGCGGTGAAAACCCTAACACAGTGTCAAGCGTCCATCGATCGACAAAAAGGTGGCGTGGCTCAATCCCACCCGTCACGTTGATCTCAGAAGACAGAGGCGCGGACAAAAGCCCAAACAAATGGTCAGGCCCATCAGAACGGCCCAATACCCGGGTGGAAGCATCCTTTTTATAAAACGAAACAATTGCACGTATTGCACCACCGATTTTCACCCGGTGGTACAATACTGGGGGGGGCATGTTGGCGTATGTGTCCGGACGACCTGGTGTCCGGCAAGATCATTGGCCGGACGGCATACCTTACCGTCCGGACGGAAGTCGCTAATGACCGACTATGTCAGCAGGTTTTACGGGATCCTTACCACGTGGCCTACCAAGTAGGGTGGTTGTAGACCGCTGGCGGGTAGTATAGGTCTGCGTGAATAGTGTAATAACGATGGCATGTACATGTTTGGGGTAGTATAAATACCTCAACACATTTAATGTTTTGCATTAATGTCACACACCCACATTACTCACCACATTAATTACCACATTTATTACATCCTCTTACTACGCGCGGGGTTTGGTCGCGGGACCACTTAAGCGAGGCTAGCGTGTTGTCATTGGGCATGAAGGAATTAGCTTTTTCTTCCGGACAAGTTGATAAAAGTCGAACTTTCAAGTCAATCGATGACAGCGAAATTTCTTCAACACCAAGTCACCAAGAAGGCAGCGTTAATGGCGGCTTATTACCACATCAACATAAATATGGATTGGTTTTAGGTCACGTTATACGTGTCGGGTTTCCACTTGGAGAAAAGCTAATAATTACCGCATCAACATAAATACGATTGACAAAGTTTAAAGTTACGTATGTCACACTTTACAAGAATTAAGAAACCACGTTGTTATTAAACAGAAGCAACACAAAAATAGTTACATTGATTTCCAAGTCAAAAAAAAATATATATATTTTAATTGAACACACCAAGTAAGTCACGTATTATATCTGAGTCAAAACAAACAAAAATTGTACTGTACGTATTATTTAGTATTTGTTAAGAAGAGATAGAAAATTGGAAAGAGATAAAGAATTTAAGGGTGGGCGGGAGGTATAGAGAGAGAGAGAAAGAGAAATGGGTCGAGCTTTCGTGTATGTGATACTTGGTGGCGGAGTTGCTGCTGGTTACGCAGCTCTTGAATTCACCAACAAAGGTGTTTCTCATGGTGAACTCTGCATCATCTCCGAAGAACCCGTAATCAACTAACTAGATTACTTCTTTTCATTTAGTACTATTTTTCAATACTTATCAACTGATTATTCTATTCTTTTCATTTCTGATTTGCTAATTCTTGCTCCGTCTATGTTGGATTTGACCGTTGATGTTTGGTTTATTTTTTTCTTGCACGCCAACTGTTTGTTGTTTGCTTCATGTCAAATTGCGTGTGGTAGGTTTAAGAATTTTTAATCTTCCTTCATAAGGTGAACATTTTTTGGTCAAATTATATGAATTTGACAAGCTAGTTAATTTCAATGAAACTTTTGCTTAGGGTGTACTATGTTTGAGAGTAAAATCAGCTTGATTTGAGGAATAAGATTGTTTGTTGCTTTCGCATATGTGACGAAATTGATATGGTGGACTTTCCTAGCCTTTTTAGTTTAGCTAATTGTAACATAAATTTTAGCTTGGTTATTTTGCTTTTCACTTGGATCCAAAAAAGGTGACAAGAAATGACGTTATTAATAATTGGTGATTTTGGAAATTTATATGTAATTGAAAGTTTTGTTAGAGTTATAGATTTTCAGATTTTTCTAGTTTGCTGTGCGCTTTGGAAATCATTATAGATTTGTGAAATAGGCCTAACTTGGGTTTGTAACGTGTCGGTATGTCTTTCACATTATGCACGAGGTGTTAATTTTGTTTCATCATACTGTCATGTAACATCTAATTCTTAAGGTTTTGCATGTATTTGTTCAGTAAGTTCCATTTGTTACACATATTGGTATTATAAGCTATAACAGTAATGTGTTGGAGAAAGCACATGTGAAGTGCCGTGAATCAGTATTGGTTTTCTTGATACACTTTTTTGTGATCTGCAGGTGGCTCCTTACGAGACCTGCACTCAGCAAAGGCTTTCTACTTCCAGAAGGTATCAACTTGCTAAAAGATCTTATTGAGTTGTCTGAAGTTTTAGTCATTTACTTTGGATCTATACAAATTTAAGAATAAATTAATTTATCTTATGATGACCTTTATATACCAAAAATTAGTATCAACTATAATAAGATTCAGTGAAATAAAAGTATATATGTTGCCATGTTGGTGCATTAGATCTCCGAGTATTGCGTTTGTTCTAGCCTTAGTCACGTAGTTTAAAATCAAAGCATAGCATACTTCCTATGCCATTCAATCAAAATTCACTTGATAGTTTCATCAGTTTCTTCTGTCTGACTTTGTTGTGTTTTGTAATTGTTCTACACAGCACCTGCACGCCTTCCTGCTTTTCATACTTGTGTTGGTGCCAATGAAGAGAGGTTAACACCAAAGTGGTACAAGGAACATGGTAAATCAAGAATCATTGGCTATAAATGATTGAGCAAATAAATAACTGTTTTGACGCTGTAAAAGTTCTTTATAATGTTATCCATGCTTTTTATATTGTCTCCATCATTAGTAATTGGAAGTCAATGCATGCGCACTCAATCAGAATGGGCTAATGTTTAGATATTCCAAAACGTATCAGGAATTGAACTGATTCTGGGTACTCGGGTAAAGTCTGCTGATGTGAGACGTAAGACACTATTGACTGCAGCAGGGGAAACCATCAGCTACAAATATCTTATCATTGCAACAGGTGCTCGGGTACTGAAACTCGTTCTCAAACAATATCATACTTCTTTTTTCATATATGGAACCATATATTTTGAATAATTTGTATGACTGTTTTGTATCAGGCTTTAAGGCTTGAAGAGTTTGGTGTCAGTGGATCCGATGCTCCTAATGTATGTTATCTACGTGATTTAGCTGATGCAACGAGGCTTGTGGACGTGATCCAAACCTCTACTGGCGGAAATGCAGTGGTTATTGGTGGTGGTTACATTGGAATGGAGTGTGCTGCTTCTTTGGTGATAAATAAGATCAATGTATCTATGGTTTTCCCTGAGCCACATTGCAGTAAGCACTTCGATTATCAATACCTAACAATCTTTTCGCTATTCCTTCTATCCATCTCCTCTTATTGGAAGTAATTTCCATCTTTTCTGTAGTGGGCCGTTTATTCACCCCCAAAATTGCAAATTATTATGAAGAATTTTACAAAACAAAGGGGGTTAATTTTGTCAAAGGCACAGTTCTGTCATCATTTGTTTTTGATCCAGAGGGGAAGGTAAATCTCAACCTTATTTGGCTAATTTTGCTGGGAGTTGTGCTGGTATACGTTTTGATCATCTTAAAATTGTTTATATCCCAGGTTACTGGAGTTAATCTTAAGGATGGAACCTACCTTCCTGCTGACTTGGTAGTTGTAGGAATTGGAATCCGTCCAAACACGAGTCTGTTCGAAGGTCAACTCACTTTAGAGAAAGGAGGGATCAAAGTCAATAGCCACTTACAAACAAGCAATAGCTCAGTCTACGCAGTTGGAGATGTTGCATCATTTCCAGTCAAAATTTTTGGTGAAACTCGAAGACTTGAACACGTTGATGCTGCCAGGAAATCAGCTCGACATGCCGTTGCTGCAATAATGGAACCAGATAAAACAACAGATTTTGATTACTTGCCATTCTTCTACTCTAGGGTCTTTTCATTGTCGTGGCAGTTTTATGGAGACAACTTGGGGGAAGCTGTTTATTTTGGTGATTTTTCAGGAACTAGTTTTGGTGCTTATTGGGTGCACAAGGGTCAACTAGTTGGGTCATTTCTTGAAGGCGGAAGTAAAGAAGAGTACGAAGCTATAGCCAAGGTGACGAGGCTTAAACCAGTGATTGAGGATTTGAGTGAGCTTGAGCGACAGGGTTTGGGCTTTGTGGTGGCATTGAGCCAGCAACAACCGGTACTGCCTCCTGTGGAAGTGGGTGCTTCGACTTCAGTCCTTGTTATAGAGAAACCAATGTACCCTTGGCATGCGGCTGCTGGGGTGGTGGTGGCTGCATCAATAGCTGCATTTGCTTATTGGTATGGAAGAAGACGCCGTAGATGGTGAGCGTTAAGGGTGTGGGATTTATTTCCATTCATTCCACTATTTGATACCTATACCGTTGTTGTGCAATTTGATTAGTAGGTTTGATGAAAACAAATACCCATGTTACAAGACTTTATAAACTACATAACATAATCAATATTCTATTTTATGTATCATACATTCAAGAAAAACATGTTCTTTATGCAGATCGATAGTGTGGATACCTGTCGGGTCTTTTTAGTTGGGAGGTTCATCCAATGCATCAATTCTTTATGAATTATGAACTACACCAATTTTCTTCCCCCAAAAGAAGAGTGTAGCTGTAATACTTTTACCGATATGTTCTTGGCAGGGATCCAACCCATGCTTCCTGTCACACGATCAAACCTAACACCAGCGCTTAATAAACCATCTTGAAAGTTTCTTGTAACAAGCTAGAAATCATGTTTTTGTGGCCCTTGAACCAGACGAACATCAATACACATATACATGAAACCATGGATCCCGAAACATGACCAACTTTAGTTGGCTTGATATCGCTTTATAACCGGTTTGGTATAAGTGCCACACGACGACACATAGATTTACCAATACACACAAGCACATACTCTTGCCGGAGGGTTTTCTAGAAAAAAAGTATTTTTACCCCTTGAGTAGCTAGAGGTGTGAGTCAGTGAGTCGTGTGACAGTCTATATCTAACCTACCTAATATCTTGTTTCGGCGGGATTGGGTATGTTGTTGTCATAACCGGTTTCGTATAAATTTTTTTTGGCTCTTCACAGTATTCAAGACTGGGCTGTAACGTGATTCATTTATTCATTTGCTAATTCTGATAGGTTATTACATTTCTTTTACTGGAAATCATTTCAACCCAAGTTTTTCCCTAAAAATGTCAAATGCTTAAACAACTGTCTCATATAGTAATTTGATTAGTCTCTTAGTAGCTGTATTGTTACAGGTGTTAAGCTTATAACAATGACAGAACGTGGTATATATTATAGCTAGAATTACCTAAACAAGTTGGGCATTTGGTCTAGTGGTATGATTCTCGCTTTGGGTGCGAGAGGTCCCGAGTTCGATTCTCGGAATGCCCCTTCTTTTTCACCTTTCTTATTTTTATTTTTATTTTTTGACTTGCTGTTTCCTTCGTAATTTATTGATATCTATTCTTTGAGGCCATGTGGGATGAACTAATCTTTAATGGTTGGTTAGCTATGTTTGAACATGCTGAACCATTATAACATTTTTCGTTTGGGTGTTTGAAGGTTGTTCGATGTATGTATCCTATAATTGTTCTTCATCAAATGATGAGTTTTTAACAAATCAGATAGCACAAAATCTTTTTATTTTAATAAATAATAACAAGACTTCTTCGCCGTTCAAGAAAATAAAATAAAACGAATTCTCAATAATTTGTGTTTCTTAGGAAAAATAGTTCAAACTGCATTAATTCTGTGTAAACAGTTGAAATTTGTCCAAAATAATAAAACTTGTTTTGAGTTTTAAATGTTCTTTTCCTTTTTCCGTAAACAATTAGAGATATTTATGAATAGAATTTAAAAGATTTCATAGTCTCACTATGATTCTTTGAGACGATGTGGGATGAACTAATCTATGATGGTTGGTTAGCTCTGTTTAAATATGTTGAACCATTATAACAACTTTCTTTTCGGTGTTTGAAGGTTGTTCGATGCAGGTATTCTATAATTGGTCTTCATCAAATGGCGAGTTTTTAACAAATCAGATAGCACAAAATCTTTTTTTTTTTAAATAAAAAGACTTCCTCGTCGTTCAAAGAAAATAAAAAGACTTCTCAATAATTTGTGTTTCTTAGGGAAAATGGTTCAAACTGCATTAATTATGTCTAAACAGTTGCAACTTGTCCAAAATAATCAAATTTTTTTTGAGTTTTAAATGTCATTTTTTTCGTAAATAACTAGAGATATTTATGAATAGAATTTAAAAGATTTCATCGTCTCAATCATCAAATGTGCCAAATTATGGTTGTTTGTTAGACTTGCAAGTGGTTTGAATTTTGAAGTGTAGAACAAAGATGGCTTTCGCAGTTAAATGAAACTTTATCATTCCATAAGTAACCAACCACATGTTTATCCGAATGAGGAGGTCCAAAAGTCTTATCAAATACACCCGGGTATCACACAAGTGTACGTAAACGGTGTTTCCTTTTCCAAAACAAAAATATAAAGTTATACTTGTCCATCCATTTGGACTAAATAATCACTATAAGTCTATAACTATCACTTTGCATATAAACACAACTAAGCATTTGTATATATTCCAAACCAAGTCTTTTAGTAATAAACTCATTCTTTCGACCCATATCATAACAAAAAAATGTTCACCCAACATCAAACATGCTAAGAAACAATCTAATTCATACCTTTAAGGCTTCAAAACACCATCATGATGAATATATAGCGATATCAATCCTAATATTACAAGAGTTGGCAGGTTCAAAATTACCTAAGGAAATGTTCAAAAAATGTTTGAAAATAATCGATATCCCGAGTAAGCGTGTACATCTAACTTAAAGACGCAACCACCAACATAAGTAACCTAACAGACCAAAGGACTTTGGCTCACTTAGTTACCAACTTCGAAAAACCCATGGCCAACTAGAGAGATTTTGTGAATAAAAGGTCAAGAGTTTGAGTCTTGCTTGTGCTCACTCCAGTTGATGCCCCATTGGACCATGAGATTTTTCGGAGCTATTATTTGTGAGGTTGACAATGACTGGTGCCAAGAAAACACCTGAAATCAGGGTGTTTCCGCCAATTCACACCTATGTCGGGAAGTAACTTAAGAACCAAAACTTCATTTCATCAATGATGTAGCAATATTCAAAACATGAGGGTTATAAATGTAAAAAAAACTTAATTAAATCGACGTAAAATCCCCTTATCCTATCCCCTTCTTCTTCTTCATTTCATTTCCTCATCTTCTTTCCATCCAGTCTCTCCTCACTCCCAATTTCCCAAACAGAAAATGGCCTCATCATCCTCTCAACAATCTCCTACGCGCCTTCACTCCACGCGCCACCACACCTAAACCCTCCCTCTTCTCCCCAAAACACATCCAATTCCCCATCCGCACACCAAAACTCACCCAACGCGCCACCTCCGTCACTCCACGCGCCGCCGTAGCCGAAGAAAACGTCACAAAACTCGGCGACACTATCTCAAACCTAACTCTCTCCGAAGCGCAACAGCTCGTCGAGTATCTCCAGGAAAAGCTGGGAGTTACCGCGGCGTCGTTCGCTCCGGCGGCGGTGGTTGCGGCGCCAGGTGGCGGTGGAGCAGACGCGCCGGCGGTGGTGGAGGAGAAGACGGAGTTTGATGTTGTGATTGATGAAGTGCCTAGTAATGCTAGGATTGCGACTATTAAAGCTGTTAGAGCGTTGACTAGCTTAGCGCTTAAAGAAGCTAAAGAGCTTATTGAAGGTTTGCCTAAAAAGTTTAAAGAAGGCGTCTCCAAAGACGACGCTGAAGACGCGAAAAACAGCTTGAAGAAGCTGGTGCTAAAGTTTCCATTGTTTAAGTTTTGTTTTATTTGATAATTGCGGATAATGTATGTGTTATTAGTTGTTAAAGTTTTGTAGCTGAAGCTTGTTGTGTACGAATTCGTGCTATATTTTACTCGCTTTATTATGCTATCATGATATTCATATTGTTAAATGCTGTTAATGTTATTTGTTGTCAACATGACGAGTTTACCCAGAATTTATGTGGAATTGTGGATAATTTTAGCTTCTGGATACTTGTTTAGTGCAATGTGTTATTAGTTCTGAAGCTTAGCGTTTTTAATTTGTGAATAACTTGTTCATCTGAAAAGCTGTTAGCCTCTTAGTTATCCTACACATTTTCATGATTTATGTTTCTGTCGATTCAAATAAGAAGATATGATCTGCTCTATAAGTCTTGTTTCATGAATCTTATTGCATAGATAGAAGTTCTCAGTTCATTGAAGTAGGTTGTAATTTGTGAATGGACGCGTTTAGGAAACAAAAATGAATTTGATCATACTTATCAGTTAAAATTCTTAATATCAATTCTCATCAAATAATATCAGAACACATGGTTTGCTCTATGAGTTTTTTTTGGCTGCATGAATGTTACTGTATCTTTCTGAGTTTCAAATCTAATTGACGAGTAGGAAAGCAATCAGATTTGTCTCAAGGTGTTTACGTCTTTAAGATAATAACATTGCAAATTGCAAAAGAAGATTTCTTTCAAGTTCACTCTACTTGCACTAATTTCAAACCTGTTTACCTAAGAGAAGATTTTATTGTATTGAAAGGTTGATACATCTGATATATCTGGTTTAAAACTAGAATATAATTTGATCTCAAAAGGAATTTAACTAACCTTACACTGAAGCTAAAAATGATTAGAGTATGCATAGGATGATAGGATCACTATAGGCACAAGATTGGTGGTATGATTGTAAGCTTACGAGCTGGTTTAAACTTGTGCGGCATGCCAGCATGAATTGAATCTGCATATGAGCCAACTGTTGTTTTGTCACTACAAAAAGAAAGGGGGGTTACAACATCAACAAATGAAGTTAAATACAAGCCTATAAGCTGGTTGGTTAAGTCCTACATAAACAAAAGTCGCAGAACAAAATCACTGCAGAATAAAAGTTACGAGTTAAACAGTCATGGCCTCTTCCATCTTTTTGGAAACTCCTATCCTTTTGGTGATCCTATTTCACTTACTTTTAGTAACCAATCCCATGAAAGTTGCGAAAGTTTGCAGCTTGAACATTGCAAGCAGAAATATTTAGCTGGCAACATAAGTGGCAACATAAGTGTTAGAGCATCTCCAATGCAAGGTTTTTAAAAGACTTTTCACTATTTAAATAAGTCATTTGAATAACTTGACTCATTGTGGTAAAAGCTTTACAAAAGACTATTAAGAGAACCGGTGGCACTTTCCATTGTACAAGCAAGGTTGGTTGGATTAGCCCACTTTTCTGTAGGTTATATATTTACTTATGCAGCTTTCTTGATTGCCTCTACATCAGGGAAATTTGGTTAATTTTTTTAATTGAATGTTTTGTATCTGCGATAATCTCATTTCTTTCGATGAAGAAGAGATCCACCTTCTTATCTTATATTTCTCCATCTAGGATCCGACTTGTATCATGGATACTAATAGG